>CM053515.1:70052369-70404455 GCA_028627145.1 Eidolon dupreanum
ACGGATGTTGAAACATTGTTTTAATACAAACCAGTTCATGCTTTAAATGTACGTTGTAGTGTTTTTTTTTTTCCCAAAGTATTTAAAGGGAGTGGAGGGGTAGAAAGCATATAAAGTGAACCCATCTCACTGTGGCAAACTGTTTTTCAAGTAAAGTCATAATAATGAACAACACATGATCTGAAATTTGATCAGCAAACATATACTTATGCCAAGGAATTTCTCTTTCTCTCTCTCTCTCTCTCTTTCTTTTTATTTCTTTTTCTTATCATTCACATACCAAGGTTCTGTGAATCAGTAAACCAGGCAGAGAATAACTATTGTAAGAGAGAAACTAAATCATAATACACGGAACTGCACAGCTAAGCTGTCTTTTGGAAGAAATGTTAACATCACCACTACTAACAACAACAAAACCCTTTTTCAAAACTGGAAATGACAGAATAATTTTAAAAGGAAAAAAAACCCCACCCCACCTTCTGATGCTCACAACTTCAAACTATTAATAGACCACCAGTGAGATAGACTGTCTTTGTGCCTTGAAATGCAAAATGAGGGAAATAATTAGCAGAGGAACAAAATTCTCAAAATTTGAAGAACTTCTGTGATTACTGGGGGTACAGTGAAAAGAAAATGCAAATTTCTTCCTGATCTTAATTAGATTCGATTGTGCGGTGGGTGTGTTGGGTTTGGGAGGAGGGGAGGGGGCAGGGAGTGCTGGGGGTGAAGCAAGGGCCTCTGTGATGTGGAGACAGGTTAGCCTGGGCCTGGTGGTATGGCAAGAAGAAAGAAAGGTGGCTTCCAGCACTGGTGTAGTAAGTGGTGCTGTTGGGGCTTGAATCCTGAGCCCTTAATTTAACTGGGTTCATTTCCCTCTAGTTCTAGAGTTTTTCGTTTGTCCTTTGAAGGGAGGGGTGGGCACTGAAATAAGCCCTGACTGCTTTAGGAAGGGGAAGCAGCCTGTGGGTAACTTTCTCTGACCACATGGGAAAACTGTGTGAGACGTGGGCTCTGCTGGTGCACTGTGGCCATCAATCAGCTTCTCAAGGTCATGTCTGCACTGAGCCCCCAACACCAGGGCACCACCACCCCTGACCCCCCACAAACACACTCGTTAGACTTCAGTAGTAGTGGTTGGTCAGAGGTCTGCCAAAGTATGTGTAGCAAGTTTCGCTGGCTGGATTTCCTCTTGAGTGAAATAATAAAAGCCCTGGCCAAGGTTTATGAATCTATTTTTATTTCATTAATATTATTTATTATGTATTTTATTAATATTTTTAGGAGGGACTGTGCTCTCATTTGACCATTTGTAGTAATAATTAATACATTCCGTGCCGGTTGTAAAAAGTGTACTCGCATTTAATTGCAAGTCAGGATAAATTAATGGATATGATTTAAAACAAAACTCACTTAAAATATTCTTGCAGGGAGCAAAAGAGGGGGCAGTTCCTGCATTTAATTTATTTTCTGGGTGAGTGTCCAGTGGTGAGAGGGTCGAAAAAATCGCGTGTGTCTAACAGGATTCACGTCCCTTACGTGTCCAAGGGATGTGGAGGCCCAGAGGGGGAGGGGGAAACCTGTGCGGGAGGAGGGGCAGCCAGGAACTCTGTTCTTTTCTTTAATTTCTGAGGTTACAAGGCGGGGAGGCTTAAGCAAAGTGGTCAAGTCCATCTGCTCCAGAGAAGGTGGTGAAGAAAAGAGGTTAGTGGCAAGAGGGAAGGAGCACAAAGGGAAAATTGTACACTGGGAGCGTTGCTCTCCCCGCCGTGGTGTAGCCAGACTGGTTTAGCAGACAGAATGATAGATTGTTTTGTCAAGGGTCCCAGGGTGTGCCCTGAACTTGAAGCACTTTGTTTATCTTGAATAGAAAGGGAAAAGCACAGACATAATCGATGTCTAGTTTTTAGGAGCTAGAAAGAGGTAGGAGAACAGAGAAGAGTCAGGGAGGTGGGGGAGGTGCAGGCCCTTGGCTGTGGCTGTCCATTAACAGATGAACTTGGCCGAGAGCCAAGCTTTAGATGAGAGCGTGTCAGGGCCCCAGTGCAGCCAAGCCTTTTCAGTGTTTTTTTTCCCCCTACTTCTTTCCCTCTCTTTTTCTTTTTTCCTTCCTTCCTTCCTTCCTTCCTTCCTTCCTTCCTTCCTTCCTTCCTTCCTTCCTTCCTTCCTTCCTTCCTTCCTTTTTCTTTCTTTCTTTTTCTTTCTCTTTCTTTCTTTCTTTCTTTCTTTCTTTCTTTCTTTCTTTCTTTCTTTCTTTCTTTCTTTTTCTTTTCTTTTTCTTTCTTTATTTTTTATATATAACTGCTGACTGTACATCAAATGCTCTCAGGTCTTTGGCTAAAGGCAAGAAAAAAAAAAAGACGATTCAATTCAATTTTTTCCCCCTCTGAACCAGTTGAAGCCAGTCTGTTGGCTACATACACAGGTTCTATCATCTTTCCTGGCTTGCCATTGGGAAAGAAAGAGTGGTGATAACGCCAGTAACCTGAGGGCCTGGGATTGGAAGGGTTTGGTGTGAGACCAGCATGTGTGAGTGTGTGTTCGAAGCTGGCATGGGGCGTGGCGAGTGGGCCCACATGTACACATAGGAAATCAGTGGAAACTAATTTTTTTTAAATGGCTGAACTTAAACTTTTTGTTGGAAAGGACCTGTAAATTAATCTGTTGGTGGATGAGAAAGATAATACACAAGCAAGGCCCAGGAAAGGCCAGGGGTGGGGGAAAAGTGCCCTTGTTGGAAGTAAAGTATTTCCTGTGCAGCACTGATGGCAAACCCCTGTGTCTGGGCTTGTTTTGTTCTCGATTATCTTATCTTCTTTGGTCTGTTTCTGTGTTTTTTTGGTCTATTGTGACATTACGCATTCAGTTATGAGGGTTGGCAAGCAAGAGTCATCAGCCCAATAACTTCCTGACATTTTTAGCTCTTTGAATGTGTGTAGTCTTTGCCCTCCTGCCACAAGTGGCGAGGTAATTGAATTTCCCTGTTACTTACTGGCAGGAGGAATGTTCTGGTTCCCACCAGAGGGGCTGCTGGGGCTAAAGTTGGGTTCATAGAATTCCACCTGGGGGACACCATGGCTTCCAAGTGGTTTGGGAGGGGGGCTGCCTGAAATGCAGTTCATGCAATGAAAGCTCTTTTTTCTCACCATAGACTTAAAAAGTCACTATTGTGAACATTTATATAAAATATGATAAAATCATGTTTCCTTCCCCAGGCTAAAACCTTAGAAGGGCAGAGAATTATTTTTCTCCCTCTTTATTAAATAACAAATTGAAACCGGGAAAATTTGGAGGTGTCTGGGCTTATCCCACAAATAACCCCAAAAACTCAGCCAAGCCCTTGGGTGCTGTCTTCTCTCCCACTTAGATGTCTTTGTAACCGGCATGGTAAAGGAAAGAAGAGGGAAGAGAGGAAATAGGCCCTTAAAAATATGTTTTTTATCTCCTTTTTTGTCGTCTTCAGCTTCTGTGAGTACGTGAAATAAAATGGTGAAGAAGTGCTGCCATTTCTAGTTGTGTGAGCTTGGGCAGATTTCTTCATCTCTCTAAGCTCCAGTTTCCTCATCTGTAACGTTGGGGGATTCACAGGACCCACCTCATGGACGTTGTGAGCATTATATGAGAATGCTTGCCTGGCACGTGGTAAGGACTAGAGAAAAACAAGTTACTATTATGATTATGACTCATGGCTGGGAACTTTTTTTTCCTGATGGAACTGGAGTTCACATAGTTCCTCACTGTATGGGAGTGAGCTGGTTGGGATGAGAAGAGAGCAGGGTAGGGAGGTTTCTGATGTGCTCAGAGCCTCCTTCTGCCTCAGGGTGGGCTCCTGTGGGAGCCTGTGGGAGGGGTCATTGGGTGGAGACAGTTCTGTAGCCATTGCAGATCTGGTGAGATGGGGTGACTGGGGGCTTCTCCCCATCGGAAACTTCCTCAGTGCTTGGATCTCTCTTCCTGCAGACATGTGCTGCATCCCCAGGAGAATGCTTGGGTGTGTGACATAGTCACTGTGGGCTCAGATTCCTATTTCACCACTGACTGGTTGGGAGAGTTTGGGCAAATCATTTAGCCTCTGTGAAGTGGAGACAACCCAAAGTACCTCCTTTACAGGGTGGATGTAAGGAGTAAAAGAAAGCACATAAATTACTTGCCACATAGGATGCATTCCAAGAGTCGTTACTGCCTTACTATATGTCCTACGCATTGTTACCCCATCCCACATCAACCCCAGAAGGGAAGTCCTAATAGCCCCATTTGATAGAGCAGGAAATTGGGGCTCACCAAGGGTTAAATGACTTCCCTGAGGGTTCATAGTTATTAAGGATTCAATCATTTGGCTTCCAGTCATTACCCTCTGCCACTGCCTCAAAAGGTCTGCAGCTTTCTGCTGTGGGGCTGGGCACCAGTCGGGTGGAAGTTCTGGTGTTGGATGGTGGCCCTCCTGTGGGATCTGTGGTCAAGTGTTTCAGTCTTCTGGGAAAGAGAGGAATGTTCCCATCCAGGCTCTGGGCGGCTGTCCTGGGCATACTGGAGGAGCCTTGGAGCTGTTGGAAAGAGTTGCGATGTAAGGAATTCTGCTTTGCTAGTAGTCACTTCTCCATTGAGTGAGCCAGAAATGAGGCCAGGGTCCTGTGAAGAAGAGGGAGGAGGTTTTACTATTTGCATGACTTGGTTCTGAGACCAAGGAAAGGAAGACCAGACTTTTAAGGGTTGGTGAAGTCTGGCTTTCAGCAGTTCTGTCCTATTGTCTCTTTGGTATTCACTTCACTGACCACACCTTTAAAGGGTGGGGGAAATCAGAATTTTTCTGTGTGTGAGAGAGAGAGTGTGTGTATATGTGTGAGTATGTATGTGTGTAAGTGTGTGTAGGGGGTGCTGGGGACGATGGGTGCTGAGGAGCAACAGTCTGCATCATGGTTTTTGTTTCTGGCGGCACCAGTGCTGTGGTAAGGCAAGTCTAGAAGGCATGCGAGGAGACTTGAGGGAACATTTGAATGGAAACTACAGTCAACAACTCCATATGATCCACATGTGGCTTTCCCTGAGGCAAGTTTTTAACTGCATGGTGGCCTCCCCCAGTCACTCCGCAGGCTGCTCTGACACCATTAATATTTGCTGAAGCAAGACCTGAGGTTCATTGCAGAGGGATTATGTAATGTATTCCAAAACCAAATGTCAATGTTTTCCTTTTATTACCCATTCTTTCGAATTGGATGGGCCACCATAGACCTCCATTTATGTAATCTCAGAGTCAGTCGGTAGTTAGGAGGCACCTACTGTGTGTGAAGACCCCATGGGGTAGCTGAAGAGTTGTCCCTAGCATTGACAAGTGTCAGCTGGGAGCTCTGCTCACTTGGTAAGCCTTTCTGTTTGGACCAAGGGAGGTTTTCACTTGCTTGGGTCCAGACGGTCTTCTGAGTTGGGGCTGGAGGTGAGGTGGCTGCTGAGAAAACATGTGGGTAAAGAACTCCAAACCTTCCATTGCAGTTTTTACTTTGCCCTGGAACTGGCATCCTTGCTTCCTTTCCCCTCACCTCTTCTCCTGACTTCCCACATTGCCTCTGCATATCCCAGGGTCAAGACTGCAGGTGGTAGGTAGTCCCTGATTGCCCCAGAAGAGAAGTTCAGAATTTTATTTGCTGGGACTCCTAGACTGAAAAGCTGAAATGATAAAAGGAATACCATTGTCTTAGAGCCCCATCCCACCCCCTTTCTCCAGTTTTCTCTCCATTCTCTTGAAAAATCAGGCCAGCTCTCTGACAGTGGCTTTTGTTTCTTTTTCTATTTTGGTTCTGCCTTCGTTAAGGTAAGCACGAATTTAATGTCCCAAGAGGCAGGCTGGCGACCCTACAGGCCAAGTGCCTGGATGTGGCGACACTATAATAAATATTGAATGGTGAGAGCAATGGAAATTTAACAAAGCCATAACTGAGGAGACCGCAGAGGGGCGGTGGACTGGTTAAGAGGCTGTTAGATGAGCTGGGTAGTATTTCTACTTCAACCTGATTGAAATGTCGACTAAAAATCAATGCCGTTGACTAGTGATAATTTATAGCATTCCCGGTGCTAAGTAGTTCCCTGCTTAAGAATGCGTTGGCTGGGCAGAGATTAGTGCAGGGAGTTCTGTGTGTCACAGTGAATCAGACGCATTATAGGTCAGCCCTTTATTTGTTTCATCATGACTTTTACACAGTTGTCATGTAATTTATGGCTGCTTTCACGTTGTCAAACATTTTCATTGCATCTTCTTCTTTAACACACTCCTGACACAGATGTGCTGTCTTAGAAGGCTTGGTATTTCATAATCTGAGAGGAGGCCTATAAACCATCAAATTACAGTATCTTCGGGCTAATCTAAATGCACTACAGATTAAAATCAGAGCTCATTTGTCCCTGATGCAAATTATTAAGTTCTAATTATAAATATCCATTTAATTACCCTATACATTTTTATTTTGCGGACCCTTTTGAGCACTGCTGTCTGCTACGGGGGGAGACGCATAGGAGACAATCTGCGGTAATTAGTGTACACCTCCCAAATGGTGAAGGATAAACATATGCAGCTTTGTTTCTCTTATTTATTGATTGATTAGATATATAGAGACTTTGGCATCGGTATAATCCAAAGTTGAGATTCTTTTAGAAATGAAAACTGTTTAAAAATCTTTTGGGAAGGGAAAAGCAAACTATAGCCAACCAAGAGCATTCTAATAGAACACATCATCCTGAAATGTAGGATTTTCACCAGATTCTGAATTTGATCCAATCTAGATTTTGCAGAAGTTGAGGGTGAGAGAAACGGTACCTGTTTTGTATCTAGAATGTGAAATAATTTTTTGTTACAGAAGAAACCATAATGTTTATTTAAAGCATTATTTAATGTTTATTATAAACATTATTATAAACATTATTTCTAAACCTGCTGCCATTCTCCACTAGGAAATAACAGTGTCTGCCTGAGATGGGAAGACAATCTAATTGAGAGCATGATGATAAATAATTTTTTTTCCCCTCTTTAATTCCTCCCCTCCCCCCCATACACACACACTTCTACTCCTGACCTATGGATGTTGCCATTTCCCCTTAAGAACTAGATCTCTGAAGGCGGGGCATCTCCTCCCACACATTGGCAGCGTGCGCCTGAGACCTTAGCACACCCGGAGTATGGTCCGTGGCTCCACCTGGGGTATGAAAAGCAGATGAGCTAACCGCTACACTATGGAGCTACCCCCGATAAATAATTTTTGATTATCAAACAATAAAGTAAAAATTAAAAGAGAAATAAAATAAACATTTGTAAAGTCCTTAAAGCTAGACACTTGCTCTTCCTTGAAGGCAGTGAAAAAATTACCAAGACTGGTTTGAGGGTAGGGGGAAGGATTGAGGTCTTTAGGGATTTTTCTAGAACCAAACCTAGGCTTTTAATGATTGTGGAAAGACACTGGTCTGGGAACCAGGTTGTGACTCCGAGCTGTGAAATCTTGGGTTGCCTTCACCTCTTGGCATCTTAGCTTCCTCATTTATAAAATGAGTAGTTTGGACAGGGTGGATCTCTGAGCTTCTGCCATGTCCTAGCATACTCTGGACACACAGGCAGGTGGATTAATTCCCTGCTCTTATTGGAATTTAGCTGCGGAATGGTGCTCACCTGCAAAGAGGGCAGAATATTTTCTTGATTTGTCTCAAAGATAGAGCTATGGTGGACGTTAAGGTTGGAGCTCATGACCCCTCAGCAGAAAGCTTAAAAGCAACTTTCAAATTGCTGGAAGCAAAATTGAAGCATTGTATAATGGAATGGTGACAATACACAGAATTTTCCAGCCATATAAGATTTCTTCATCTTTTAATTGTTGCAAGCTGGTTATTTATTTATTTATTTATTTATTTATTTATTTATTTATTTATTTTTATAAACTCGAAGGAGTGTAATGTGTATTTTCTCCAAGCTTGCTTTTTTGGGCAACTCTACCTATGTTAAAATGGAAATACATTTGACAAAGAAATCAGTTGAACTCAAACAACCAGGTATTTTAAATTCAATTAACTGACTGAATTCAGTGATATTTTCCTTCTTCCTCCCCCAAAAGCTGGTTTTTCTGTATGGACATAGCCTACATATGCTGAGTTCTTAGAGTTACAAATTCTTGCTTGTTAAAGGCATTCTATGCAACATGTTTAGAAGAACTCTCCCTCTGTTAGTGTTGAAGACAGCATAAATTGAGGGAAAATGTTCTTTTTTTATTCATCATGTAGGTAAAAGCATATGGCCTGTTCTAGAACATGTGATGTTTGCAATCCATTTTTCTAAACTTGGTGTTTATCATTGACTTTTAGCACGGATGTTTGTTTTCCACTCTGTCCAGCAGATACCACTTATATCTGGCGTTAAATTAGATAGAAAATGATGTTTTCAGAAGCATCCTAATAAACAGTGTTCGAAGTTAGTCTTTGCATAATGATTATTTAAAACTTTCTTTTATTATCCGATGTGCTGAGAATAAGGGGGAAATGGACCAGTTGTGAAATACATGTTCCTTGTAGGACAGAGGCACTCTTGAGATCTATAGTTTCAGTAGAAAAGTAATTTATTTAAATTACTGCCTCTTTAATTTATAGTGTTTTGGAGATTTTTATTAGGAATGTTCTATTTGGGCACTGATGATCAGCTATTGCAGATTTTGCATGCTCTTCATCTCTGGTAAGAAAAATCCCTCCCACAAAAAAACAGGTGTGTGTGTTGGGGGGAAACAGGGAAAAGAAAAAGTTTAGTCCTATCCAAACCAAAGGAAGATAATGGACAGATGAAATGAATGGCAGCCACCCAGAGGTACCACTTTCCTCTTTGGTTATTACCTGAAGGGAAACCATGATAACATTATTGCCAAAGAGATAGGGGACAAAATATGTATTCAGATATGAAGTTTAGGATTTCCTAGCCCAGTATTCCTCCCCCCCTCACCTCATTGTATTGTGCAAATGTATCAGCCGTTGTATTCTTAATGTATGATAGGATGCTGCTGCTAGGACAGTCTTGGCTCACTAATGGGGTCAGCTGTGTCAGAATGTGATATATGGATTATGTTTACCATGGCATATTTTGTTTTCGAGCTGGGCTGTGAGATGGGAGCAGATGATAAATGAAGATACCCTACAGTTTTCACACTAGTTCCTGTGGTTCTGTGTCTCCAAAACAATCAAGCACCGCTGATAATGGAGAGGTATTTATGGGGACATAATTGATTTCAAAGTTTTAGATCTCTGGCTGAAGTTTAAGATGTGATAGTCCATTATGTTAATGTCTTTACTTAAAGCTCCTGTTTGACTTTAAATTATTTAGGGTTTGCTGCTGAAACCTGAGTAAATCTATGAAACTTCAGTTTAGTTAAATAACTTTCTAGGGCCTTGACGATTCATTTGCTTGGGCTCATGTGTGTTGGAATGAGTCCTAAATTTTCTCTCTAGTTTTCACCGGCAAGAAATGATGTTTCTTAGTAGAGTCCTATGTGGTACACCTGTAAAAGACTTGTTTTCTCTTTTGAAAAAAAAATTTCCAAATATAGCAACACTATTATTATAAAATATAGCACATACATAGACATATATATACATACACATTTATACATCTATATGTACTACATGTATGCACATATACATACATACATATATGTACTGTGTAATTTATCTTTACATATATACACTATATATATGTATATATATCTATACATATATAGAGAGAAAGAATAGGAAGATTTTTAGATTTACTATGATTCCATTTTCATTATAGTTTTAAAAGTTATCCACACCTCTTTTTATCATGTTATTTGTCTCTGGGAGTCTGTTTTTCATGTATCCCTGGACTGGAGGGCAGTGTTGCAGATTTAAGGACAACAGTCTGAAGCCTCTTCATGGATGGCAGGCAGTCTGTACTTTTGCCTTCACTGGATTGAGGAAGCTGGTCTTGGTCTCTCTTGGAGCTCTAACACTTGTTGTCTTGAAGTTTGCTTCTTCGGAGTTCTGCCATAAGTATATTTCCTGTGACCTGCCTCTGCATCTGGTTAAATTGACTTCAGTAATCTGTACACAGTTACTTTTACTTATTTTATATCCTGAAAGATATTAAACCAACAAGCTTTTATCCACCGAGTATACAGAGAAAACAACCAGGCAATTTTTGTTTCAATCTCCGTGTCTCTCTGGAGCACTAGTTCCAGAGGCTGATCAATAGGTTTTATTGTAGACCTCACTGTCTCTAAAAGCATTGTGACCTTATCCTGTTTAAAAATAGTATTTGCTCTTGCCTGCAGAACCTTGACCTGTGAAAACCCATTTGGAACATAACTGACATATCTAGTCAGCTGTGTATCCAAGACATGCTCTGTGAATGAATTCTGTGCAGAACCATCCAGAAGAACGCTTTCTTTGAAGAAAAATAAATATAAGTTCTGAACACTGGGAGTGCACCTGCTTGCCTGATGGGGTGATGGGACACGTGGTGGGGAGTAGGGGAGGCTCCGGGCTTAGGGGGCCATTGACAGGAGCGAGAACCCTCAGAGGGAACTCCTGGAGGGTGCATGCAACCCTCAATAATGCAAGAGACTGCAAGAGGCAGGAGTTTGGGCTGAAGTGCATGGTGACTTTAAACAAGGGTTTTGTGACTCTTGTTAGAGAGTGTGATTCTTCAAATGGTTTCCTTGGCAGCCTCCGTCTTGAGCCTTGATGGAGGGGAACCTCCGAAACATGACTTGGATAGAAAGAAGTATTTCTGAGTCTAAAGTAACTCCCCTATTTAATGATAACGAATTATTGTCACCTAATTTTTTTCAGGTGTGATAATGGTTTTGTGGTTAGAGAAAAAAATCTTTTATCTTTTAAAAATACATATTGAAGTATTTACTGATGAAATAATAGGCTATCTGGAATCAGTGTAAATAATCTAGTAGTCAGGGCTGGTGGTAGGGTTATAGATAAAACAAGATTGGTCATGAATGGCTAGTGATTCATACTTGGGAGTTGAATTATACCATTCTCTCTACTTTTGTGTTATGAGATTTTCTCCAAAATAAAGATGCCACCTGACTGGTAAAGAGTGAAATGGCATTATTCAGTGGGTGTTATTTCCTCACCAAGGGTTTGACTCAGGTAGTGAGGGGAAGAAATTACTTGTGAGCTTGAGTCTGTCTAGTATCTGGAAAGTTCACTGTTAAGGGGTAGTCTTAGAGTCTGCACTGTGCACTGTGCTACATTCTCCTGGAAGAAAAGAGATCCCGTGATTTTTTTTTTTCAGTGCATGAAGAAGAGTTGGAGGTGGAGCTTGACTGAGTTTCAGCACGGGTGCCTCTTTTCCTCAGGTGGGTGTTGGGAAGAAACAGGGGGACAGTGCTCACTTACTAGTAGTGCTGAGGAAGACAAAGCTCTTGGACCTTCTGTGGTCGTTTGAGCCTGGCTTTTTGAGAAAGATGGTTTGCCTGAGAGGAGGCTGACCACATGCTAAGGAAGAAGGGGCCAACACACAGTCAAGGGAGGACTGCAACAGCCTCCCAAAGATGAAAGGGAGCAGTGCAATGATTGCACAGCTGTAAAGGGGCATTTTGTTCTCTTTAGCAAAAGGCAGGACTATCACTGAATAGATTGAAAGTGAGGTCACTGGTGGTCTGAGTGCAACCAGTCACATCAGAGCCAGGGTGGGTCTGCTTCTGCCGTATCTGCTGCCTGGAAGCTGAGACCAGCCTCACTGAGCCATTCCCAGGCACAGGTCCCTCTGGTTTTACAAAATGTCCGCTCCTGCTCATTTCATGCAGAGGCTATTATTAGCAAGTGTCACTCAGTTATCTGAGAGTGGCGCTTTTAGCTGCCATCTAAGTGCATGACACTTGGGTTTACAGCAGATTAAATTAAATTTTAGGCTGGTTTGGCTTCACTGGCAGTACACAATAGGACCAGCTGTTGTAGAAATGTAACCCGGCACCCTCAAGGACCTGTGTGTGTGTGTGTGTGTGTGTGCGCGTGCGTGCATGTGCATGAGAGTGTGTGCTTGTGTGTGTGTGCTCATGTGTGCACCTTTGGGAGTTCTGAGCATGCAGGTGATTCTTGAGTGATTAGTGACCCGACAGGCTACTCTTGTGGGAATGGGGAAGGTGTCATTGTCTGAGGCTGACCATGGGGCTACCTTGCCTTTTTCTCTTCTCCGCACTTCATCCCTTCCCAAAAGAGTGTGTTCAGATAAATAGTTCCTCCAACTTGGTTTTACTGTGTTTGGTTGATGAAAGGAATGTTCAAAGCTGAACTACTCTTTCTACTGTTTGCACATCCATGTCAATGTTTTTCTGCAAAGAAGGGGCTAAACTTGCATAAAAACACCAATGGAAACCAACAGAACGGCACTGATGATTTTTGGCCTCATTGCAGTGTGTTGACCAAGTTGATCTAAGGGGTATTGAAGGCAGAATGTCTGGCTGCACCCCATCCTGCTTTATATCTCAGATTTCTGTGGACCCGACAGGCTGACTGTTACCCGGACGGGGATCAGGTCTGCTGTTTTAGATGCAAATTATCTTCGTGCTCCTTGGTGCTTGGTGCTTGGTACAGGGTATAGTTGTGCCTGTGAATTTGGGACTTTATGCCTCACATTGTTGCGTCAGAGCAAAGCAGTGTACATCAACATTACTTATTTAAAATTCTTCAGAAAATTCTGTGATACTAGTTTCTCTTTCTTATAACCCGAATGCAAATGTGTACTTTATTTCACCAAAGGGCGATGCTCTTTACTTTTTAATCTAGATTTTAAAAATTCTGTGGCACTTGATTTCTATTCCTCAGACTCTAGAATTTATACTCACTGATTAGTAATACATTATGCAAATAATTCAGTTTACATATCCAAATACTGTTTTGCATCATTCACACCTCATGTCTTGAAAAAATAAGTGAAATGTTTCTTCAAAATAAACAAAACCTGCAGAAGAATTTATTGTAAGGGTGAAAATTAAAGAGGCACCCATTTGCCAGGGAACTTTTGAGGAAATTTTTAATATTCCTGCATCAGAAATTTTGCAAAGTTTTTTTGTTTGTTTGTTTTTGTTTTTGTTTTTTTGCTTCTACCCATAGGACATGCCATTCAAGGTATATTATATGATCTTTGGCTTTCTGAATTTTTCAATTTTTGGAAAGAAAAAGCCATAATACTACATCAGATATACATTTGTGCATATGTACATACGGCCATAAATGAAAATTTAAGCTGTTATTTGAAAGAGGTACAATAATTGCTTACTGGTAACATGATTTTTCTGCCAGAGTGAGGGGAGAGTAAATAGATGCAAACTTTTAATATGCCATTTCAAGGGAGAGTTAATTAAGCATAGCCACGAATGCTTAAGTTATAGATTGGCAAATGGCAGTGCCCTATGAAAAGTGTCTCTTTGCTTTCAGTGGGCTTTGTCGTCATTGGAGTAATTCAGGAGAATACAGGATGTGACCTGGAACCTTTGTCTGAATAAGCACGTTCCCATGTGCACGGGAATGTCTAAACCAGTGTCTTTGACCTCACGTGTCAGAATTGGCCTCAGAAATCTGCCCAGATTCCACTGGTTCCAACCTCACTCTCTGCAGCGACTAACTTACTGCTGTTGCAAAGCATGTCAGATTGCAGGAGGAACTTCTCTCAGGAAGAAGGAAGGACAGAGGGAAAGGGAGAAAGTAAGCGGGTACCTTGTTTTTTCTCTGAGGCATGAGTGCTGTCATCTTTCTCTTACGATGCACCACACCCATCTCCCCTAACAGGTTATAGACACATTTTTGGCACTGCATAAAGTCAGTGTTCCAACATGTTTTTAATCTTTAAATTTCACGTTGTTAAAAGTCTGATGTACTGACTCTTGGCAGCTTGGAAATAGTCCGGGGCACGGTACCTGACAGGTGTAATGTTTTGTGTTTTATGTCTCTCAATATGGAGGTTATAGAATAAAAAAGGCCTCAAATGCCTTAAAAATGTTGATCCCCACATGCTGAGCACATTCAGTCCTTACGTTCTCTTTCTGGCCCCACTTTCACACCTACTTCTTTTTTGGAAGCCTGTATTTGAAAGGGGCCCTTGGTGTATTTGGGAGACAAGAAACTTCTTGGCTGGGTGTAACCTACCAGGATTGAGGAATCCCAAGTCTCTTCATTTTCTCTCAAAGGTTGAGAGATGTACACCAAAGCTCTTTTAAAGAATGGACTCTCCTTTTGCTGTGGATTGTAGGGAGTAAGATTTGGTGCATCCTGTGGCTTTAGGTCTCAACTTGAACGACAGCACATCTATAAGTGGCCCCATGAGCTACTGTGAACGACTGTGTCTTCACCTTTACCCATCAAACCACAGCATGTTGATGGGGTCTGTCCAGCCTTTCTTGAGCCTGAATAGTAACTGCTAGGTCCTCAAGATGCCCTGGGGCACCCCCTCTTACATTCTGGTTCTGGATGGACTTTTAAAGGAACTTTGTAATGATAAATAGTCTCCTAAAATTTCCTCAACACACTCTGATGGGCTCACTCACCTCTGGTGTGTGGTAATTCTCAGACTGATCTAGATGCTTCTTGCCTTATTCCCCCCATGTCTGTGCATGTGAGAAACTGACATTTTCATGTGTGATGGCCTCCCACATGCAATTTCTGGCTGGGCCCTACCTCTTACTCTCCACTTGAGTAAGCATATTGAAATTCAGGTGAGTTGGAATATCATTTTACAGGCACAATCTTGAGTCTGCTTTAACACGAGTAAATTTTATTAGTACTAAGTAGTAACAAAATTCTTTGGACTCACTTTACGATGGGCTGCAACACACCTATGCAGAACTGAAGGTCTGTTCCAGTTCTGCGATGCCTTGTGTAGTGTGGGAAGGAGCTCAGCAGACGCTGAAGAGGGAACGAGACCAGGTGGTTTCAGGCCCAGCCCTGTCATAGGGAGTCTGGATAGAGACAAAGTTGGCTTAATTTCCTATTTTCTTAACTTAAGAGAGCTAGATCCCAGTAGTTATTTTAAAGTATTCTAAAAGAACTTCTCTCTTCCCTTAAAATTGATTTTTGGACAAGCCTCTTGTTCTTTGTTGACCAGAGTATCTGAGGAATCACAGAAGACAGTACAGGTCTTTGAGCATAGGCATTTTCCTTTGTGAAAGGGGGATGTCGGTGTTTACTGTTGTCTGTGTAGACATAGGTTCATGGAGTCCTATTGTTTACTCTCTCATTTTACAGATGAGGAAGGTTGAGGCTGAGAGGGGTGTGATGTGCCTGAGGCCACTCACTAGGCAGTGATAGAAGTGGCCTAGAGCCGGGGTCTCTCATGAATATCCTGGCTCACTGTACCAGCTCTTATAGCCTCTCCTTGCCCAGGAAGACACAGGGTCGCTTCCTGTGTCTCTGCCAAGAAACTTATGCTACTCCCAATGCTTTTATTGTGACAGCTGGAATACTTTTTTGAACTGGAGCTTTGCTGATGTGGATTCTGGAACTTTCTGGGCAGTGTTAACCTAGGGATTCTGTGGTAAAACCCAAACAATGAAATACCCAACCACCTGGCCATTGCAGAGAATGGTTGTATTGCTTTGCCTGTCATTGCACCTTTTTCCATACCTGTGTCCTTTGCCCTGTTTCCTGATATGGCCCCACAGTGTGGCAGTTCTGAGGTTTGCACTGGGTGCACATGGAACAGGTGTCTTTTTCCAGATCAGTGGACGTATGGGGTGAAGGAGTTGGGGTGATGGTGGAACCCATACTTCTTAGGGGCAGATGGTTTTGTGAACTGGCCAGCCCAACCTCTTTGCCCCACACGAGTTCCAGTTTTAAAGACATCTCTCAATAGCAGGAAGTCCTTCCTTTTGTCTGCCTTAAATCCCTTATGTTTTGGTTTAGACCCATTTTCTCTTCAGTCTAGAGAAGACAGAGTATCTTATTAGCAGCTTTGGGCTAAAACCCTTCATATTTTAGAATTCTTTCCTCTACTCCCTGCCACTGCTCCTTTCTAAATAATCTGGATTCCCTGAACTTGAACTCATAGCTCTATTATCTTATTATTTTAGTACCTCTCCTTAGAACCTCCTGGTTCTCCAGATCTTTTACTCAAACACTAGTTTGATTACTACAGATTACAATTGCAAGATACCTTCGTGTTGTTCTACATTCCTTACTCATAGATCTACACCTGGGTATCTTGCTTGCTCTTTAAAAAAACAGTGCTTCATTGATGACTCATGTTCAGCTTGAGGTCCACTAGGACTCCTAGATCTTTGTCAGCTATCTTTGAGTGCAGTTAAACTTTTCCTCCCAACCATATTGATGCCGCATCTCTCCCCGCCTAGACCACCCTCTCTGTCCTTGTTCATACTGAACTTTATTTTCCATTCTTATCCCAAGTTTCCTGACCACCTCTGCTTTACCAGGTGATGGAGAGTTATGATCCTGTCTCTGAAGTTGCCTCCTCCCTCTTGGCTCCTCTCCCAGTAACAACTTCGTGGAGGCTGAGGAATACAGTGAGTGGCCTTTCTTGCCTCACTAAGTGCTGGGGAGAGAGCTGTTCATAACTTTCCAGTGACATCTGGCGAACATAGGTTTTGGAGGAGTAGAGCCCAGATTCCCCTTGAGCCAGCAGGTCCAAGTCTTTTTTGAGTCTCCTGTGCAACCTGTGTTATTATAGTAGGAGCTGGTCATTGTGTTTAATAGTAAAACAAAGCTTAAGTCCACATAATAAGCACATCTTTTCTGTGTGCTGGGGTGAGGAGAGGTGACGGTGAGTGTGTAGGATGATAGAAAAAGCATTACAGACATGGGAAAGCATTTCAGAGCACACAAACATGGCATGAGTAATAGCAGGTTTATAGCCACAAGGCTCGATTTTCAATCCTTGCCTTCCTTTTTTTGTACCCAAGTTCAATCAGTTGAGACATAAGTGGATTGGTGAGAGGAGAGGCCACCTGCCCTTCAGACTTCAGGCTGTTTGTAGCCCATGACCCCTTCGTGGCTGTTGGCCCATTGTAGCCCAGAGAACATCTCTTGACTGGAACTTCCTTGGACTGACTCGCTTACTTTCTGTTCTGCCCTGCCCAGAGGTGACTCGGTAATCCCCGTGGTATGACCTCACAGTGGGCTAAGTGGCTTGGGAACTTCTGCCTCCAGTCTCAAGTCGGGAGCAGAAATGGGGAAGCTGGGAAGTTGGGGGATCAAGAGTGGGTTGGAAACTTCTGCCGTCTTTGTCGGGCCCGTTTCCATCTGCCTCTCGTTCACCCCCGCATCCTCTTGGCCTGAAAGCCCTGGGCCGAGTTTCAAGGAAGAAAGAAGTAGTTTGTTCCCATGTGCACATACTGAGCGCTTGTTTCCGTAGCGCCTCCCCTGGGCCTGGTCTCCAGGGCCACTCTTCCAGGTTACCAAGGGTGTGTGAGCGGAGACCTGACAAAGGCTTGACTCCGCCAGGTCATGGCTTCCACTCCTGCGCTCCCTTTGGCAGAGTGTTGCTCTGTGAGAGGGCATCGGTACTCTTCACATTACCCACAGGGTGTTGGTATTCTCTCCTCCCAAAACTATAACCTTTTTGAGGGCAGGATTGTATTTTGCTTTTTATATTTTCATGCCCCAAATAATGGTGGTTTATATATGGTATTTAATTCATACTTCAGTCAGGCTGATTTATTGAAAATGAAAAGGCTAGGCTTTGAATTGGATTTCTTGGCTCCCTGTAGTGGAGAAGGTGCCAAGGCTGGGTGAGTTTATTTTCCCCCTTTCTTCCTCTGAACAGGATGAGAAAGGGGGTTGGCGTCTTCACGGCTTTCCCTCCCTGAGTGACTTTTCTCTGGGCCAAGCAGTGAGCACTCTGCTTTCGGCTTCTGCCCATTCTCACCTGGAAGTCAGTGCTGGGGAGGCTCCTTGGGCCTGGGCAAACACCAGGGAGGGCAGCTAGGGGATCACCTGGGGGTGTGGGAAGCTGGGAGCGGCATCGTGTAACAGCCCAGAACATACCAAAGAGAGCATGGCCCATTTTCAGAAGGGACTGAGCCCTGCTTTCTTCCTGGTAGCTTTGGCTGATGCTGGGCCGAGTTTAAATGGTGATTCATTTTCTCTCTCTTCTCTCTCTGGTGTATGTGTATACAAGACCTTGGATATTTGAATAGGGAATCCTCTCTAATCAGTGGAATTCACTAACTCTTACAGTGTAACCTTTTTCAATGTGTTGTGAAGGATCATCAAGACCAACTAGATTTACTTGTACAACTCCGATTTCTTTCATTAAAAAAAAAGAAAAAAAACAATTTAATTTCATGTTTAGACATTCTGTTCTCCAAGTCCCAGGACTGTCCAGGAGAGGGTTGTGCAGTAAGTAGGGCCAGGCTCAGAGCTGCTGTTTCATTAGTGGCCACGGGAGTCCATAGCCTTCTAGCTCATTTGTGACCTTTCTCTTACTTGCTTTTTACCTGCTCCCACCTGTATAACCAGAGGTGGTCCAACACAAACGCATTCCCCTTGGAGAGCCTTGGGGAGCTCTGCTGGCTGGAAATGCTTTAGGGAAGTTTGGGAAGAAATGGCTCATGAGGCTAGAGGTCCCTGTAACCACCTCAGCCCCAGCCTATATCAGCCCGCCCGCCTGCCTGCCTTCCCTCAGGCCGACCAGCCTTCTTTCTTTCTCCTTTTCCCTCCCCTCCCCTCTGCTCCTTTTCCATTCTCTCCTTTTTCTTTGGGAATTTAGCATCTTAGAGAATTCAGGATAGTGGCTCCTGAACCAAGTCTCCTGACTCAGTCTAGAGTGTTTTTCCTACCACAGGCCAGGGTACACCTTCTCTTCCCTGCAGGTGCCTGTCTGTGGAAAGCATTGAGCCTTTGGCTTATCAAGAAGACCCGCCACCCATCCTTTGAATGCCCAGGTATTTGTAGCACCCACAGCATCCCTGTGTATGTGCTGATCCAGCTGTGCTCAGTTCTAAGGCAGGCCTCTCACTTCTAATTTCTCCGATGCTGGCATGAGGGGAGTACTGGTTATGGTGGAGACTTTCTGTCCTGGTCCAGGAAGAGTCTTTTCTGTTGTGGGTGGGAGTGAGCAAGCCAGCTCCCAGGGAGAGGGCAGGACAGGGAAGATCCTGGCAGGACATGAAGATATGCTCCAACAAGAAAGAAGAAGCAGGAGTTCTGGCCAGAGACTGACCCTGCACCCACCCCTCGTGAGGCACCCCAGCACCTACTCACATAAGGTGCTTGGCTTTAGGGCATTGGGCAGTGGCTTCTACTGCAGAGTGGCTTCAGGGGAGCATGGAAGCAGCATCGCCCTTACCATCTGGTAGCAAATGCCCCTGAGAAGTGGGCCTCTCGGGGCAGGAACTCCATCTAGTGCCACTCTTAGGACTAAATTCATCACCTGCACTTTGTCCAACATTCTGCCCTCCTGGAGGGATATTAACTGCATAGATTGGGGACTTGGGCACGATAGAGGTGTGCCTCAAACCTAACTAGCGTACGAGTCCCTGACTCTGGGCATCCTCCTCCCAGGAGAGAGCCCTTCAAAGAGTTGTGAGGGTGAGAAACAGAAAGTAATTCACTACCCCTCAGAGGCACTACAGCCAGTGGATTACGGTGGGGGCGGGATGGGGGTGGGATGGGGGTGAGTCCTGCCTATCCCCAAAGCTCTTCCCAAAGGTGACTGTTTTGTGGGCTGTCCTTTCTCTGCCTTCCTCAGGGATAACCAAAGGTGCTGGTGTGGTCAAGTGTAACTTGTCAACTCTGCCCTGGGTGTTTTTGGGTGTGCTTCATCTCCTTTCTCCTTGTATCATCCAAATAGATGTCATGTGGGTGGGCAACACGGTCACGTTTATTTCTTCACTTTAGATGTGTGTTGCAGTAAAACCTACCTGCTCTCCTGCCCCTGTTAAAGGAGACTCATAGTTGAGAAACTGAAAGAAAATAAACTGTCTTCAGCAGACTGTGATCTTCTCCAGGCTTTGAACCAATTTCAAGTAACCTAAGGCTGCCCTGATGCCTACATTATTGATGCCTCTAAGCTTAGATAAGCAACATGAAGCTATTGGGGGCTTTCATTTTTATAGGACTAAAGCATTAGAGGTGAGAGGAGAAGCAGATGCCATCTAATTTCATTGTTTTATTCAACACATGTTTACTGAGCACTTACTTTATGCCCAGCACTGTGTTGGATTCTAGAGATGCAGAGTTGAACAAGACCAGGCACATCCTCTCTTGTGAAGCTGACTTTATTATTTGGGAGACAGGTCAGTGGGGAGAAAGGGGTGTGTGTGTTGGGGGCAGTGTGTGTGTATGTGTGTCGCAAATCCTTATACCTGAGAGCCAGAAAATCTAGAGTACACAGTCTAGGAGAGGTGAAGTGACTTGCCCATGCCACCCAGCTACCCAGCAGAGCTCAGCCACAAACCCAAATAGGTTTTTCTGAGTCTCAAACCCATGCATTTTCTAGCACATCAGGCAGCCACCTCTGGCAACTTAATAGCGTTATAGGTGGGCCTCTAGTTGCCTACTGAATTGTCCTCTTTAAAGCATCCTAGGTGAGCGGGCTTCCTCTCCAGGGAAGGTGAGCACAAAGCTTCCTTTGCAGTTTCCCACTTTGTGTTTTTTTAGCCTTCTAGTTGTTTGGATAAAGTTGCAGGGCCAGGTCTGCATACATATTCATTCTGGAGTCACTAAGACACTGTATTTCCTGGGAAGAGTTACTGTATCTTTGGCCCAGTTAGTACTGAACACTGAGCCATATTCTTTCTTTTGCCTTTGAACGAACGCCCATCCTAGTTACTAGAAAGCCAGCTTCACCAAGTTGAGTGTAGCAGGTGAAGCACCTCACATTCTTATTTATTTGTTTGTTTTGAAAAAAAAAATCTCATTTGCTTTACCTTTTCTTCTTGCCTTCATGGGAACAGAGTGCACAAAGCTTAGAGAAAAATTGATGGCACCCTTCCCCACCATTGTCTTACGTTATGAGCTTCTTCTATGCCTACTGCATTTTCAACTTATTACAGCTTTTCTATGGCTTGGAAAATCCGTTGACTGAGTGATGATTGTTTTCATGAAACGGTGCAACATGTAAAGCAATGGTTGTCATTAATAGTGCAGTTATGTAGAGTGTAGCTCTTTAAGCCTTCAGTTTCAAATCAGATTAGTGCTCTGTTAACTTAAAATAGCTCCAAAAAAGGAGAAAGGAAAAAAAAGAACTGTCGGAAATCAGAGGGAAATATTAGCATTATGAAACATGTTAACAAGTGGCCATTAGCACTTTATGTCTGCATGAATAGCATCTTTAAGTGTTTTATTGGTAACAGAATAGAGTGGAGTCACATAGAATGGCATTTCTTTTCAAATTGGCAAGTTCTTTTAATTCAGACTTCTCCTTGTTATTGCCTACTGGGGAGCATTTATTCGCTTGTCAAAATGTACGCCAGGGTGGGAAAGGTACTTTAGCGTTTCTGGCTGATCCTAGGCTCTCAGGTGTAAGGGGTTTGTCCCTTCCCCAGGTCTCCCCGCCACCCGCCCCAGGAGGAGGGAGAATCTGAACAGCGGACATGGAGAAGGAGTAATGCCTGGAGGAAGCTGGCATCTCTGGGCTTTGTGCCTGCCCAGTGCCCCTGCACAGTGTTGGGTGTGACTGTGCTCATCTCAGTTTCCCCAGACACGTGGCTGGCTGCAAGGGGTGTGTGTGTGGGGGGGCGCCAAGGGAGAGGAGATCTGAAGAGAGCTGCCGGTGGATGGCACGCCCCCCCCCCCTTGGTCTTAGCCTCCTAAGTCTTACGGAAAAGACTCTAATTTGGTCTTGACTGGCACTGGCCCCTCTCAAGAGGCCTCTATTCTTTTCCTCTCCCCAAACCAGCCAAACCCTTCCATTTATATTATAATGCAAAATGCTGTTCCTTCTGGGCCTCCGGACCTGTGGGGGAAATGGAATTCGGCTGAAACTCAAACTCCAAAGCCAAAGTGACCACAGGTTGGGCAGTGGGATAATTTTATAGGTATGGCATTGATGAGCCTCCTGGCAGTTAGGGATCTGAAGGTTCACTCACTCATTTTCAATAAATTTTTTGAACACTTGCGCTGTGCTAGGAACTGCTCTTGATATTAGGCACATAATGATCATCAAAGTATTCAAAAGTCCCTGATCTTGTGGCACTCCCATTCGAGCTGGGGAGAAAGACAATAAATAAATATGTGAATTATATAGTGTGTCAGAAGATGATCAAAACTGCTTTGGAGAAAAATAAGGTAGAGACAAAGGATAGGAGATGTGTGGTGGGCACAATTTAAACAGAATGGTTAGGGAGGGCCCCACCGAGAAGCAAAAGCCCTGAGGAAGGAAAGATCTGCTGTGTGAATTTCTGGGGGAAGAAGTCTCCAAGCAGAATGAACAGAAAATGCATAATCTGCCTAGTTGTAGGAGGAGTAGTGAGGGGCCCTTTCAGGAGGGAGTAAAGGTGGTGAGTAGGAGCTGAGGTCCAAAGAGAGGAGACCAGCACCTTGTAGGCCATCATGTAGACTTTAGCTTTGATTCCAAGAGAGACGGAAGTCACTGGAGGAGTGGTGTCATGTGAGCTGGGTTTCCAGAAAGTTCCTTTGGCTGCTTCTTGAGATTTGAGTGCAGGAAGGTGAGGCAGAAACCGTCAGGAGGCTGTTGCCCAAATCCAGGCAAGATGATGGCAGCTTGGACCAGGGTAGTGGGGGTGTGAGAAGGGGCTGGATTTGGGACACATTTTGCAGATAAGACCAAGAGGATTTGCTGACAGATTGGATGTGGGTTGTGAGTGGAAGAGAGTGGTCAAGGTGGACCCTAAGATGTTTGGCTTGGTGACTGGAAGAATGGAATTGCTGTCTGCTGGGATGGGGAAGGTATTAGGAGGTGCTGGAGAGGATGGGAGTGCTCAGCCCAAGCTGTGGGCCCCTCCTCATCTTAGGGCCATGGGTGGCTGTTAGACTGTCCTATTCAGGAAGGATTGGGAAGGAGGGGGAGTGTGGCCCTCAAATAGGGCAGCGAGAACTCTGGTAGACTGCTTGTAGCTGAGGCGATTTAAATCAAACTCTAACTTGTAGTTCTTTTAGGAAGGCATTCTTTTGAACCATTTTATTCGGTTTCTTTCTCTATTGTTCTTTAGATACCAAAAACACAGAAATATGTGCTTTGTGTCTTGCAGTTTTTCCTTAGCTCGTTTTCTCTAGCTAAGGTAAACCTTAGGAGGCTGCTGGTGGACCACGGGCTTGGGAAATGGGCATATAAACTGCGTCCTTCCCTGGACTGCACGCTCTCCCCTGGTGCCTGAGGCTTCTCAGGAATCCACTGTCTTGTGGCCCTGAAGAGCCCTTTTCTTAAGATGTGTCTGTGGCTCTGCTGTGCTCTGATATGCCGGTCAGCACTGGGGGTTTGGAATTCCTTCTGGAAATAAGTTGTCCTCCTTTCCACAGGTCCTCCTCCTCTCTTTCCCATTCCTGGAAAGAAGTTGGCTGGCAGATAGAGTGTTTTTCCTTGAAAGGAGAGTGGAGAGCCCTCTGATGGAAAAGTAAAATAATTCTTGGAATCCTCATAATACCTAAGGCAGCCAAAGCTGAGACCAAGTAAATTATTTGGGGGTAATTTGCAAGGGCTTGAGTCAAACAAACTGCTTTCTTGCCCTGACCTCAGCTTGAATCTTTAATCCAGAAACCGGTGATTTTAGGAGTCCGACGAGAAACAGGAGTTAGTAGTTTCTGTCTGGGTCACTTTTGTTTTAAGGGGTCTTGGGTTTAGGGCTCATGGGTGAACATCTTTTGCCAGCTCCAGGCTCCTCATCATCCTTTGCCTTCACATCTCAAGAAAGACCTTAAAACAGCAACATTTAGAGCACAAATTTAACATTCCTCAAATTAGGCCTTAGTTTTTTGTTTGTTTGTTTTTCTCTCTCTCTGTCTCTCTATGGTACTGGCTTTGCCACATGTAGAACAAATTATTCTGGAATCATAGGTGATTCAAGGGAAGAGCTCATGGCTGCCAGCTCAAAGGTCCAGCCTTATTGTCCAGGAGCCTCTCAGGGAAATCCCAGGGTCTCCAGCCATTGCCGTTGTCCCAGATAGGTAAGCACCAGCCTCTTCCCAGTGCAAGCTGAGCCGAGTTCCTGACACCTGCATTCTCATAGGTACGGCCCTCCTTGACCAGTTTGCTGAAGTGCCTGAGACCAGTATCTGCCCTTCTCATCCTGGAGCAAAGTACCGTCTTCTTCGGAAAGGCAAAAAGCACAACACAATCCACTCTGGCTGTTTCATAACTTTATAGCCGCATTCTTGTAAAAATGTGTTTTGGGGGATGTTTTCTTGCAGCCATCCACACTCCTTGTTTCTGTAAATTTTAGACTCAGTGCCTGGGCTGCTGTGCTGGCCCCTTTCTTTACTGCAGGGACAGTGGCCTGGGGTGTATATCTGTGGCCCCAAGAAGTTTTTCTCTGGCGCCTCTTTCCCATCGAGCCTTCTCCGCCACATTCTAAAACCAGTATGGCCGAGTTTGAGTTTCTTGCTATTTTTTATTTATATAATTTTTTGTAGTTGTTCAGGGGGAAGGGGTAGACAGCCCTGGGGCAGTCAGCATTTTAGGTTGGCTCTTCAAGATGAATAACTAAACTACTTAGCTGTTTCTCAACTACTTTTGTTTGTGAAATAAAGGGCAGTAAGCACCATGACAGGAGAGAATTTCAGGTTTATTGTGATTTTTTTTTTGTGTTTGCATCTGTCCTGCTCACTTAGGGCATTACCCGCAACCCCATAGGAACCAACACCAAAGACCATATGATTTTAAAGCTTTAGAAATCTGTGTGTGTAATATGCCTTTTGTGAATTTTTTTGTTGTTGTTCTTTTGCTTTAGGAACTGTAATAATAATCCATAGTAATTATCCCATAGTGTGCTGTCCTTTGTTACAGGGGCACTGGATTAGTGTGAAAACGTGTCCTGTATACAGTTTCAACAGCTTGATTTTGCTTCTTCTTCCCCCCACCCCCCTTTTCTGTCTTGTACTATTTGGAAGACAATTTCCACATTTCTGCCATATGTCTTAGAAAAGCTCAGGACTTAGAGGCGGTAGCCAACTTAGGACAGCAAGCCTACTTGGTTCAGGTGGGGAGACGGCCCTGGGTAACAGCGACTGTTAGGCAGACAGTGAGCTGTTGAAACAGCTGCACTTGGAAATAGCGCTTCTCCTTGCCTGCCCTCTTGTCTTGAGAGACTCCAAAACATCTGAGAATGCAAAAGCACTTCGCCAGGTTTCAACTTTTCTGGCTCAAATAGAAGCAGCTTCAAATCAGTAAGAGCTCAGCAGTTTTTGTATGTTTAGTACACATTTTTCCAACTTTTAAAGAAAGGCAAGCCCTTTCTTTATTCTTTTTTTTCTTTTCCTTCCTTTCCTTCCTTTCCTTCCTTCCTTTTTTCCTTCCTTCCTTCCTTCCTTCCTTCCTTCCTTCCTTCCTTCCTTCCTTCCTTCCTTCCTTCCTTCTTACCTTCCTTTCTTTTGGTGCCTTGTTTTGCATTCTGCTCTACTGGAGAGCATTTAATCCTTGGCCTTCTGTCTGTTGAGATATTATGTTATTTTAATAGTGCTTGTTTATGACTAAGGTCAAAGACAGTATTTCAGAACAAAAATTAGAGTTAGTTCATAATTGAGTACATGTGTATGTAACTGTTTATTTTTATAGTTTGCTAATTTATTTTTAAACAGCTCAGTTATGCCAACATGTTTATAGCTCTGTTTATCACATGCCTTACCAGTCAGGGTGTTAAAAGGCACATGCTTTTCAATAGTTTGGATCCCGCGTAAAATTAGATAATGCCATCAGGTAGCAATTTAATTACATTAATTGAATGTTTAGGCGGAAAGGTAGTTTTGCAGAGGCTATAATGAAATAGCATTTATAAGTACACATGTATAAATCTCAGCATTATAGGCATTATTTGAAGTTGCTGACAGAAAAATGGATGTATATCAGGCATTTAGAAGGAGACATGAGGGGGCTCTCTCATCAGTATTAAATGCTGCCTTCGCAATTTAGGAGGCTGCGGGCACGACCATTTCCTTCGTTAGCTGCCTTTATCATTAGTCCTCGGAGCAGAGACACACAAAGGCACTTGGGTGTGTTTTGTATAGCCAGGGCTTTCCTGGGAGGCAGCCTGCCAGCTTGGGCCGGCTCACTGAGCCTGAAAAGACGAGACGTAGTCTAGTGAGGTCTTTGTCACCTTGGAGGGTCAGGGCTTGGCACACTTGGGTTTATCTCCGTGGCACTCCAAGCCAGTTCTGTCTGGAATTCGAGGAAGGCTGTCTCAGGGTTCCAAAGGGTTTTACAGACCAAGATGGAAGTTGCTGGCAGAATCCTGGGGCATAAGATGTGAAGACTCAGTCCACAGCTCTTGCCTGTGAAGGTGGCTTTTCCCCTGCGGCAGAGGGAGTTAAAGATGGGGGCTGGAGCCTCAGCCTCTGCCCAGCCGCCTTCCCCCCCAGTGCCCTTGGACAGAAGGGGAGCACCGGCATTTGGCTAATATGACAAGCTTTTTTGGGCCCAGGTGTTCTTTCCCACCTCTCTGTGATTTAGTGTGGTGGGTGTCAAACGATGGTTAGAAAAAAAGAGGTTTTTAGGTGTGCTAATAACAGATCCTTTGCCTATGAGTAATTCATTGTCTTCTGACACCATCTGGTTTCACTCAGGCTGCAAAACCTAGCGTGGTGTCCCATACCCTGCAGCACCTTATGTGGGTCACCTACCAAATGCCACCGCGCCTCCCCCACAGCGTCTGGCCAGTAAATCAGGTGGGAGTGCTGTTACTCCTGGGTGTTTGCTGGATGTGAATTTTTCTGCCCACCATTGTTTTTGGGTATACCATCCCCCTCCCTCAGGTAAAGTTGTTTGTTCTTGGTGATATCTGCAATTGGCCCTTCCCTTTAGGAGTCATCCATGAATGACTGTCTGAAACTAAAGACCCAAATGGAGAATCACCCATCCGCAGCACAGAGCAGTCGGCTGGTGTCCCCTGCCTCTGGGAGGTGGGGGCGGGAGGGAGGGATCACTTCAGAACACTCCTGCCTTAGTGACCCCAAAGTCTCTATCTCTTGGAGCTGGGGAGGTGAGCCTTTGAGGGAAAGGAGGCTTACTGGTTGGGACAAGAAGATAAAGGAGAATTGATTTGGCCCCCAAGGGAAAGACAGGAAGGCTCTCACTCCCAGTGCAGATTTAGTGTTTGTCCAGCTGAAAGCAGCCCCGCTCTGCTGACTACCTGGTGAGTGATTTTTCCCCAAGCTGACAGCTGCTCCATCCCATTTCACCTACAAGTCCTGACAAAGTAGTGTGTTCTTTTGGGGCTGTTATTACTGCAGCAGGCATTTGGAAGAATCTGGAAGAATGGGGCTCCAAAGGACAACCTTGAAGCAATCTCTGAGTATCTGTTCCTTCCCTCCTTTCCAACCCTCCAGCTTTTTTGGTTTGTGAAAAATTGGGCCCATCCCTTTCCAACATCTATTGTGCTATTAATAATGAGGATAGAGCTAAAATCACAGTATATTTTTATGGTTCTTGAATAAGCCCTTTGATGAGCATTGTCAGTTTTGAGCCTCTCCTCATGAGTAACCTGTCGAAGAGGCGGGAGACTTGGTATCTGAAGCCCAGGGAGGTTAAGGGCACGCCTCCTCACTCCCTGCCCTCCAGTGGTTCCACAGCCCACCCACAGGGCAGCTCTCTGGGGCTTCCCCTTAGGCAGGTTTTGGGGTAAGGCCTATTTGAACAGTTTGGAGGGGGGAAGTTGGCGGGACGCTCCTCACTGCTGTGGGAGGCAGGTGATAGGAGTTGGTTCCATCCTTTTAGGGTCTGCAGGACAGAAATGTGCTTGACATTCTGCCTTTGTGAATAATTTCAAGAAAGTATTGCACTGTCCCTATGCACCAGGGTAAATGTTAATGTGGAGAGGCTGCCCAGGAAGTACTTACAGGGCATTTCCTGGTAAGCAGCAGCACCTGGTCCTGAGGCTTATTCCTAACTCTCTGCAATGGTGAAAGAAGGCTCTGGAGGGGAGGGTTTGTGGGAGACCTGTGTGGAATTTGTTGTTTCTACACACTCCTCCTCCTATTCACGTTTTGCTTTAGACTTGACTTTTCCTGGGTTCCAGGATGCTTAGCTCCCATTTCAAGGAGAATGTGAGTGTAAATACAAAAACCACAGGTAGTCAGTCAGAGGTTGACTTGTTTGTTTTATTATGCCTTCCTTTTGGGGAGCGTGGGCTGGCAGGGTGGAAGATTCAAGTGCGCGTAATAGTCTGGCATTCAGGTTGGTGGCCTTCTCCACCTCTGCAGTAGGTGGCTGGGCTTGGTGAAGCCCCGAGGCAAGTTAGAAGGGAAAGCATGGACCAGGCAGACCTCTGGAAGACTGTGTGTCTTCATCGTCACTCCCGCACGCGTGCCAGCAGGCAGCCGTGCGTGAACGACTGGGGACACTGATGTGCGGGGTGAGCGCCGGGCCCTGTTCTCTCATGCGAAGGCTCAGTGGACATCTCCGTTTTGTGTGTGGAAGTTCTGCCAGGCGAGTGTGAGTTGAAAAGTGGACCAGAGACCTGTGGCACAGGGATGGTATAGGCTGAGTGATCCTTTTCAGAGTTCGCAGAATGAGCCACCCAAAGCCACGAATGCTTCCAGCAGGCAGTGTGAAATGTGGAGTTTTGGTCTGATTGCAACGTAACACTCAGTATCTTTCATTTCCCTCCTTCTTTCTTTCCTTCCTTCCTCCCTTCTTCCCTCCCCCCTCCTCCCTTCCTTCCTTCCATCCTTCCTTCCTTTATATTAGAATCAACAGATAAATCATTTTCAGAAGGTTTAGTGAATGCAAGTTATTGTTTAATTTAAAAACTTTACGAAAAATAATTAAACTCTGACAAAAGATCCAGAGTACTGTCCCTCTCAATGGGTATTGGGTTTACTCTTGTCTCCCAAACTGTCCAGATGGGTTAAATTAGTCCTCACGAAATGTCATACTTTCCTGGCAGAGACACCTGTGCATTTGATGAAGCCTTTTCAGTCCTGGTAGGAACTGCTGGGTATGGAAACTACCAGTTGTAAGCCCCGAAACAGCCACTGGTGTGGGAACTTGGATGACACTCAGACCTGAGTTCCACAGATTCCTTTCCCGGCCTTGGGTCGTGCATGGCAAGTCTTCCTGGTAGGTGGGAGCCTTATGCCCCATCCTGGGAATAGACGGAGGAGAAGGTACAGAGGAAATTGTTATGGTGCTTAGGAAGCAAGAGCCAGCTGTCTCCCAGGGAGCAGTCTGAGTCCTGGAATGCCTGCCCAGGCTGGCGGGTGGTGGCGTGGGTGAGGGTTTTTAATAAGAAGTCCGATTTCTGGAGAAGTCAGGCTCCTTTGCTGCTGCCCGCTTTTCTGTCTTGGGTCTCCTGGTTGGACTCGCTCTGTCCTCCTTGCTTAGAAATGGCTGCAGTTTCAGAATGAGGCTGACATGCTCTGGGAGGGGATGTGGCCCCTCCTTCTGGGGACTGGGGGTGACCTGGTTTGGGGGAGGTGGGCTTCTCCCCGCTCCTATCCCCAAGGCAAATGCAGTGAGTGGATCTAGGTCTATTGCTTCCCCACAGATAACTTCATGATGGGCTTTGATCCTTATTTAAAACACATTCCATGCATATTAAGATGACAGACACAATAGTTTTGCTCCAAGCAAGTAGCCATCAACCCTAGGTGGGCCATGGGCCCTAAAGGCAGGCAGGAGTTTGCAAGAGAGTATGCAACAAACCACACCTTTTCTTCTGGAAACCTCTGATGGACCAGTGTGCATTCTCTCTCTCTCTCTCTCTCTCTCTCTCTCTCTCTCTCTCTCTCTCCCCCTCTCTGTCTTTCTGTCGCTGTCTCTGTCTCTGTCTCTGTCTCTCGCTCACACATCCAACACTTCCCCAGTCTTATTTTACCCATGAGGAACTTGACTCTCTTTGAGACTAGTGCCTTCTCCTGGTCACATAGCTTCTTAGTCACAGGACTAGAAATAGTGTTTTTTGATTACCAGTGGAGTGCTTTTTATGCTCTACTATATTAACATGATCAGATCTTACTGTTTTTTGTTTGGTATTTCTTAAACACATATTTTAATATAAGAAAGCATGGGATCGGGTGTAAATAATACTTTTGATGTAGGAGGAAAACGGGCGGAAGCTGAGTGGGGATGATTCTGGGGCAATAGCTGAGATCTGGAGTTGTGTGTACAAAGCCTGTGATGGCAGAGCGAAAATATGTGCTAGCACGAACCCACTGGGCTTGTCTTCTGAGCTCCACGAAGAAGTTATTCTGTCTGTGTAATTTTATTAGGCTGAGACTTTTTCCAATGGTTTATTTTTCCGTTCGCTCACAGCCCATAAAAGAGAGCCAGGGAGGGAAGCCAACGTGTTTGCACGATTTACCTACTTTCTCTGACTTTGGAACTCAGAAACTCTGCTGTGTGTCACGTTGTCGCACCGACTTTTACAATTCAGGACAATAAACTGTAAGCACCTCGGCTCACTTCGAAGGACCTGATATCTGACTGTTGCTTCGATAAGTATCTGTACAAATATTTGTGTGATTCCGATAGTCCTGAGTTGTACCGTTATGACACACAAAGCTGTCGGGTTTGGACTTCTGGTGGTGGAGCTTCTCGTTGCAGTGAGGGTTATTTTCAATCTGGCCTTTCCTCTCTGAAACCCTGTTATCCTGAGATTTCACCTGATGCAACACAAGTTGTGTCAAAAAAAAAAGAACATTACCTTGTTCCGTCATTCACTAGTAAAATAACTAAAAGAGGAGGCCATCCCGGAATGCCGAGAGGCTGGCATAACTTCTCAGAATAGGTCTTTCTGTTCCCCCTTCCTAACTTTTCACGTTGGATGAGCACGCTGCTGTGATTAAGGAAGCAGTGCACTACTTTTGAAAAGCCTTTATCTCTTGCCAGTCAGGTGAGCACCTGAAGAACCATTTGGAAGTGACTAATCATATTACAGAAGTGTTCCCATCCCTGAAGGATCCATGGTTTCCTGGGACACTTACATGTCCATTTACATGCAGATCATTAAGGATTAGAGCTGCTAGACTGTCAGCTCCTTAAGGGCGAAGAACGAGGCTCATTTCATTTTGTTCTCCTCACCATTAACAACACATGTTTGGAACAAATGAAAGAAATTGGCCACCATTGAACATCAAGGGCAAATGGAGGTAGTGTTTCTGGAATGATGATGAAAATAAGTGTGAAAGTGGTTGTTTACTGACACCTTTCCAGAAGCAGGTCTTGTTTTGGGGGATGCGCCAAGGGCGCGCTTGGGAGAGGCTCATGCGGTAGTTGGCACCCTCCTGTTGGTGCGATCACCCGTGATGGGACCATGTGGTTACGACTTCCCCATCTCACAGATGAGGAAGCAGTGCTCCACCAGTGCTTGTGAACCCGCGCGGCAAGGTGCCTGAGTTCCTGCCAGACCTGAGCACCTGACTGGGCTGAGTGCTTCACAGACACTATTTTAACCAGTTTCCACAGCGACCCCAGGAGGCTGGCGATGCAGTGTGGTCATGCACATTTTACTGATGAAGAAAGTGAGGCTCAGAGAGGTTAATGAACTGCTCTGGGTTACACAGCCAGGAAACGGCGGTAGATGAAGCCAGAGTGCTCACCCTACTGACCCATCAAAGCTCGAACCCACATGCTCTGAGTTTGTGTTCCAGGCCTGTCAGCTTTACACTTTGACTACTGGCAGGTGTTGTTTTGGGGTAGCAGCTGCCAGGCTGGCTCTAGACTTGGTCTTGAGGGGTTGGGAGGAATAATGTGTCTTTTGCACACCTAGTTTTTTCCAGTCTTCCCCACTGTCTTTCACAGGCCTCACCTTCCTTCCCTACCACAGACTCTTTGCCTGGCGTTTGGTTAGGCCACCTGCTCCCACGAGCATTCCTGCTGGGAATTATTTCTCTGGCCAGGCCACGGCTGCTCCCCACCCCTCTCTCAAGGCATGTCTGTCAGCCCACAGGGGTGCGGTTCACTGGGTGGAGAAGCCTGGCTGGCCTGAGCGAACTGGTCCCGAGGAGCCTCACCTGCTCCCTCTCTCCTCCACGCCTGGGTTGGACTTGGGGAGTTTGACTCCAAGGACCACTTCTCTAACCCATAGCCCCTCTACTGTCCCATGTCTGCCCCAGACCTTCCTAGGCCTATGGGTTTTCCATCCTGGGCAGAGCAGCAAGACTATGAGAGTCTCAACCCTCAGTGCCCTGGGCACAGGCCTGACACACAATTGCTCTGGCAAGCAGCCTCAGGCAGGCCTGGGCAGGGGACGGAAAGGAGAAGGAGAGCTGCAGCAGACCAGACGAGAGACAAAAGCCAGCTCAGGAGCAAACAGCCTGGCAGCGGGGTGGGTGCCCCGGCTGGAGGGGCCGGCCCGGGCTGGCCTGCCCGAGGAGAGGTCAGGTTGGCACCTGCTCTCTCAGTGTGTTAGTTCTGCTGGCAGCTGGCCACGGGCTGGAGCTGTGTGTGGGGCCAGGGACACAGAGTCTTGAAGTATTGAAGGTTATGGGTTGAGAGGAGGAGGAGAAAGAACCAAGGTGATAGCGCACCAAACAGCTTGAGCATATGTCTTTTTCCCCACCACACACCGTGGCCCGGGTGTTGCCCCAGTGCTGTTTCATAGCACGTTCCTTCCCCTGTGACCCGCCCCCCCCCCACCGCCGCCCGCGAGGCTGGGTAGCTTTCTTCGCCACAGCCCATGCTTTGGTCCTGGGGGTCTCATGGTCCCTCTGGCTCACTGATACCTGTACCTGGGGCTGGTGGATAGGTACAGGGCAGTTGGCAAACATTGTCTTGAGAAGGCAGCACTTTGAAGGAGCTCAGACTCTTAAGCCAGGTACCTGCTGGCTGGGTGGCCTGAAACGAGTCGATCAACCCCATCGAGCCTTAGGCTCCTTATCTGTAGAATGGGGCTAATTGCCTTTCCTGTCCACTGGGAAGAAATGTTCCTCTTAACTATCACTCAGAGGTGTTATAGAATGTGCGTTTTCTCCCAGGGGTATCGTTCTAGAAGGCATAAGGCATGGTGGTCTTTTAACTTCAGCCTCAAGTACCGTAGCAGGGGAAGAGGGGTGTCGGAGCCCTTGACGGCCTGCTGCAGGGCGCCGTCTGCTGACCTTGCACCGCACACGTGGCCAGTCTGAGTTTCTCCTGGCCTCCCCAAGCTCTCTGTCCAGACAGTGTTCTCCAGCTCATTGGCTCTGGCCAAAAAATGGGAGAAGATGATGGCAGCCCTAGAAACCTGAGTTCCAGGGACATGCCATAGGGTCACCTCTCAGAAAAGGCAAAGATAAATATTTTGCCGTTGTAGCATTCTTCCCTTTTACTGCCAGCGTGCAGAGAGAGTCAGAGGAAGGGAAAGCGGGGAAGAGACACTGCCCCCGCCTCGCACCCCTCGCCCTTCCTGCTTTCTGTTCTGTTAGAGAAATGTAGTTTCTGCAAGAGTTGGACAATCATCTGAGTCTGATTAGGTTTATGGGTACTTCAAATATATGGATAAGGTGTATGTGTATCAGTACATAAACCCAAGGGGCCTCTGCTACCAGCACAGTCACCAGCTCCTTGGAGAATCAGCAGCCTGGCCAACAGTGGAGTGGGTCTGGGATGACCTTGGACCTACAGATGACCCCAGCGACCCCACTGGCTTCTGGACTGCTTCTCCGTCATCAACCTGCTTCCCTGTCTTTCCTGATCATATGTGTTGATGAGTAGATGGGTAGAACAGGTCGACCGTGCTCACTTCTCTTTAGTACACTCAATTTGTTTGCTCCGTTACAAATGTCCCAGGCCACTTCTAGGAAGGGATGTGGATATGGCATAGCTCAGTGCTTTGTGGTGCCTTCTTGATACCGGGCTGATGCAATGCTTGGGGGCTGTCACCTCCCCACCTTCTCAGTGCACACCCTGCAACCTTGTAGGGACCCCTGCATCCAGCCCAGGCTGGGTGTGCATTTGCGTGTGCTTGATCAGGACTGATAGGGGTCAGTGGTGGGGAAGAGTTCTCTTTGGAGTACCCTGCTGCACATCCCATGAGCTGTCCCTGAGACTGTGCCCGGCCTTCAGTGTCCAGGGCCTCTTCTGCCAGGGCCCTGCTGGTTATCACTGTGGGCATTATCTCCACTCGCCACTCTGCACCCAGGGCTCTGGTGTCCCCTTGAAGAGCCACACACTCATCTACCCAGAGGCCCCCTTGCTTAGAGTCTGACCTAATGCCGCCCTCCCCCACCTCCTCCAGGGGCTTTTGATTCAGCCCAGCCCTGCTTAGAGCAATGTCCTTCTCTGAAGAACCAGACCCTGCTCTCTAGGGGCATCCCTGCCTCTGTGTCCCTCAGTCCCTCACCTCTTTGGGCCTGCTGGCTTTTGTGCACAGTAATCTCTGCAACACCCAGACTTTTGTGGGTTCTCATGGTAGCCCTCGGCTGATAACATGGATTTCATTTAGGATTATGCACAGGACCCTCGTGAGCATTTCTCTACCAAATCATTGTCCCGTCATTGGCAAGAAGAGAAATGAGACAAAAGATGCCACAAAGTCCTCTGAGGGCAATGCTGAAGATAAGGTGGTAGTGCAGAGAAAGTGGGAGGAGGAGACTGGTCTGGAAGGCCTTCAAAGGAAGTCAGGTTTGTTAAATTGCTCTGTAAGCTGCAAAGTACCATTCAGTGGAAGCTATTATTATTATTATCATCATAATGGTCATTATCATCACCATTATAGGTTATGGCAATGAGGTAGGTGGTAACTGGCAAGCACTGATCGAGTTTCCAGCTGATTCCTGATTTTAGAGACCATGAATTTGTATACCTGGAACATTCTACTTCAAGAGCTGGGGTTTGAGTCTACACTTCACGACTCTCTGATATTTCCCTGGCTTATTAAATTAAAGGGCTAGTTTCTAGGGTTCTACTTGAAGACAACTTTATATATCCTTGAATACTAGTTATCCATATGGTGAAAAATCTTGAATTTATCAAACAGCAGTAAAAAGGTGATGCTTCATTTTACAAAAGATTTTTTTTCCCTTAAAAAGGATCCACAGTGCTATTCCTTTTCCATGGAATGTTTCCTTAGCTCCATAAGTGTTTATGGGTCATTAACTGTTCCGTGGAAGGACTTTGATAGAGAAAAGGAAGACTGCAAGGAAATGGACTCACAGCTCTAGCTTAGAGGATGCTAGTTAAAAAGAATTAGAATCTATTGGCCAACAGGTGTCTGCTAAGCCCTCTATGAGCTCTATGCTGAAAGAAAAGTGGGGAGTGAGCCTCCTTCTATATGAGAACTTACGGTCCCTTTGGAATCAAGATATCTTGTGGAGTAATTGTGAAGACAGTATCACGAAGACAGAAATTAAGTGCTAAGTTGTATTCACTCATTTCTTATTATTGTTGATGGGAAAATGGGCCCTGCTTTACAAAAATTCAGTTTACGTGCCGCTTTTCAGTATGCTTTACTGTATACTGCTGCATACACTGAGGAAGATGTGAGGAAGGAGCTGGCCTTAGACTCCTCTTTGGAGCGTGGAGAGAGCTCACAATGGCATGCAGGGGGTTGGCTGACCCTAGAATTTAATTCCGTGTGATCAGGGTCTGTACTCCAGAAGTGGCCCAGTCCCCTGGGCTGCTGGGAGAGAGAAGTTAGTGAGGAGAGAGAGTTGTACAAGTTGGGAGAGATGTACTCATCAAGCTCTTCCAAAAGGGGTAACTGGCTCAAATTTATGTCTCAAACCAATGGCAAAGTGGGAGATGGATGTCATCCTTCTATATTTCTGCTTTCCTTCCTCCTGCTGCTTTGAGCTCACTTTTGCTGTGTATCCAGAGCTGACCAGTGAACAATGGTGGACTTATCAGCAGATGGTTGGTACCAGCCCTATCTCTGCCTGGGAAATGGTTTTAAAAAATTCTTGGTTCTGGCCTGGACACACGCTTCAGAGGACTAGCCACTACCCCTCTAGTCACAACTTTGGGATGGTCACTCATACCTTTTTCCTCTGGCAGCCTACAGCATCTTCCTGAGCAAGGCATTCTGTAAATGCATTAATTGAACTTTAATTATATAGGTCAGAATTTGTTTTTCTAGCTTCCAGGGACCCTCCCTGGTCCTAGTGGTCTGGGATTTTATAAGTAAGTCCATGTTCCCCTAATCTCTTTCCTCCGTGTGGGCATAGCTTTCAATCATCTCCCTTCTCATTAGCCTAAAAGCCTTCATCATCATTTGAATTTTCATATATGAGGGTGGCCCTGGCCCCCTTCCCTTTAGTTTGTTCCCCTCTTTTCTGGTAATCTTTCCCAGAGTAGTATTATGTTTCTTAGGTGTTTTAAAAAACATTTTAAGAAGAATAAAAACATCCTTGTAGTTTAGAGACTTGGAGAAACAGCATCATTGCTCAGAGCCTGGAGCTCCAGTTTGCCCTGAGTGTGGCATCTCTGCCCAGGCCCCATTGTGGCAGGAGGTTCAGGTTGAGGGAGGAGTGTTGAACTGCCCATCTGTGAGCAGGAAGGGAATTGGGGTAATGTATATGTGCAGATTGAGGATCCCTTTGGAACAATTTGACTTTCAGGAAAGCCCCAAACTCTTAAACCACAGGGGCCACAACAGACACATAATGTCTGTGCCCCAACCAGGAAAACAACCTGACTGCCTCCACTAGACCCATTCCTAAGAGGTTTTGCCCTGAGGTACTGATGGACTATTCCTGTGGAAGAAAGGAAGCTAGGCAGGGGTTGGGAGTTATCCAGAGGGATATGGCTGAGGAGAGACACAGGCCCGGGCCAGTACCCCAGGTGTGTACAAGTAAGAGCAGGTAGATGCTTCCAGCACAGAGTCTCAGCATTGGCCAGAAAAGAGATAGAATGTCCACTCTCAGACCTAACACACCAGGGTCAACACATTGGTCTGGTGCAAACTTACAGTTACTTTTATCAAAGCCTCCATGGAAGGGTTTGGCCTCCGATTGGGGTGGGGTGGAAGAGGAGTGGTAGATCTCTTGTCTGTGGCTGTTTGCTCAGGTGGCCTCTTTCAGAAAGCTCTCTTGTCAGTGGAGAGTTGAATTTATTTCTCAACGAGAATAAAATTATCTGTATGCCATGCTTGGTGGACTAGACCATCCCCTCCCAAAATTGTAAAGGAAGTAAGGGTTTCCCTCTCTGCACTCTCCCCACCTCATTGCTCACCGGTGATCTATCCATTTTCATTCATTATCCACTATCCATTTGTCCATCCATCTGTCATATATAGGCACCAATCAGGTACCAGCTAGTGTCCTAGAATCTGTGTTCCCAATTGACACACCCCTCCCCCCACTCACATTCTTTCCTTTCTACTCTCCCTCTTTTCTATTGACCCAAACTTACTCCCTGGAAAGGGGCTGATGACATCATTTCTTCTGAGTTATAACTAATAAACACCAGGAGCTATGTGTTTTATTTCACAAACAGAGCACTTATGCTGTTCTAAGTACTTAATAAATATTAACTTCTTTTACTTTCCTAACAACCCTATGAAGCAGACACTATTATTATTCCCATTTTACAGATGAGTCAATTTTCTGTTCCAGCTGAAGAAATAAAGCTTGGTGGTGAAAAATTAGGAGTGAGCCAGCAGTTATTTGTCATCACAGAACCAGTCTTCATCTCTCCAAGTCTGGCTTTGCCAACTGGAGATTAGGTAGTAGGAATGAGCATACTTTTCCTCCCCTTCAGTATTTCATCTCAGTTCCCTCTGAGACATTTCCACTCTCCTCTTCTATACTTCCATCTCTGCAAAAGTCGCACAGTGTTTATAAGATGTTAGGGTATTAGAGATCATTTATTCCAACCTCCTTGTTTACAGCGGGGCGGCGGAGGTCCAGACCTGTGATAAGACCTAGCATAGTCTCCCATCCTGTTGGTGGCAATGCATAGGTGGGAAGCAGAACTCCCAGGTCCCAGCCCCATATCTTCCCACTTGCCCACACCACTCCAGCGGCACCATCCTCTTCCCTCCTCACACTTCTTCAGTCTATTTAGCTAAAGGATCTATGACCCCAGGAATAAGAATCTGCTCAGGGGTCTGAATTAATGTAAGCATGCCTCACTCAGAGGGCTTTACTTTCTTTTTTTCAGTGTATTGCCAGTAGCAGCTCTTTATTCTGTTTTCTTCAGCTTCTTCTCCATGAGTTACTGTCTTTTTATTTAAGATGGTGTCCTCCTCTTTTGTCCACTCCCCCTCCACTCCTCATGTCTTCCCTTAATCCACTTCTGCCACTGCCCAGGGCCACTGCAGCTCTAGGCTCCAGGCTCTGCTTCCTGTTCACCCCTGTCTTCCAGCCCTCAGGGTGGGGAATGCGATAGGAGAGCAAATCTTCCTTTCTTCCCCCAATTCTCTACTGTCCACAGCACTAAGCAGCAGCTGTGCCCCCTAAGGTGTTGTATGAGGGAGCCCTTGATGTTGTCTTTTTTTCCCAAGGCCTTTTGGTAAAGTAGAAGTTGTCTCCAGGGCCCTTGGCTGCCATTCAACTATATGGTTAATGGGAGAGGTCAACCGCCCCCTTCTCTGACCTGTCGGGGGCTCTTAGGGCTCTCAACACCACATGTAATAGTTAATTCTAACTCAGAAGGGGCCTCGGTCCAAATGAATGCCCCTTATAAAAAAGTTTTGGGGTCTCTTCCCATCACTTGCTTAGAGTAGTGGAGAGGGTTCTGTATGGAATAAGATGACATTTGGTAATTGAGCCAAACAGATAGCTAGTATACAGGCTTTGGAGATGAACTGCCAGGGGAATGGGGAAGAAGTGGGACAGACTGGAGGGTCACAGAATGGGGTTTCCTGGACTCTCAAACTTAAAATGCTTTGTGTTCTCAAAACTTGGATTGCCCTAGATATTTACTTGAGAAAAATGAAGACATGCATTCAAATAAACCCATGTGCGCAAATATTCATTTTATCATTGTTCGTAATAGTCAAAAAGTATGACAATCCAAACATCAATCAATAGGTGAATGGTTAAACATATTGCAGTATAGCCATACAATGGAATACTCAACATAAGAATGAAAGAGTAATACACTCAACAACATGGGTAGATCTCCGAATCATTCTGCTCAGTGAAAGCAATTAAACACAAAACGGGACATACTGTACGAGTCCATATACATGAAATTCTAGAAAAATCAAAACTATAGCTATGAGAAGTAGATCAACGAATACAAGGGTTGAGAGGACAGGGAGGGGATTGGTTGCAAAGGAGTGCGAGAAAACTTTTTAGAGTAATGGAAATGTTCTACATCCTGATTTTGCTGGAGGTATACAACTGTACACAATTAGCAAAATTCATCAAACTGTATACTTAAAGTGAGTGACTTTTTTTGTATGTAAATTATGCCTCAATAAAGCTAAAAAAATAAAAACCAACCAACCACTTGGTTTGGACCATCATGGAAGGCTGTCTGTCTATCTCTGGCCTTTAACCGTTTGCGACTTCTCAAGGCTCCAGTTGACTTTGGGTGGGTGGTACCAAAGTACATTTCATGGAAATCAGAATGCTCTGTGGATTTAGGAGATTTCATAGAAGTTGGTATCAACTGAGAGAGAGGTAGAAGCAGACTGAGATGGTGTTATCCACTGTGAACGGAGCACGTGTATCTGTGTGAGAAAAGTGTGAGCACTTGAGGGTGTGTGAGGGAACGGGAAAGTAAGGGTTATTTCATAGAATTCCAGTGGGCTTTAAAAAAACAAAAATAGGAGAGGGTGCCTAAGTCAGTCTTATTCAATAATATATCTTTTCCTTGTGACTGTGTAACTGTTGGTGAATTCCTGTAAAGTGGGAGTTTTTTCTTGTTTTTAACATGCATCTTCCTCTCTCAATTGTCTCATGCAGAGTTTCCAAGGTAGTCAGCATAAACGTGATATCTGAACTTTGCTTATTTGTTTGGCAGACTTGTGTGGAATGCCTTTTCTGACCCCAGCTCAGTGCTAAGGCTGTGTAGCTTTGTGTCCTTACCTTGGAAGACTTCTATGCGTGCACAATGTTGGGTCCTACCTGGCCATGTGGCCTGACTCCAGCTCTTGGCTGTCACGATGGAGAATACAGGCAACATTTCAAATAGTAGTCTTATTAACTGCTGCCTTAGTTTTTGCTAGGCCTTCCCTTTACCACACCCAATCGCTAAAGGTAGCCAACAACATCCATGTTTGCTACTCTCTGGCATCAGAACAAAATCCTTTTTAGTGATGCTGAATGTAAAAGAATATTAAAAATATGTTTTTAGAGCTTAGCTTTTTGCATTCAGGATGTGCTCCTGCCGAACATAATTTTTTTGCAGATGTCTATGGTTGAAATACAGTGAGAGAGTTGCTCAACCTTGAAGCTGGGTTTCACGTAGAGAAGATGTTATTGTTTTTTGGTAACTCTGACAGCCAGACTTGATCAATTTAGCACATGCTCTGGTTGGCACATAGACTTCACTTCTGCTCTTCTCCGGGGTGTGGGATGGCTGTTTAAAAAGGGTGGATATGAATGCTAATCTTTGGGTAGCATAATGTGTTACTGCTACTTGCCTTTTTTATCTGGAAGTTCAAGCAGATATCAGAAGGGAACTGTTTGTGGGTACGGAGATGGTTTAAATTACCATTATAAACAGAAATGATATTTGGCAAAATAACTTCCCTTTTAGGAAGGAAAAGCAGTCATATAACCACTATTTGTTGAATTCCTAGGTTATATCTATATCACATCACATGCTAAGCTGGGCACTTTGAAATAAAATAAAAATAAATAGAGGTCAGAGTTCCTGTACTTAAGAAACATTGGGAAGACATCAAATTAAGTGGAGGCCTAGAGAGGTAACCAGTCGAGTAAGGATTGGGTATGAGACCAGACTGGAGCAGGAAATGAGTGCTCTGTGAAGTTGGAGAAGGGAGAGATTGAGCCTGCATGCCAAGGTAACCAGCAGACCTTTAGCTGGGCCTTCAAATATGAACAGAATCCCAGGAAGTCAGAGAGGAAGAATAAAAGCCAGAATGGAAAAGAGAATGGGAAGGTTTTTACTTGAGCAAAGTATTTTCATTGGTCCATAGAGGGAACTAAGCCTGGAATAGAAATTTGGTGCTAGATTATGGAGCTCTGGAAAGGCAGCGTAAGCAGTTTGGACTGTATCTTGTAGATCATAGGAGGCTGTTGAAATGTGATGAGCAGAGGATGAAGACATTATTCTAGAAGACATAAACTGAAAGCTCTGTCCAGGGGTGGGGTGGATTGGGTTGGGTCATTGGAATTCTGTCTGTAAGTTTCTTCATGCTGAATTCTCCCTCCTGTTGATCTGTATGTTTTAGAAAATGGAGATGGGTTACTGTATGGTTTCCTTGCACAAGCAGAATGGAGCCAGACTTTGCAGGGGACCAGCAAAATGGATCTGTTATTAACGTAGAGGGAATTTTTAGTCTTGGAAAGTTTTCATTTTGCCCATATTGCAGATGGGGAGTGGACAAGAATGAAGTTAGGAAGCAGGAGTCCGTTAGGCTCCCTGTTGTTCCCTTGTCACTCTCTTCTAGGCCATCCACAGGGACATTGGGAAATTGTTCAGGGCGTGGACAGTTTTCATGATGGCAGTTACTATTCAGACGGCATGTGATGAAACAAGGCAAGCGACAAAATTCACGCCCTTATGAACTCTCTTTAATAGAACACTCCTACTCTGGGGGTTATTAGCCTAGCCTGAATTTGAATGAACTTTTCTGGATGGGGTAGGAAGATTGTTGATCAAAGGGGTAGTAGGTAGACATTTGGAAAGGAAAGGTCTGGGGTCTCAGGAGAATAGCCAGGGAAGCAGAGAAAGTCAAAAGGAAGGCAAAAAACTTAATGAGCTCAGAATGTTCTACAGGAGAACTAGTCTCCATTAGGGTTTGAAATGGTCAGAACATCTCTTCGGCCTCCTTTGTGATCTTTCCTCCTCTAGCCAGAATCTTCTTTTGAGACAAGTGTTGGTTTGAGACCAGCTTTTGTTTGTGGTGGATCACTTGGCATACACACACATGGCTCCTTGTCCTGGACAATAAGGAAGCCATTTTAATGGCAGGCAGGGCAGCTGTGTGTTCACTGCAAAGGAATAACAGCTTCTAGGAGATGTGGTGGCTTTAGGGGAAAACTCACAGGTGACAGAAATTCATTAGCAAGTAGGGTAGAACTACTTCTGAAAGCTTGTATTTTATGGATTTGGATGTGCTGTGAGCAAAATGACATAAAGGAAATGGAATGAGAAATAGTGTAAGTGACTGACAAGGACCCTGTTGGGGATAAACCAGGACTGACTGGCTCCCCAACTGTGAACCTAGGTGTTTCCACTTTATCTTCTTCAAACTCTCTAAAGCACCAGTTTCATTGGGGTCTAAGACATCCTTCAGAAACCTGTTGACCACCTATTGTTTATGACCAACAGAAATTTTTCTTCTTTCTTTGAAGATAAATTCGTTTGGAGTGGTAGTGAAGTCAGGCTATTATTTGAATCTTTGGTTATTGGTTTGGATTTTTTTTGTTATTATTTTCACATCAACCAGAAGTAGAAATTTTCACTGAATCCCACTGTGGTATAACAAGTGTTTCCTTTCATCAGGGAAGCAAACTATTTATAGCCATAACTGGATTTACAATGAATCGTATAAGTGATACTGACTTCTGTGTCAGCAAAAAATGAAACAAAAACTGATCATAGATGACATTACCTAAATGACAGTACCTATGTGTGTCCTTTCTTTCACATTTGCTGTAATCCTGTTATGGCATTGTCCTATTACCTCAAGTACTGTCATCTTTAAATGCTGTCAAATTGTAACTGGATTGCCAAGGACAGAGGAGAGGAATCAGGAGAACACAACGCTTTTCCTTACACACTGCAGACGGTCGTCTTCCTCCTCTCCTAGGTGGAATTCTTGGAGAAATCATTCAGTTAAAACGATGACTCAGGTGTCTTTTACAGGCGTCGACGAAATAGCCAAATTCACTCTTTATGTTCCTAGAAGGAAAGAAACATTCTCTTTTAACACCCAATGAGACGGATTCTTCCAGGAAAAGTTTAATGTTTCTGCATAATGAAAATGTGTTATAAATATTATTGTGTTTTAAAAACCAGGTCAAAAGTAATAGCAAAGAGAGGGCTCTAAGAGTTTAACATCCAGTTGTTCTTAATTTCCCCAGATTTGGTTAAAGACTCCATTTTAGAGATGGGACAACTGAGTCATAAGGCTGTTACAGTCAGACATTACCAGACCGCTGGAGTTGGGAGCATTCATATTTTGTGTTTGCGCCACATGTCCATGTTCATTCTCATAGTTTTAGACCAAATTCTTATCCAGGTTTCTCATAAAACGTTCATAAATTTCAAGTCTTCACCTTTCCGCAGTTTCTGTAGATAGAATGATTGATGGGAAAATGACTGCATTAAAATTAAACGTCTTGCTTTTTGCCTTCTATTGCTCAGAAGTAAGAGAGTGAGAAACAGTTACTTTGAACACCCTTCTTAAGGCTGGGTTGAATGCCAGAGGGTAGGGCTAAACTTAAGGGGACCAGCTAAGAGTTCTTTTCATGTTTTTCTCACATTTTTTTGCTTTAGATTTTATAACAGTATCATTTAGTTTTATAATTTAATCTGATTCTGTATTCACTTTTAAATATATAACATTGATTAGTACATTCTAGTATTTATAGCCCTCCAGAAGGATCACAAGGGAAGATAATCTCCATTTGAGAAGACCATTTCCCAATTTCCATACAAATGGTGGAAAAGTAACTGGCCGCTGCACAGCTCCTCCTCCCCTTCCCCCACCCCGCTGGGTTTTCTTTTTACACTCTCCGTGTGTGTCGTTGTGGGCCACAGACACCCAAAAGCCTAACTGGAGATGCAACATAGGATGTGCTGACATTAATGTAAAAGGACTGGCTGATTGACTTGCAAAATATAGGTTAGGGAGTTTTATGGGATATCAAATTATCTTACTCTTTCTCTGATTAAAGACAAAATATTATATTAAGTAGATCATTACATGGGTAAAGGGTAGAACTTCACACACTTAGAAGTGTAGCACTGGCTTTCCTCCTCCTGCCTTGTGGCAGAGGCCCGTGGCAAATAACGGATTGAAGACAGGGAGACTGTTCGTAGAACTGTGAAACGTCTGAATAGCTAAGTTAGATTTATAGTTGGGGCGTTTGCCTTAGCTTTGAATTACCCAAGTCTTTGATTCTGATAGAATGGTAATCTTAAAATTAAATATTAATTTGTTCTGATTCCATTTCTGATAGCAGGGAAAAGGGTGAATACGTGAAAAGGGGAGTGAGCAGTAGCCAGGTTTGAGAGACAGAATGGCTTGTCTCAGGCAGCCTGTGAGTGGCATTTATAGGGCATTGAGTGAAAACTTTCTATGAAGGGATGTGGCCATTCTAAGACTAAGGACTGCTTCTCTGTCACACCAAGATGCCTTGGTCAACCGTCTAACACTATAAAGCTCTTCTTGAAAGAAATTCCAGGTCCTATCCTGATGTCGAGCTAGAATTTCCATGTGTCTGATAATAATCTACCAGCTGATCCATCCAACTGCCCATTTCTGTGCATTATTTATTTTGAGGGCTGATGACCTCAGGTCTACCACAGGTCGTGTGGTCTTGTAGGAAGATATGATTTCAATTTTTTGGGCCAGGTGTAGCCCTTTTCTTTCAATACCACAGATTGGTAGGTCTTTAGAAATTATCTCTTAAAGTTTGTGTGTTTGTGTGTGTGTGGGTGCAAAGTATAGGTTTCTTGAATTTCTCATTTGCCTCAGTACTTAACTACATGTATGTGTACAAAGTGGACTCTCAGCATTTGGCTATCTTGTTCTCTCTCATTGTATGAGAAGAAGGCACAGTTGCCAGTTTGGAGGTGGAGCAAGATAGGCCAGTAGAACTGTGATTGGTGTCTTGATTCGATGTGTGTGGGAGAGGACAAATTACAGGTCATGCTCTGGAAATGAGCCATGATCCACCCACAGAGCAATGACCCTGAAAGCCCCAGTGCCAGTACCAACCTCCCCAGGATGTCTTGACCTTCAGCAGCCTTTCAGTCAAATCCATTTCAGAATGGAGAACAGCTTGCCACTGTCCTCTGCTCTTGACCTGCTGACAGAACAGGGTGTTAGAAACTTTGTGTAGATACGGAAATAGATCCCTAAATATACTAAACAGATTGTGTGTGTGTGTGTGTGTGTGTGTGTTGCGGGAGGAGAGAACCAGAGCAGAAGGATGGAGAAAGTAAGTGGGGGAAACTCTAAAACATGCAGGCTCATTCTCCAGCCCTCTTGTTGAAAATGGGGACCAAATGTAACAATACATATTTCCATGAGAATATAGAACCATCTATTTGGTGAAGTCTGGAGGACCTGGAATTGCTGTGTGACTTCAGGGAAGCGCTTGCCTTTTCTGGGCTCTAGGCTGAGCTCAGCCCATTGTTCACAAGGGCTTGTATTTACGGACCAGGTCTGACAATCCTGAGTAGAGGCAACTCCACTTCTCATGCAGAATAGCAAGCATTGTTTCTCATATCTAGGTTGCTGGGGCAGCATCCTAGGAACCTAATATTCAGCAGCTTTGTGACACTGGATGGAGGTTTTTTCTTTTGAAGTGCGTTGATTGGTTTTTGCCAATTTTCACGTTTTTTTTCGGGTCTAGGTTTTTTCTTATTTTTCCTCATAGGCATGATCTAAATGATCCTGTTTTGTTTTGTTTTGTTTCGTTTTTCAATTAGCTCAAGGGCATGGAGGGCTCTCCTGGGACTGGTGTCTGGAGGCTGATGACCAAACTGACAGCAGCAGGATGTTGGTGGAGGCATGGGTCCCTGCTGGGGTTAGTGGCCCACTGTTGAAGATGCTGTCCTTGGGATTCCTGCTGGGGTTGCCTTACTCCAACTTGCCTGGTTGCTGTGACTTTAGCCAGGCCAATCCAGATTTGTGTGAGATGGGCATCCCACCCCATCTCAGTCTACTCCATTTCATAAGACAGCATTTGCCAGGACAGGCTCCCCATTACCCTTGGCCTCCAGCCTTTGTTCGCAGGGACCTCAGGGAAGATTGGGTCTGCTTAGGGACTTGGGCTTTGGCCTTGTGAAATGAGTTAGCTTTGGAACTATGGTGTCAAGAGATAGCTGGTTCTTCCAGGACCGTGCTTTGTTGTTGGTTGTAGGAGTACATGCAAATAGTTTTTATATTTCTTATTTTGATTTATATACTAGTCTCTATTTTGGCCAAGTCTTAGGCAGGTGCTACAGAGGATTTTTTTTTGTGTGTCTTGAACCTCATAAAATTTAGATGAACTTGATGAAATAAACACAGATTTACTCATATGTGGTCATGGACACATCACTCCCCCCTACCCCCCCAGTACATACCCATAATAAGCTATTCCTAAGTGAGAATTCCTGTAATTTTAAGATCTTAAATTGGAATGCTGATAAGAGTGGACAACTTCAGCCCTGTATGCATTTTTGCTTGAGTTGTTAACCTTTCCTTCCTCTCTCCTTTTTTCTCCCCCTTCAAGGTCCCCCTTCCCTTAAGAAAAAACATGTAAGCCATTGCTGGAAGTATAGACTTGACCTCTGCCTCCCAGGTGCAGGTGCTGATCGGCACAAAAACATAGAAAATATTTCTTTTTAAAGAAGGGAGGCAGTTTCTGTTCCACAATCACTGCTGTTTCAAAAAAAAAAAAAAAACCTGGCTTACCTGTAAGACCCACTCCCCTTTCTGGCGAATGTGATGGTTTTCAATAGCACGGGACACCTATTGTGGCGGGGCGGGGCGGGGGGTGAGCGGTAGAGGGAAGGAAGGTGAGAAAAGGGAGATGCTTGAAAGAGGATGGGAAGAGGGGTGGGAAGGAGAAGAAAAAGGGGAGAGAAATAGGATTGACATTTGAGCTATTTTTAGCTGAATGCGAATGCAGATTTCGTCAGGGTTGTTGGCTGTGGGGAAACAGACTGTGTGCGGACAGTCACCTTGCATGTAACTTCCTGTGAAGCGGGCGTGGTGACTGAATTTTCTGACACTATCAAAGTCTGGACAACGCTGCCAGCTCCTGGAAGGGCAGCCCAACAACTGTCACAGGCAAAGCATCAAAAGCATGAGCTGTCGATAGTGACCTGCATTTGCAGAAAATCTGAGGGCTTTCTAATTGACAGAGGAGCTCTAAATTAGAGTAAAGCTGTTCGACAAGCCTCCTCATACGTGGTAAGTGTCACAGTGCAAATAATCATTACGTCTAACAAGCTTCTGATTTTTAACAGAAGCGATGAGACAAACTTGCCTATAATGGTTCAGATTCAAGGGGGGAAAAGTACCCTCAACCCTGAAAATAAAAAAGAAGAAGAAAGAAATGAGGAAAGAACAAGAAGAAGAAAAGAAAATGGGTGCGAGGGGGAATTAAAGGAAATCCTCAATTCCAGTGCTTTGGACAAATGCCTGAGACCCCACCTTACCTGAGACCCCATCTCTGAATTCTTGCTTTTATTGCTAGTTGAAGCATTGAGATACATTTTCTGTATTAGATTTTTCCTTACTGTAATCCATGTCTGCTAATATGCCAGCTCGTTCATTTGATGTTTCTCAGAGACAAGCATCCCCTGTGAGTTATTTCTGACCATCACAACATTCCACAGGGTCTGTGTTGTTGAAAGCAGTGTCCCAAACTGTAATAACTTGACTGTTACAACAAAAACACACAGTATAGAGAATTGATTTAGGTTCTATCTTGGACAGAGAAACAGACTAGGGGCTGGAGGGAATGGATGTCAGCGGATCCGGGGACTTGCCTGAGGTCACCTAGGGCATATCTGATCACATGCAGGGCTCTGTGCACAAGGCAGGAGGAATTTGAGTCCCGGTCTGAGGCACTGATGTGAACCAGCTTTCAGAGGCCTGAGTGGAGCTGGTAATTTGTGTGTCTCCCTTTCTAGGTGATTCCTGCCAATCCCCAAACCATTTCTTTACCAGAGAATACATATCTGAGGGGGAAAGGCTATAAACGCGATGGTTGCTCAGCGTTGTTCAGGATGTGCGGGAGCCACACTTCTCTTGCCCATGCTGGTTCTTTCTAAACTATCCATGCTATCCTTGCAATTATTCATGGAAAATATATAAATCATGCTGCCTGATTCTTCTCAAACAACTCATAGAGTAATCACAGGCTGAAGTGCAGGTTTTCTTGCAGTGCCTTTATCAGTAAATCAGATTTTGAGCATTTATCAGCAAAAGTTAGATTTAAGCATCATTCCTGTAACGTTTGAAAGAAAGATTTGTTTCGGTGGGGACTCTGCCAATCAGCAATCTTCCTGCTTGACTCTGCCATCAATTATTGCTGCAATTATTTGTCTAGTTGGACATTTAAAATGTCATCAGAAAGAGATGATTACATATTCTAGAAAGCAAGACACTGTATAATCAGATGAACCAAATCCCGTTAAATGTAGTTTGGTACCAACTTGTCCTTCAAAGTAGAATTCTTGAACTACCACTGAAGGAGCAGCCTTCTGCTCAGTTTTCAGGAAGCCGATCTTAACCTTGGGATGCGGCATGTTTCCAGGGTCCAGTGATACTCTATTATGGGAAACTTTCCAAGTCTGAAAGTGGAATTGCTCTTTCAGATACAGGAGAAGTACATCTTGGTTATCCTATTCAATTCATCTACAAATCTATAAATAAGAGGGCCCTCTATTTTTCTTGTTTCCTGTGGATTTAAATGCCAAATCCCGATTTGTGGCAAAATTGTCACATGCCCCCTTTCCCACTCTCTACGCCTGGTGCCCAGGATCTAAGCAGTGGCAGTAGAAATTACAACTGTTTGGAAGCCAAGAAAAAGCTCCATTTCTCACTTTTCTCCAATTCCGGATATTCTCGGCCCGGCTCCATCTATCAGCCTTCTCCCCACACACCTCCTCCACTGCACACCCTCCTTCTGTCCGCTCCATGGACAGGAAGCACATACAGCTCCAAATTTATTTTTTTTGTGGAGGAAAAGAAACCACAACCTGAACAAACAACAGAAAAATGCCAACCAAACTAAACTCTCTAGATAAAATGATCCCAAATGCTCTGAAGGCATAGAAACGCACGGCCCGCCCCCCCGCCCCCCAATTACTAGTCCGCTCCATTCCCTCTGGTGTCAGGTGCACCCCCGATGAGCAGGAAATTAGATCCGAACAGGACAACCAAACCTTCAACTGGGAGACATTAATTTATCCACTTTCTTTTGACACAAAGGTGAGAATGGACTAGAGGTTCCGGAGATGTCCTCTCTATCTTGGTGGGTTTCACAAGTTCGAGAATTTTCTGTGGGGCTGGCTGGCTGTCCAGACTTTTCTCAATTCACTTCCCAAAGATCATGCTGAGCTCTTAGATTCTAGAACACTGTAGTGGTCAAAATCCTCTCCCACCATAACAAAAAATGTATTGGAGGTCAGTTAGAACATTATTCTTATATGCAAAAATAAAAATAAAAATAAAAGCACCTTTTAAAATACTAGAGCCTTGAGTTGTGTGTGCTGGATGGAGCACATGGGGGAGAGAAAGGCGTAGGGGATGGAACATCAAAAACATGACAAAAAAAAAAATCATAACCCATTAACATAGAAAAGAAACACTGTCTCAGCTGCAATCACTCTTAGCCAAGAGCTGGCCGTGAACAACCCTGTCACTTTTGTCCCCTCTCCTCCTCCAGCAGCTGTGCTCAAGGGCTCTTGTCTTGCCTGGGTTTTCTTGCCAAGCCCTACAGCTTGTGGCCTGGGTGGCCTCAGTTCCAGCCTGGGGTGACCCGGGTCGGGTCGGCAGACCACACTGCCCTCCTGAGGAGCAGAAATAGCTTTGACCCTTGAAAGCAGGTTATGTTCTTGTGGTGGGCGAGGTGTAGTGTGTTAAAATCTCAAAACAGAGCTGTGAAAGGCCTGGTTTAGCCCTCTAAAGACAGAGGAGGCCTTGGGTTCTAAGCGATTTTGCTTCTCCTAGGATCCCTGCCCCATTTTTGTTGTCAGGGTGTGCGTGTTTCTCCCTTCATACCCCCCAGCATGTCCCAGGCAGAAGTGGAATCTGCCGGAGTTGTCTCCCAAGACCACGGCCGTGGTTTCACATTTCGGGGCCCTTTGCCAGTCACTTGGCTGGGAAGCTCCGGCCTCACAGAGCACACCAGGGCTTTGCATTCCTTTTCCTCGGGGCCTCCACTGGGCTGTGCCAGGATCTGGTGCAACTTGGGTGATGGGGTGTAGGTGGCTGCGGGTGTTCTCCTGCATCTGAGGCGGGGAGGCAGATGACATCATCCGGCCAGCCTTCCATGCTCCTTCCGCGGATAGCTGCCTCACTTTATTTTTAAACCTTTTAGTGGAGCAGAACTATGAATTCTAAATAGGATTATTTGAACTGAAGGAGTGCACACGATTCTTTCTCTTGGGGCAGAAAGACAGGGTATAGGTAGGGGATGAAAATAAAGAGTAGAATATTTATAAAAATTAAAAAAAATTAAGAGAGGGAGAGGAAAGGGACCCAGACTAGGTAATTGAGACTAATTCATTAGACGAAGTAAGGAAATTTGACATCTAGTGTAACTCTTCTGTATAATTATACAGCATTTGGAAAGTGAATTATTAACCTGATTGTCCATAATGACCATTGAGTAAATATACAATTACAGATTGCCAAAATTGTACAGTGAACCGATGTGCCAGCAGCCACTTTAAGGGGCTGTAATCATCTCTCGGGTCAAGGCTGACCTGGAGGCTCCTTGGTTTAATGAATCATTTACTAGAGATACCTCAGCGTTTTCAGGAAGGGAAGGTTCTCCTGGTCACTGTTGGCTCCATGGCCACTCCTTCCAGCCCAGGTGATTTAGAATAAATAGCTCTATAGCAGGAAGAAAAGTCTCCTGAACGGCCCTCAATTTCTGAATATTTATTCTTTGCTTGGAATGATGCCGGGCAATGAGAGGTGGACAGTACAGTCTTGGTTCTCAGAAGGCTTTGACTTCGCTTGGGGAACCAGTGCTGGTGGATACATGATGATCACATGGAGCCCTGGACCCAAGAGAAATGAGGTGGAAAGCTGGAGACAGAGTGGCATATCCTTTGCCATCCTATCTGTTGTCTAACTGGAAACTTTTGTGTCCCCAGCCCCCTAAGCTTCAGTGCCCCCCAGTAATCTCAGTAGGGCCTCCTCCCGGGGAAGTCCACAGCCAGCTCGTCCTGGAGGAGCAGCCCGTGCGTCAGCCAAGAGCCGCAGGCCATAAATGCAAAGTACGGTTTAACAAAAGCGCTTTTGAGTGAGAGAGCCGAGTGGAGTTGTCCCAACCTGTCGACTTCAGATTTCTTTCCTCCTCTCCATAAATCAAAAAACGGTTGGTGGAAGGGAGAGACAGAAGTGTTTCATTTTTGGATTTTGTAAGAAAATCAAATCAAATCAAAAGAACCTGTCCCACGCTGATACCTTACATGCCAGGTTTGAGCCTGAGGCAAATTTTTGTGGCCATGTAATAAGCGTCTTTAAAATGGTGACAGACCCTTGACTCTTTGCCTTGAATTACACTGATAAAAGACATTTTATTGCGTTAGAGCTGGGGCAGCAGTACAGGACGGTTCTTGCCTGGTCGGCCTCTTTGAAACCACGTCAGCCCTGCTGTCCACACTCCCCTCTGCCTGACAGGGTTTGAGCATGATGGCGGCCGATATCTGTGGGCCAGTGACAGAGAGAGCTTTCTACCTAGCAATTGAAAGTTGAGGTTCTGGAAGCAAAAGGATTTCAGCCTGAGGGGTTTGTCAGGAAGAGTGGAGCATCTCCTGTTCCTAGTAGATATATATAAGAGATCTTGATTGAAGAATCTCATTGAATCTTAGATTCAAAATAAAAAATGAACCTGGGGTCTCCTATGTAATGTGGGGTTCCTTTAGCTCCCCCTTGATGCCTGTAGAGAAGGAAAAGGGGGACTGTTCCATGAGCTGACTTGCTAGTGGACCTTCCCAGTGAGTAGAAAGGAGCTGAAATGGTGTGTTCTCAGTTTGAGGAGCTTGGGGTGTCTGATAACTTTGGGTGTTACCCTTGTCGAATCAACAGAATTAGTAAGCCCGAGAACAGCCTGCAGTACCCATTCTGTGGCTGGATTGAGGCCTCTTGAATGATCGCAGATTATAATGTGGACATTTCTTTGTCATTCAGGAAATTCTTTCCAGGCTGGTCAGTGGCGTAAATGCAGGATTAGAAACTGGGCAAACAGCCAAGACAATAACTATAAATTTTTGCTAAGAAAATAGGCCTCAAATAAATAGGCTATGTCTACCCCCTCTTTGTTTTGCGGGACTCCATCAGAGAGGCTAAGGCTGAGGCTGGAGCTCCACTGCTGTGTGCCCAGGAGGAGGGAAGGTGCTGAGGGACCGAGCGATGGTGACACAAGTTGGAGGAGCTTGGGGGCGGGCAGAGGCCTGTTTCCGAAAGAAGGACTTGCTGCCTTGGGACGAGGCCTGGCCTCACAGCACCAGAACCCTTCTTGATTCAATCTCACCCCCGGCGAGAGGGCAGCCTAGTTTTGTTCCTGAAGAAATGTCAGAGTCTAACCTGCTAGACCATTTTTTTTTCAGTTTGTAGAGCTCTGCGGCCTTAAATTAGTTCTCATAATTTCCGAGCAATTCTGTGTTAACCATAGGACATAATAGGTTTGAATTCTGGAGAATGGCCAGTTCTAGTTCTAAGGATCTCTTGGCCAAGATTGTCACAGAGCATTATGCCCATAGAATGTGTCTTCCCCATGTTCCCCCGACATACACACACCACTTTATAGTCCCAGGAATGCAAGTATTGCCTATAAGTGGCTGTAAAATTAAAGCCCAGGCAACACGCTCTGCTCTGGCCCACCTTGATGGCTCCTGAGGTGAGTGGTGACGAGGGGCAAAGCTTGGTCCCCAGGAAAGTGGGAAGGACTCTGAGTTCCAGCCCTGGCCTCGTGACTGCCGCAGGATGCTTGTGAGATCTACCATTTCTTTGCTGGGGAGGTGAGGATAACACCTTACCTCATCCCACAGGATTGCCATGGGGCCAGGATGTGAGGAAAATGCTTTGGGAAGCCGATAAAGCCTTCCAGAGAGGCTAGGACTTACTTTTTTAAAAAGGGCTAGGCTTGGAAGCCTGACCGAGAGACTTCCTGGGGCTACCTGTTCTTCTGGGCCCTTTTCCTTTAAAGGGCTGCACGGATTATTTCTGGGAGATAAGAGCAGAAAACTCTTTAGCTTGCTGGGTGGCAGCACTGCCTGGGCCTGCCGCATCTTCCAACCATGCCTCTCCCCTTCCTTGTCACTCCAGCAGTGCCCCTACCTGCCGACTTCCTCCTCCACAATGCCCAAGAGCACCTGAAAGATCAAGGGTCTTCTTATAAACACTAAGCACTAAGCTTGGTTTTCTTAGGCTTATTCTGGTATTTTCTCAGGACTGATGAAAATGGTGATATAGAGGCATAAATTACACTCGTTGTGAGTTGACACAGATAAAAACACTCAGGGTGGCCTCTTCGGAGTAATTTGGGAGTTGCATGTTCTGTTGACTTTGATAGTCAAGTCCTCTGCTGCCCTGACTGGTGTTATCAGAATTAAACGTTTGGTAAACAAATGGTCAGTCTCATAGGATCCATCTTTACAGCCCAAATGTCTTTTCATCCCCTCAGTTGAAAATGCTTATTCCATCCTCCTCAGGCATCTAGCAATACTTAAATCAAGAGGAACTCAAGTGTAGTTTTCAAAGCTTTCCAGGTGTCCGGGACTGTGATTTTCCACCCTTTTCTTCATTTCTCAGGTAGGGAAGGGAGGTGTGAGTAGAGTCTTCGAACACATTTGTGTGACGCTGGACAATTTGGGTGAAAGAAACGCATCCGGGGCAGCTTCTTTCATCACCTGTACCTTCTTCTAACCACAAAGGTATTGCAGTTGAGCCCCACCTTGAGAAAGCCCAAAACACACAAAAATCTCAAGAATGGAAACTGATAAATTAGCGGGTGATTTTTCACATTGCAGAAAGATTGTTAACTTTTCCAAAGGTTTCGCCACAGGGTTTCTTTAAATAGTGAGCTCCCCCACTGAATTTAAAGTGTTTGTTTACAGATCATTAACTACTTGACAGAGAGGTTGGGGAGGGGTGGAAGAAGAAGCACTTAAAAGGTAAAATGTTAGAAGCCTGCCAATTTTCGATGATCCTGGAAGGGTGATGAAACATCTCTGAAATTATGTTGGTTGGCAAATGTAATTCACTTTACAGAAATCCATTTTACATATGGCTTTCCAGGAACCCTTCAAGTTGGTTGAGAGTTGGTCAGGACCACAAGATGCTCGTTGTGCCTCCCTGGTTTGAGGTGGCTGGGAGAGGGTTGAGGTTTTTTTTAGAGTCCTGCGTGTGCCCTTGCGAGCAGTGGGTGCGTGGCTCTGGTCTGAGGCCTAGCTTTGCCACTGGCCTTCTGGCGTGGACAGCAGAGACCTTTCCCCTTGACATTTAGCCTGAGTTTGTGGGAAGTTTCTTTCTGGTTCTTTCTGACCTTCAGTCTCTTTGGCTTAAGACCCACCTAGGTTTTCTCCTTGATGCTCAGACGTGGCCCAGGAGGTTGAAATCCACTGCCAGGCCGACTCTCTGAGTCTAAGGATTAACCTGGGGACTGGATTCAGTTTACACAGGTCTGTAGGTCCCTCCTAATCTCTGCAAGGTGACAAGTCCCATCCAGGCTAACTTCTTGGGTGGCCCACAGTAGGCTTCTTAACTGCATCCAAGTCTCCTGCCTTGAATCTGGCCTCAAGGAGACTGACCGATGTGAGGAACAGAAAAGAGAAGTCATCCATCCAAGCCAGTCTTCTCTTTTTAAAGACGAGAAAACTTAGGGCCAGAAAAGGGAAGAGATTTACTCAAAGTCATGCACAGCTGTTGAGTGGCAGAGTTGGGACTGAAGAACCTGGGTTCCTGACTAGATTCCAGTAGTTTCTCCAGAGGAATGGGTCCCTGACATCTTAAAGGAAGAAAAGAGTCTGGAGAGTGAGATTTGTGGGGGAATGTACTGGGCCCAGGCATCTTTAAAAGTGGTTCCCAAATTCCCCCAAATAACCTGAAAAATACCTGAAGTGGAGGCAAGCCTGCACACACACACACACACACACACACACGCACGCACTCATTCACTCACACCTCACCACATGCAAAAAAATCTTCGAACCAGGACTCAGAGTGGGTATGAGGTGATACCCATCATCCTTGAGGAGGAGAAGAGAAGAAAGAGAAGGAAGAAGGGAAATATGGAGGGAAGTTGATGATTAGAGAGACAAAACAGTATAGGAGAATCTCCACATTTCTTGCACAGTCATTTGTCAGCAAGTACAAGCCCATCTTACACTGGCAATGATACATCTGAAATGGATTATTTAACCTGGGGAGGCAGTATTGTGCAGAAGAATATGGCTATCAACACTTGTTTGTCTGACTCAGAGGGATAAAACACAATGAATTCCATCTTAAGAGACCACCCACCATTCATCAGTGGAAGAAAGTTAAAGTGGGGGAAACAAACTGGACAGATGAACTTTCATAATGAGTTTCACAAGAGTCCACATGATTGCATCCCTTATTTTAAGAAAAATATTTGGAAAATATGAAGGCTTGAAAACTGAAGACTTCACAGAAATCATCAGAGGGCTTTTTAGAGGACCATATCCTCTGCTGTCAACTGGACGAGTTGGTATACAATATTTTGATTTAAATGTCACAACTGTTGGACCCCATTTGCTCCATGCACACCTTGGGCTTTGCTTCTCTCTGGGCATTCATATCTGCTTTTTCTTTTGTCTAGAAAGTCCTTCCTCTTGACTCTCCAGGTCTGATTCCTCAGTTACCTCTTCCCTAAAGCCACTTTCCTCCCTTCCAAATGGAAGTTTTCTTCCTACCTAGCAGTTTATCGGCACTTCTCTCATGACACACTTTCGACATTGGAGTAGAGGGAGTTCTGTGCTGGCCTTATCTTCTCTACTAAACGAAGGCTCCTGTAATCTGTCTGAGTTTTCTGTGTGCTGCCCACAGAGGCTAGCCCACTGCTTTGGACATTATAGGCACTTGGTAAATGGTTGTTGAGCATATGCATGAAATAATGAGTAAATAGAATTTATCCTGGGCACACACGTTTTGCATAGTGATACACACGGTTAAACAAAGGAAAAAAAAACTGTCCTAAGACAATTTGTCTTTTTATGCAGCTGCCCTTCCAGTCTCCTCAATAAGCTCCATCATTCTAAAGCAAAAGCTCAAAGTGTAATAAAAATTTATCTAATTCACGATCAAGTGAAAATACTTTGGGACCAGAGCCAAAGAATATTATTGGAGTGAACTTTTTTCAACACCCTAAATTTAACCAGCTGGAATTCTTTTTTTAAGTACCATCCTATTCAACCTTTTGAAATGAAGGATTTGCCTTTTAGTGGGAAATCTGCATTTCAACACAAAGATGGAACACAATGTCTTTGGCTTAGTTATTCTTCAGCAAAGCAAGCTCCTTTTTTTTTTTTTTTTGAATTATGTGCTTTGCTTATGTTAAAGACATGGATTGAAGAAAATTTTGTTTAGGCCTGTCAGATTGGTGGCATTTTTTGCATTTTTATAGATAAAGGGGCATGAAAGATGTCGTCTCTCCATCCCCTCTCATAGAGTGAATGCCTGAGGTGGGAATGCTTAAAGGTAAAATTAGTAATGTGTTGTTTAGATAATCAAGACTCTGAGAGGATAGAATTAGTCAAAAAAGAAAAAGTTTTTAAATGAGAAATCGATAAAATTAAAACCACTGATGAATTATCAAGAAATGACCAAGTTTCAGCAAAGAACTTTTGTAGTGTGATGTCTCTAGTATTCTCCCCTGCTTTCGTTTGTACAGGGTACCCTTTTTAAAAAGTGTCACGACTTGGAAAAACCTTACCTAGGAAAAACTCGGTGATGGAATAAGTGCTCATGGCACTGCTCATTTCTAGAACAAAAGGGGATGCGATTTTCACATCGGGTTAATTAAGAAGTTCGTCAGTGATGATAAAGCTGATGCATTTTCAGTTTAGATTGACACGACTCAAGACATAGTTCATGTTTGCTCTACAATACTCTGATAAGTCACAGTCTGAGAGAGGAGAGCTGATATCTATCATAAATAGAGGGTCAAGAGCTAGAAGGACATTCAGTGGATTCGTTTTCGGTTAAAGAAGCCTCTAGTCCAGACTAGCTGCACTGTTGTTATTTTTGTGATTTGGCTTCATTAAGGTAAAATTGATAGAACTGGAACTGGTTCATTCAGGGAACTCTACAGACTTTCAGGATACATTTTAAGTGTAGTTCGAAGTTGGCTACTGGCTGTGCGGGGAAGAGACTTGAGAATCTCTGAGCCGGGAAGGATGGTGAAGGTTCTTTATTTTATCCTGTCACCAAATGTAGAGAGATACCTCTCTATTATGGTGGGTTGTCATCCACTTTCTTCCTGAAGACTTAAGGTGGAAAGGAGGTCACAGCTTTAGAAGGTAGCCATTCGTTTTGGGTATGGCTTGACTGGAAAAGCAAGGAAGTTATCTAAAAATGTATGTTTAAGAAAAAAATGTATATACACGCATACATGTTTTAGTGAACAGCAAACATCTATACATCTGTGTACTCCTCTAGAGAGGCCTAGGGTTTTAATACCTGATAAAAGTTGGGCACTGGGGCCAGTCATTACCTGTATTGGAAATGATGATTGGTGCTTAGCTGTTTGGACACCTTTGCAGATCAGCAGTATTACTTGTTGATTAGTGGACAGCGATGTGGCTGTATTACACATCCAGTGATTAGTTTCAGAAACAAAAGGTATATTAGTAGTAAAAGGATCTTTGAGATGTTCTTGAGGAAACCTAAAACTTGATTTAGTCACCTTAAATTCCAGGGACATCCCACTGGGCTTGTAGAGCTCTGCATCAAAAGTTGGTACCCAACGTGTAGAGAAGTGTAAAGGGACCAAGGTGCAACATTAAATCAAAATCTTTTCCAATTTGTTGCAGATTTTTAATGAGACCTGAAAAATAAGATTCGTTTTTTATTCAGCCATAAGGAAACACTGCAACCTAATAATGCATAAGGCATTTCTGAGGTCCCAAGTGAAGATGCTGGATCTGGAGAGACTTTAATGAAACAGAGCAGTTTAAAACAGCTTTCGCCAGAGGAAATGGCATCGAAAAGATTGATTCAGAAGAGGGCAACATGTCACATTTGAGAGTTCAGGAAGGGAAATAGGAGTTTGGTTCTTGCTCCATCCGTGCAGCGTGCCACAGCTGCATTCCCAAATATTTCAGCTTTTATGGAATCAGTGAGGACACCATCTGTCTGACATGAGCTGGTTTGGACGTTGTGTTGTGCAAAGAGCATTCCCTGCTTGATGGAGAGCCTGGGCCTGGTCAATGGGGTGGGGGGACCTCGGATTCCATATGGAGAGATCCTTATGGATTTCCCAAACATGTTCTGCTTTTGACTATTCCCATCCTAAAGGAGGTGAGTTCCAGACAGAATGGACGACAGTCTCACAGCCAGTGGATCTCTGCCAGGGGAACATCAGAGCTTCTAGCTTCCATGCCTCCCATTACCTAAGACTGTACTTGTTAAACAGATTGTGCATCTGAATCACCTGGAGGGCCTGTTAAACACAGATTGCTGAGGTGGGGCCTGAGAATTTGCTTTTCCTACAAGTTCCATTGATGCTGATGCTGGGCCTGGGTCTGCACTTTGAGAATCACTGCCCTTAAGAGTACTTACTGTCAAGGAAATAAAAAGAGCATAGCTGGACTACCCACTTCCCAGCCAGCCAGCTGAGTCCACCTCTCTGGGGAGAATGAAACACGGGTGGGAGAAGAGGCCTTCAACCAGGGCAGGCTGGGAGGGCAGAGCTGCTCATTGATTGTGATGCTTAGAAGCACTGTGAGACTTTACTCTGCCTAAACTGTAATGAAATAGTTGAAAGCATCATAGCAAGAAGTTAAACCCTAGGGAGGCTATTAACAGTTTAGCATTTCCGGTTCCTGTGGGAATGTTGATTCTGCTTACCAAGGAGTGTGTTGTGGACCTGTTTGGTGGGAGAGGCAGCAGAACCAGCCGGGGCTCCCCATTGCCTTTGCTTTGACACTCTTCCTGGAGGAAGACAAATGCAAGTATGAGTCACTCTCTCAAATACAATGTCAGTGGCTTGTTAGGCTGATAGAATTTTTCTTGTTTTTTTTCTTCAGCTGGCTAATTCTGCATGGGAAGCGGAGGTAGAGGCTGAAAACAGTTGAGGTGCACCAAGAGCTGCAGGAAGCAGATCAGGTGTTATTTTCCAGTTTCGGAACCAAGTCAGTTCATTTTGACCTTTTGAAAGGCCCACTCAACACCTCTGGGCTGGACTGCTCCCCCAAGAGATTAAGAGAGGTTGTTTCTCCTAATGAGTCAGGAGAAGGAGAGCTCGCCTCAAAGCACCTCTTGGGCAGTGAAGGCCAGAGTGAGAACGGCAGAGGAGAGGAGATAGACAGATGTCCCAGGAAAGGACACTGGACGGAGAGTCAGGAGGCTAATTCTGATCTTCACTTTGTAGTTAACTATCAATATAGCTATGGGTCAGTCTCTGTTTACCCATTTGTGAAATGGAGGCATAGACTTACTGATCTCTTAGGTTTTTTACGACTCAAAAGACAGAAACAAAACCAAACCATAGTGCCAGATACTCAGAACTCTCCTTGATAAGACTTCACTTTGCCTCATGGCCTAACTCCATGAAGAACTGGGCCAGGCTGTTGCCCCAATGCTCAGCTTGCTCAGGGCCACTGGGTTTGTAGACAGGTTTGCCAACCAGGGATACACACAAGTGCTCAGGCCTGGCTTAGGTTAACAGTTCTCCCACTTCTTGCTGGAGGCCTTTTGAGGCACCTCAGGGTCTCTTCCTAGAGTAAGTGGCAGGGAATTTGAAATTAGACTCTCCTCGTGTGAGGGTCCAAGTACCTTGTTGCTTTTATGCTGGGGTCGCAAAGGTGCCTCAGTTGCGTGGGTCTCCTAAGAGAAGGATTTTAGTCTTGGCAACAAACACTTATTAAATAGCTGAGCAAGAGCAAGTGCAAAAGTGAATTCTCAGATTTCTCATTGAAAAGCACTGACTAAATCTGTAGTTAATTTTACCCTGTACTCTCAATTCACTGAACACGAACAGTCAAATGAAAACTTATTTGTTTTTTGAGTCCAGTCTTCCCGCTTTTGCTGGTCCATTTCATGGTATTTATTTTGTTTTGAGCCAGAGAGGAGGACATGCCTCTTTGGATGGTCTCAGGTGAGGTGGGGCCTACACACAGCCTCCCCTCCTAGTCCTGCTAACAACAGATTTGTGCTGTCCGTGTAAGAGCTTCCAGGAGCCACATGCCATTGTTAACCCACCAGGTCCTTGTAGAAGGAAACTTCGGCTGACTGCCCTGGCTTGTCTGGGTAATGTGAACTCTACAAGGAGAATAGGATGTATTTTACACTTGAGACCTGCTGTCCTAGTATAACAGCAACACTTTTAAGTGCTCTTAGTATTAAGCTAATGGAAAACATATTCTGTTTACTCACCATCAAAGTCTGTTTTTCTTCTCTCCAGCCTCCCCCAAGTCATCACAAACGCCAAGCCTCTAGAACACGCAGAGTGTCTCCTGTCTATCTGTTCTCTACTCTGTCTCATGGTTGACCTCTACATGCTTGGTTAGCTGAAGGTGGACTTGGAAAAGCTAGGAACTTACCACACAAACCATACAATCCCCAGGTTGCACAAACCAAATATTTCCTTACTCACAAAAATCGGAGTGCTAGAAATGCTTAATTTACTGCTAGATTTATGTTAATTAGTGTGAGAAGTCATTTTTCCTCTCATGAGCGCAACAAAATGTAGTACAATGGAGAAGGTGGGTCGCTTTTTCTGGGTGCCACTATTATTGGAGTGTTGGTTCTCTCCTTGTCATTTAATGGTCAGATTCCTCACCCTCAAGGTGAGACCTGGCCAGTTATTCTAACCCAGAGGTCTAATCTTTATTATTCACCACCTTGTGTTATAAGAAGCCATGTCTATCTGGGGTACTCCACTGATTGAATTCTGGAGTATGGCCCAACCCTAAAATGTCTAAAGTTTCCTCGTCACTAAAGGTGCTGTCATAATAAATACAGCATGGGAAGAGAGGGCAGTGGGACAGGGAAGGCAGAATGGGACTCTGTTCTAGAAGGAATGATTCACAAATCCACTCATTTCCTATTAGCATATTGTTTTTTGCTTGGGTTTGTCTATAAAGTAAATGTATGCTTGTAAACCAGCCTTGCAGATAAATCTCCAGCCTGTGCATTGTATTACCAAGTTTACCAGCCTACCCACAGTATTACTAATTTCCCCTTGCTATTTACACATTTCTTATTATAAAACAATAATCAAACAATAACCAACAAACAAATGAATGAAAGACCCACCCCCAGTACCTAAAACGAACCTCTTCCCTTTTGTCAAAAAAGACTGAAATTAAAAATTAAAACTGTGGGAAATAACTCACCACTGTTCTTTCGATACAGGCCTTGGGCCTGTTAACTATCTGCAAGGCTGTTGTAATGATTTTAATCTATTTTAATGGAATTGAAATGTGATATCATGTGATTTGGGATGCACATTGTTTATAACTTCAGTGCTTGATTTTGGGTTTCTTTCACAGATAAACTTCTGCACTGGAGGGGCCTCTCCTCCCCTCGTTCTGCACACGGAGCTCTAATCCCTACGCCTGGGATGAGTGCAGAATATGCCCCGCAGGGTATTTGTAAGTTGAGCATTATTTTTTTTTCTACAAATGTCCATGTGTGTAGAGATGAGAGTTTCTAGAAATTACCCTTACTTTTTAAGTACTGAAAGGAGTTACTTCCAAAATAGATTGGCATCCGCATATGTATTATTCCATTACTCACTTGGCACCCACTCCCCCACTCCAGTCAGCTTTTTTCCTCCCCTTTTGTCTTGTCTTCTTCACTGAAGGCTTGGAGCTGACAGCAGCTCATCCCTGCGGGTCTCCTCCCCAGGGTCTGTCTGGCTCCATGACTGGTGACTGACTGCATATGCCTCTGCGGTCAGAGCCCATTTTGTTGCTGGACATTCACTCCCATGGCCTCATTTTAGATTTTGAATTATTCCATGACATACATTTTTAGCAGAGGCCAGAACCAAAAGGAGTCAGTTTAGAGTTACTCCAGAGTTATTCTTATGCATGTTATATATGCATTTACATGTGTATTTAAACATGGTGTATTTTTATATATACATGGTGCATTATATATGTGCATACATATATAATTTCTACTTGTTTTTCCTCCTAGTTTTAGAGAAAAATGCACAGCATTTTTGCTAAATTCAAAGATACCACCACCCCCACCCCCACCCCCACTATCACTACCACCATCCCGTTACTTGTTCAAGCCAACTTTTATAGTGGAGAACTTTTTATGAAATTTAGATTTGTATGTTTATAAAAATGTTTTTGAAAGATGTTGTTTTAGAAGGTAATATAGTATGCTTCTCTGTGTAGAAGTAAATGGTATGAGTCATGCATGGCTAAAAAATTGGATGGGTAGGAGGGCTGATTCCACCCCAGACACAAAAAAAGCAAGTTCAAGAACAAAAGAGGTGTGACATCTAATTTTTTCATTTAAGAAAAGTATTTTTATTTTGAAAGTAAATGAAAAATAACCTGTTATGGAAAGAAAAGGAAGGAAGGAAGGAAGGAAGGAAGGAAGGAAGGAAGGAAGGAAGGAAGGAAGGAAAGAAAGAAAGGAAGGAAAGTGTCATGGAAAGAGAAGAGCAAGATACAGGAGTTGGGGCTATACAGGGAACAGAGTTTTGGATGGAAGGTGAATGGTGTCTGCAGGGCAGGGCATGAGTCCTGAGACCAAATTCAAAGCCAGTTGTTTATTTTTGTTAACTCCTAGGTAATCCTAGGTAACAAAGAGTTATTTGTGTGAATTTCACAAGCCCTTGGGTCCTGAGGGCTGGGTGGTGCAGGGGTTAAAAGCACCTCCTTTGCTCCCCCCACCCCAAGCTGGGGCTAAGCCTGGGTTAGGTCACAGATTGCAGAGTTTAGGGGTTGGACTCATGGTTTCGAGTCCCTACATGCTCACTGGGTGGGGAGAGCTCTTCTTGTTTGGCTGGGGGTGCCTGGGGCCCCACACTTGGCTGTGGGAACAGAACCACCCTTGGAGGGAAGGGAAAGGAAGGGAGTAGGGCAGTAGAGAGGAGATTGGAGCTGAGTGGCCAAGGGCTGCCAGCCTGGGAATCAATTTAGTTCTTTCTCTTCCACTTGATCCTCCCGAGGGCAGGGAGTTTGGTTCGAGGGATGGGAAACTAGGAGCCTGGTACGGAGCCCCTGTCTTCTTCTCTGTTTCCCGCAAAGGGAGGGTGCCTAGTTTGCTGGTGCCCATGCTGGCAGGACCAGTTTAGGAGTGACCAGAATAAGGTATGTGGAAATGGGTTGTGGGGTTCCTGAAAGCTCTAGAGCAAAGTCGACCCCCACCCCACACAGCTGTCTTAACCTGCTAGCTGCCTTTGGCTTTCAGAGCACTTAGCATTTGTGGCCTCCCTGCTGGTGGACATGGTCCTGAAAAATCGCTCCCTCTAACCAGGGCCCCCCTTGGCCTGGGGTAAAACCTGGATTCTGGAGTTTGACCTTCCTTTGGATGCCCTTCTGGGTGTGTAATGTGGTTACTCATCACGCTAGGTAACTAATCAAGCCTGGTAGTAATGAAAAGTCACATTCAAGTTGGACCTAATAGTTTACAGATGGTTTTTATATACATCTGTCATTTGAGCCTCAATTCTTTAAGGTATTATTTTTATGCTCATTTTACAGATAGGAAATCTAAGGCTCAGAGAAATTAAATGACTGTCCCAGAGCCACAAGCTAGTAAATAGTAGATCCAGGGGTCCAGCGTCAGACCTCCTTGTTCTTCTAAACCCTGAGGCTTAGATCATGTGACTTTTTAATCACCTGACAAAGGAGAAATGGGATCATTCCTTTCCATACAATGAAATGAAATAAAATGAAAGCCAGTAGGTAAGCTAGTAACTGATTTTAACCATTTTAATGCTTAGCGTTCCAATGCTTGGGGCCAGGTCTCAGTTTATTGCTCTAAATCAAAACAATCCTCCTGATTGCCCAATGAAGCTCTCAAATTGAGAAGTTGATTTTCATCAGAGTAAATGAAGAATATTATTATATTTTACAAGTCAATAAATCAATGTAGCCCTAATTTTGCCACGCAGGAAATCAATTCTGGTCTTTCTAAACCATCAAAGATGTTATGAACAAAGTAATTTTACAAATTATGGCAAGTAACACGTTTATTGATGACTGCAGTTTAGGAATTTAGAATCTGTGAGCACTGTAATATAATATGGTGCATTGGCATGAGCTGAGTGAAATACAGATTATATGGTGAAACTGTAATGCATCATTTGCTATTAGTGGACTGGTAATAATTACCAGTTTCAAAGTAGCTCTTTCCATGTAATCTTTAGTCTCAATCGTAACAGCCCTTCTCATTGACATTATGATTACACTAGCTGCCCTCATGATCTAGAATATCTAATTGACGGGAATACTAAAATGCAATAGTAAAAACTGTATGTTGTATGTTCATTAGAAGATAAAATGCCATTTTCTCTGACCTGATGTATGAGAGAGAGAGGAGGGTAACAGCAGTGTTAACATACTGTAGCATGATCCCATCACTGGATTGGAAAACAAAATTTTAGGAAGCTCAGGGAAGGAAAATAAAAGGGACTTTTCTCAGTTGAGACTTTTTGAAAGGACACAGATGAGATCTTCGATGTAGTACTATATAGATCTTGGCATTTATTAATGGCCACATTCATGGTGCATGCAAAACCAGCATCACTAATTATGAGTCCAGTCCTGGGTTTCAAAAGAATATTTTCAGGTAAAATATGATTTTAAGACATTAGGAATGATGAAAGCGTTAAGGATTTGCTTCAGCTGACAAATCTCCTTTTTACTTACCCAATTCAGATTGTCAGGCTAAATGTATGATCATAACGCAGAGTCCTAGAGAGGCAAAGGAGAAAGCCACAGAGGGTCACAGTAGTTACAGGGAACTAGATAGTTTTTTTCCTGTCTATTTAGGACCCAAGTCATTGTTCAATAACAAAAAAAATTTATGAAAATACTCTCAATGATGCCTTTTATTTCCCTTTGAAGAGAGGAGGCAAACAAAAATAGACAAATAATGTGATACTAATGTCAGCGTTTTCTTTTAAAATCTTTCTGCCTTCCCCCCACCCCACACCCCCCTACATTAGGCAAATGTTTGAAACCTAATTTTGGTATCTTATCATCTAATCTTGTTAAAGAGATTTACCCAGGAGTGGGATATATTGAGTGAGATTATAAATGCATTGTAAAATAAATTACAAGGTCAGGGCGGGGAGTCCATTATTCAGACAAGTGCTTGAGCGAGGCTGGCTTGTTTTGGGAGACTGACTTGTTTTGGAATATAAGTGTTTGGGGCTCCTGAGAAGACTGCCAGCTTTTCTTTCTGACTTGCTAAATGGAGGAATCATAATTGATAATTCCTCCTTCCCATTCTAGCTCTATGGTAAATTTTTTCCTTTAAAAAGTTACTAGCTGGGGCTTTAAGGAACTCCTCTGACCCCTCTTTTAAGAGAGGGGCTAAAGTTTGTTATTTCTCACTTGTATTTTTATACACTGTTGTTATTGGAATCCCTGGGAGGTTATCTGTTTTTCTTTTGTCCTTCAGCCACCAGTATTTGAGCCCTTTTTAATGCTGCAGTTGAGTGGTAAACTATTAGTTACTCCCTTGGTATATATATGTTTTTTAATTTCGCTATCTCCAAAAATGAATGATTGTGAAGTCAAGCTGGCCCCTCTTTGCCAAAGTGGCATTTACCACTCTCGGGTTCTTTTCAACGAGAGAGAAATAATGTGACTTAAGCAGGGCCCCTCTCCAGACGGTTTGGCTACTAGCCAAAGAGTTGACTAGCTGAACTGTATCTTTCTGTTTCTTTCTCAACTGGAGCTGAGGCTCAGCCGAGGGCACAGGATGTTGTATAATTTGGTTCACGTTGTTAGCCTCTTAAAATAATGAGGAGGAGGATAGTGTAGCATTTCTCAGCCTGCTGCTGGTCATGGTGCTGGCTGCTTTAACTGTTCTTAAACTAGGATGCTGTGTCTGCTTAAGTTGGCATCAGCCTCTCCTACTAACTCTAGGCTTGCATTTGTTTGACTGGGGGAAAACTCCTAAAGATTTGATATTGCCTGTTGGTTAAATCTGAATTAAATTTCTCTTCTGAGATTTTCACAACATCCCTTGAGATAAAAACGGGAGTCCTCGTGGGGTGTCTTGGAACCAGAATTGGGACTCACTGACCCTCACACAGGCTGGGCTGTGAGAATGTAGCTAGTCTCTCTTCCATGGAATTATTTTTTGAGTACCTTGTCATTTTTAACAATATCAACAGTGTATTTCAGGCCAAGATTAAAAGCATTTCTAGAACTACAGAGAATGATAATAAGTTGACCTTCTCTTTTTTGATATCTCTATGAAATGATTGCCTATTTAGAAAGTTCACCTGCCATCCAGAGGGGGAATAGAACAATGGGATTCAGGGAGCAGAAAGGTTTCCCTTAGGTTACCTTGTCCAAGTCCCTCACTTAACAAATGAGAAAACAGAGGCACAGAAATGAATGGCTTCCCTAAACCATAGCTAGTGAAAGACTGGAAGGTTTAGAAGATGTTTGCTGTGGTTCTCTAGACTGTAGGGATTGTTAACCTCAAGCTTGAATTGACCTATATTTTTCTGCTTTGGAGACTGGATTTAAAATTCTCAGAAATGAGTTAAATGGCAGGACGACTGATTTGACAAATACTTATTGGACACCAACCGCTAGGTGTGCCAGGCACCATCTAGGCACAGTGGATAGGTCAGGAAGGGCTTAGGCCTTGGGGTTGAGGGGTGAGGGCAGGAAAGGCTGAGGTGGAACATAAATAAGCAATTGCTGATGCCCTCTTCGGTGATTAAACATTGATGTTGGTGTTGTATTATTTTGCAGGTAAAGATGAGCCCAGCAGCTACACATGTACAACTTGCAAACAGCCATTCACCAGTGCATGGTTTCTCTTGCAACACGCACAGAACACTCATGGATTAAGAATCTACTTAGAAAGCGAACACGGAAGTCCCCTGACCCCGCGGGTTGGTATCCCTTCAGGACTAGGTGCAGAATGTCCTTCCCAGCCACCTCTCCATGGGATCCATATTGCAGACAATAACCCCTTTAACCTGCTAAGAATACCAGGATCAGTATCGAGAGAGGCTTCCGGCCTGGCAGAAGGGCGCTTTCCACCCACTCCCCCCCTGTTTAGTCCACCACCGAGACATCACTTGGACCCCCACCGCATAGAGCGCCTGGGGGCGGAAGAGATGGCCCTGGCCACCCATCACCCGAGTGCCTTTGACAGGGTGCTGCGGTTGAACCCAATGGCTATGGAGCCTCCCGCCATGGATTTCTCTAGGAGACTTAGAGAGCTGGCAGGGAACACGTCTAGCCCACCGCTGTCCCCAGGCCGGCCCAGCCCTATGCAAAGGTTACTGCAACCATTCCAGCCAGGTAGCAAGCCGCCCTTCCTGGCGACGCCCCCCCTCCCTCCTCTGCAATCCGCCCCTCCTCCCTCCCAGCCCCCGGTCAAGTCCAAGTCCTGTGAGTTCTGCGGCAAGACGTTCAAATTTCAGAGCAACCTGGTGGTGCACCGGCGCAGCCACACGGGCGAGAAGCCCTACAAGTGCAACCTGTGTGACCACGCATGCACGCAGGCCAGCAAGCTGAAGCGCCACATGAAGACGCACATGCACAAGTCGTCCCCCATGACGGTCAAGTCCGACGACGGCCTCTCCACCGCCAGCTCCCCAGAACCCGGCACCAGTGACCTGGTGGGCAGTGCCAGCAGCGCGCTCAAGTCTGTGGTGGCCAAGTTCAAGAGCGAGAACGACCCCAGCCTAATCCCGGAGAACGGGGACGAGGAAGAAGAGGAGGACGACGAGGAAGAGGAAGAAGAGGAGGAAGAGGAGGAGGAGGAGCTGACGGAGAGCGAGAGGGCGGACTACGGCTTCGGGCTGAGCCTGGAGGCTGCGCGCCACCACGAGAACAGCGCGCGCGGCGCGGTGGTGGGCGTGGGCGACGAGGGCCGCGCGCTGCCCGACGTCATGCAGGGCATGGTGCTCAGCTCCATGCAGCACTTCAGCGAGGCCTTCCACCAGGTCCTGGGCGAGAAGCATAAGCGTGGCCACCTGGCCGAGGCCGAGGGCCACAGGGACACTTGCGACGAAGACTCAGTGGCCGGCGAGTCGGACCGCATAGACGATGGCACTGTTAACGGCCGCGGCTGCTCCCCGGGCGAGTCGGCCTCGGGGGGCCTGTCCAAAAAGCTGCTGCTGGGCAGCCCCAGCTCGCTGAGCCCCTTCTCCAAGCGCATCAAGCTCGAGAAGGAGTTCGACCTGCCCCCGGCCGCGATGCCCAACACCGAGAACGTGTACTCGCAGTGGCTTGCCGGCTACGCAGCCTCCAGGCAGCTCAAAGATCCCTTCCTTAGCTTCGGAGACTCCAGACAATCGCCTTTCGCCTCCTCGTCGGAGCACTCCTCGGAGAACGGGAGCTTGCGCTTCTCCACGCCGCCCGGGGAGCTGGATGGAGGGATCTCGGGGCGCAGCGGCACGGGAAGTGGAGGGAGCACGCCCCATATTAGTGGTCCGGGCCCGGGCAGGCCCAGCTCAAAAGAGGGCAGACGCAGCGACACTTGTGAGTACTGTGGGAAAGTCTTCAAGAACTGTAGCAATCTCACTGTCCACAGGAGAAGCCACACGGGCGAAAGGCCTTATAAATGCGAGCTGTGCAACTATGCCTGTGCCCAGAGTAGCAAGCTCACCAGGCACATGAAAACGCATGGCCAGGTGGGGAAGGACGTTTACAAATGTGAAATTTGTAAGATGCCTTTTAGCGTGTACAGTACCCTGGAGAAACACATGAAAAAATGGCACAGTGATCGAGTGTTGAATAATGATATAAAAACTGAATAGAGGTATATTAATACCCCTCCCTCACTCCCACCTGACACCTCCTTTTTTCACCACCTACCCTGTCCCATCGCCCTCTAGCCCCACTCCCTGTAGGATTTTTTTCTAGTCCCATGTGATTTAAACAAACAAACGAACAAACAGAAATAACGGAAGCTAAGAATATGAGAGTGCTTGTCACCAGCACACCTGTTTTTTTTTTCTTTTTCTTTTTTCTTTTTCTTTTTTTTATTTTCCTTTATGTTCTCACCGTTTGAATGCATGATCTGTATGGGGCAATACTATTGCATTTTACGCAAACTTTGAGCCTTTCTCTTGTGCAATAATTTACATGTTGTGTATGTTTTTTTTTTTTTTTTTTTTAATTTAGACAGCATGTATGGTATGTTATGGCTATTTTAAATTGTCCCCAATTCGTTGCTGAGCAAAAATGTTGCTGTTTCCAGTTCCGTTCTGAGAGAAAAAGAGAGAGAGAGAGAAAAAGACCATGCTGCATACATTCTGTAATACATATCATGTACAGTTTTATTTTATAACGTGAGGAGGAAAAACAGTCTTTGGATTAACCTTCTAGAGACAGAATAGATAGCGCTGAAAGAAAATCTCTATGAGCTAAATGTCTGTCTCTAAAGGGTTAAATGTATCAATTGGAGAGAGAAAAAAGGCCTTGAATTGACAAATTAACAGAAAAACAAAAGTTTATTCTATCATTTGGTTTTAAAATATGAGTGCCTTGGATCTATTAAAACCACGTTGATGGTTCTTTCTACTTGTTATAAACTTGTAGCTTAATTCAGCATTGGGTAAGGTGATAAACCTTGGGACCTAGCATATAATTCTATATTGTATTTCTCACAACAATGGCTACCTAAAAATATGACCCATTATGTCCTAGTTAATCATCATTTTCCCTTTCGTTTAATCTTGTAAGCAAAACTGATTATACCAGTATAAAAGCTATTTTGCTCCCGGTGAGAGCTTAAAAGAAATGGGCTGTTTTGCCCAAAGTTTTATTTTTTTTAAATGATGATTACATTGAATGTGCAACGTGCAAAAGCCCTGGAACATGATTAAATACATGAGTAAGGATTTCATTTCATGAAGATACTTGTTTTAAAAAATGTCTTTCAAAAAAATTCTGGCACCAAAAGAAATAGATCCAGATCCACTTGGTTGTCAAAGGGACAATCAGACGATAAACTTTAAGACCTCGTGTACCATATTAAAAAGAAGAGGCTAACAATAAAGCTTGACAGAGGGTAACAGAGGAAAAAAATATGTGATTTATTAGCACAACGTGGTACTATTTGCCATTTTAAACTAGAACAGGTGTATAAGCTAATATTGATACAATGATGATTAACTATGAATTCTTAAGACTTGCGTTTAAATGTGACATTCTTAAAAAAGGAGAGAAAGAATTTTAAGAGTAGCAGTATATATGTCTGTGCTCCCTAAAAGTTGTACTTCATTTCTTTTCCATACACTGTGTGCTATTTGTGTTAACATGGAAGAGGATTCATTGTTTTTATTTTATTTTTTGATTTTTTTCTTTTTTATTAAGCTAGCATCTGCCCCAGTTGGTGTTCAAATAGCACTTGACTCTGCCTGTAATATCTGTATCTTTTCTCTAATCAGAGATACAGAGGTTGAGTATAAAATAAACCTGCTCAGATAGGACAATTAAGTGCACTGTACAATTTTCCCAGTTTACAGGTCTATACTTAAGGGAAAAGTTGCAAGAATGCTGAAAAAAAGAATTGAACACAATCTCATTGATGAGCATTTTTTTAAAAATTAAAAAAAAAACTTTGCCAGCCATTTACTTGACTAATGAGCTTACTTACTCCGACTCAACATTGCAAGCGCTGTGAATGGAAAACAGAATACACTTAACATAGAAATGAATGATTGCTTTCGCTTCTACAGTGCAAGGATTTTTTTTTGTACAAAACTTTTTTAAATATAAATGTTAAGAAAAAAATTTTTTAAAAACACTTCATTATGTTTAGGGGGGAACTGCATTTTAGGGTTCCATTGTCTTGGTGGTGTTACAAGACTTGTTATCCATTTAAAAATGGTAGTGGAAATTCTATGCCTTGGATACACACCGCTCTTCAGGTTGTAAAAAAAAAACATACATTGGGGAAAGGTTTAAGATTATATAGTACTTAAATATAGGAAAATGCACACTCATGTTGATTCCTATGCTAAAACACATTTATGGTCTTTTTTCTGTATTTCTAGAATGGTATTTGAATTAAATGTTCATCTAGTGTTAGGCACTATAGTATTTATATTGAAGCTTGTATTTTTAACTGTTGCTTGTTCTCTTAAAAGGTATCAATGTACCTTTTTTGGTAGTGGAAAAAAAAAAAAGACAGGCTGCCACAGTATATTTTTTTAATTTGGCAGGATAATATAGTGCAAATTATTTGTATGCTTCAAAAAAAAAAAGAGAGAAACAAAAAAGTGTGACATTGTACAGATGAGAAGCCATATAATGGCGGTTTGGGGGAACCTGCTAGAATGTCACACCGATGGCTGTCATAGGGGTTGTACATATCCTTTTTTGTTCCTTTTTCCTGCTGCCATACTGTATGCAGTACTGCAAGCTAATAACGTTGGTTTGTTATGTAGTGTGCTTTTTGTCCCTTTCCTTCTATCACCCTTACATTCCAGCATCTTACCTTCATATGCAGTAAAAGAAAGAAAAAAAGGAAAAAAAAAACACAATGTTTTGCAGTTTTTTTCATTGCCAAAAACTAAATGGTGCTTTATATTTAGATTGGAAAGAATTTCATATGCAAAGCATATTAAAGAGAAAGCCCGCTTTAGTCAATACTTTTTTGTAAATGGCAATGCAGAATATTTTGTTATTGGCCTTTTCTATTCCTGTAATGAAAGCTGTTTGTCGTAACTTGAAATTTTATCTTTTACTATGGGAGTCACTATTTATTATTGCTTATGTGCCCTGTTCAAAACAGAGGCACTTAATTTGATCTTTTATTTTTCTTTGTTTTTATTTTTTTTTATTTGGATGACCAAAGGTCATTACAACCTGGCTTTTTATTGTATTTGTTTCTGGTCTTTGTTAAGTTCTATTGGAAAAACCACTGTCTGTGTTTTTTTGGCAGTTGTCTGCATTAACCTGTTCATACACCCATTTTGTCCCTTTATTGAAAAAAATAAAAAAAAATTAAAGTACACAATGTAAGCTTCTTGTGTCCTCATTTGACACACTCTGTAAATTACTTTCAAGAAAATAACAGGTTTTAAGAGAAGGCCAGTCAGTCTTTTTCAGGATTATTTCTGTGGGCATTTTGATGCGTGTATTATACCCTAAAGGAACATAGAGTACTTACTATATTAAAATAGACATATCTCAAACCATGAAAATAGTTTTTAGACTTTATAGTTCTAGAATAATTTTTAAGAAATGGAAGGCGTTTTCAGGCTGATGTTAAAATTTTCCCTCCATCTTTTAATCCATTCAGATATAAATGAAAAACTTTGTGGTAATAGAATCTTAAGCTTTTATTTCCTTTGGATTTTTTGCTGTTCTTGTTTCAAAGTTCTTTTCTCTCTTACCTGCCCTACCTTAGAATATAATGTAAACAAAGGTTTTTTTAAATCAGCTTTTTAAATCCCACATAATAGTCTTTCCTCATTTGAAAAGTAACCCCACCTCCCAAATCTAAAAGCCCAGAAATGAAAGCATCAGGTGAGGGGGGGGGGGAGAGAGAGAGAGAGAAGAAATCAAGCAGTAACCAGGAATTTAGTCAGATGCGGTCAAATCTGATTTTCTGAGATGTATGGTGGTTTGCTTTGTGATTCTGAGATCCTAGGGACCCTTGACAGGACAGACCTTTTAGGTGTTTTTATAGGGTATTCTTGATTGATAGTAGATTACGGTGGGAATACCCTTCGATTAATTATATTTTGGCCAAACATATTTATGAAGTGAAATATCTTCGAAGAGGAAAGGCTATTTTTAAAACCCCTCCTTAGAAATGTGTGTTGTCAGTTTTACAAATACTGCATGTTGCAGCATTTATTTGCTTTATTAAAACACATGTCTGTGATACTGTCTCTCCGTTCTCAGTGTAGATGAATGGATACGACATTGTTCTTATTTTTGTAAAAACCAAAACGAAAGCCATTCTGTTGTCTTCTTGTGGTAGCATTTTGTGTGTGTGTGTGTGTGGCTCAGTTCTTATGCCCTGGTGCCTGTGAGGTGACCTTTTCATGGAAAGCCTTTTAAGTGAGGCAAGAATAGTTTTATCTTTCTAAAATAAAGAGAAAGAAGTAGGTTTTTTTTTTGTTGTTGTTGTTGTTGTTAAAAGCCCATTTGGGAAGCAGAGAGTAAGGCAGGGAGGAATCTGGTAAGAGAAGTTTTAGGAAAGCATTGTACAGGAGCTGGGATGGGATGGGCTGGGGTGGGGAAGTGGTACCTTGTAGAACTTGGTGGTGAACTGAAAGGGGATATACGTGTTTTAGAAACATTCCCTAGTACCAGGCCATTTTTAGACATGGTGACTTCTGCTCCACCATATTAAATGTCCATGAACTGCTGTGTGTCCCTATTACTCTTTTATTAGAAGCTATGAGTGCAGCTGTGCACTTTTATATACAATATTCATATTAATTTCTCAGTATGTGATGCTTTTAGTGTAATTAGGTTTTGCATCCTGACAGACAGAATTAATGGTGGATACTGTATACTTGTATGTTCAAATTTCTTAAATCAGATGAGGAGTGAGGAGGGATGCTAACATCTGGTGATAAATCACAGATTATGTTTGATTTATATGCTCCCAAAGTTAAGTAAATTTATTAGGAGACAAGTTCTTCAAGGTACTTAGTCTCCTGACTTATTGAAACCCTCTTATAAAATATTATTTCTGACACTGAGTGAACAGTAGAAACATGAAACCCTACGCAGTGAGAATATAACTTATAAATGACATCTTATATCCAGAACCCTAAAATTAAAAATCTTAATATAAAATAACAAAAAACATTTCCAACAGTAGGATGAAATCATGATAGCTTTTTACATTGAGGAAACACTTTAGAACATTAACATTTTTCAAAATTCTCAAGTAAGGTTATGTGACACTCCTGACATGCTGGTGCAATGTTTTCTACATACCTGGACTGCTGCCCATAGAAATGTTTCTTTTTATCTTCATTTTGAGAACAACTTAATAAACAGGAATACAGCAAGTACTATTTCTCACAGACTTGAACCCAGAAATTCTCCCATTGCAAGAACTTCTCCATCCTGAGATCATTTACCATCCTCCCTGTTTAGGACCTACAAAAGGACTGATGAACACATTTTAAAGGTTGTTAAGAAGTGAGGTAAATGCTTGGTTCTTCATTTGTACCAGCAATGGCAGGAAGTGTGAAGTAGTCGAGTTTTTCCCAGGGCATTCTGTGACAGAACTGTTTATTTAAATACCATTTTTGTATACGTAATAAGTATATACTGTATATATTCATAATGCTTGAAGTGAGAATTTGAAAGGAAGTGGCAGTGAGGGTTAGATATCATTTCATTTGAAGAAACAAGGGAATGAGGTGATTTATTCACAGACACTCAAATTTTGTTAAAAGGTATTGGGATATTTCAGGCCTTTCTGTAAAGGAGTTGAGAAGCCTCAGGCCCCATTCTGTCCTGCTTCAAACACTTTACCCACAGAGAATAAGGGAGCAAATACAGTTTTCTTTTTTAAACCTCATCTCTCTCTCTCTCTCTCTCTCTCTCTACACACACACACACACACACACCACACACACACTTCTTATGACTATGTTGTAATAATGTGTTCTTCATTATGATTCTGTTACTTCATTGTCCCTGGGCCTGGTGTGTTCAAGAATGTACCCATCTCATTCTTTTTCTTTTTTTTTCTTCCCCAGACAACTTTGCATTTAAAAAAGAAAAATTGTGTGAATTTTGCTAATATGAGGATGGGATTGACAATGTTCTTTAAACCTGCTTGGAAAAATGTTTTTAAAAAGACTTTTAACTTTTAAAAGGCATGAGCCACTTAAGTAAATTTTCTTAAGTGTCTTCTAAGGCCCTACAGCTTTTCCAATTAAGAATAAATGAACCCATTTTTAGAGAAATGGACCTCAGAACACATAGGCAGAACTGGGATTACGTACATTTTTTTCCAGGGCTGCTATTGCTACAAATTGTAGACATAGATTGTTGGGTATGCACTTTCGTTCGCTGTCATCTTATTATCCCATTAGCCCGCTGTTTCATTTAGTAAAACACATGGCCAGTGAATCAGCCTTTAGGGGGATGGGCCTGTTTCTCTCTCTCTCTCTATTTCCCAGTGTCATCTATGGTCATGGGATGCAATTAATTCCACCCTTTCAAATGGGAAAGGAGACCAATACAGTTCACATGGGTCATTGTACTCAAAACCTAAACTTGGCTGAACACAACTCAATGGTTGATCCAAATACTGTTTTTCCTTTCTGTAAAGTGGCAAAAGGAAACATATATCAGGTCTTTATGAGACAGCAGAAAAGGCAATCTAAGTGATTTCTCCAAAATATCCTCTAAAGCAGGACCCTCTTAACCCATAGGAGGCTGAGCTTTTAAATAACAGGGAATGTGGTACATACCCATGCTATCTTTGCCTGTCAGGGCTTTAAATATTGGTAGCAGGTCTGACAAAAGAGTTTGATGGGGATATCAGCTAAAGGGGCCTCAACGACAATGACAGGGCTGGACTGGGAACAGGATTTCCAGAGCCCACCTGGACACAGCAGGCCCCTCAGCCCAGGTCTCTCCTGCTCAGGGGGGAATTCGTGAGAGCAGCTGAGCTCCAGACCCTGGGCCTCCTGCGGAGTCAAGTCAGGGGAGAGGAGGCCCCAGACCCTGCTTCAGGTCACCATGGCAACAAGACCTGGAATGCCACTGTTGGTAGCCCTCTTCCTCGGCACATCCGGACTCCCAGTTCTGCTGCTTCAAGTCAATGTACACAGCAAGGGAGGAACCCCAGAGGAAAATAACCACTCCCTTCTTCCCTTCACCATTGCCTTTCCCCCTTACCAAAAAAAAAAAAAAAAAAAAAAAGGAAAAAAGAAAAGAAAAGAAAACTGCATGTTTGAAAGAAACTACAGGCAGTTTTTGGTGCAATTTGGGAGCAACTATTTTGGGTTCTGGTTTCCTCTTCAGAGATTTGTTCGCCTCTTGTAAATCGTTGGCTGCTTTGACGTTGAACTTGATGACATTTCATGTTTTTGTTGTGCTGCTTTTACATCAATTTTGATTTTTTGTTTCTTTATAATTTTATTATTATTTTAAGGAAATGTCCCCTTCCCTTCTCCCTGCCCTGTTCTCCTCAACCAAAGGACTGTTTCCTACTCAGTTTTCTCAGTCGTAAAGGAAAGTGTTTCCTTCCAGGTGTGTCCCAAGTTTATTAGGACTATCACATGATTGGGTAGGGGGTCCGGGTCCTTTGGGGGAAGGCAGGGAGGGAGCTCATGGGAAAGGCACTCAGAGGTGAGAAATTTGGGTTGTGGGGAGGAATAGTGAGTTTGAAATCATGTTTAAGACGCTAGTGGCTCTGTGATTGATTTAAGTTATAATCGTAAAAAGCTAGTTAGAGAACAGAAAATCACTGGGCCAAGTCACACCTGTACTTTTTTTTCCCCCTCCTCTCTCTCCAACCTCTTTCTAGGTTCTTCACACACCCCCATTCGGCGTAGTTCCCAGAGAGCTCAAGATGTGTGGCAGTTTTCGGATGGAAGCTCGAGAGCCCTTAAGTTCTGAGAAAATTTGAAGCCCCCTGGGGCGGGGTGGACGCGTGCCGCCCGGCCGACATCTGCGTGGTCTGTCATCCTGCTAGTTTGTGATGTTTTCTGACAGTAGCCTCCAAGAAGCCGTGTGCGAAGACAGAGTCCTGCAGAGTCCTTCCTGCCTGGGCCTGCAGTGCCATTTTATTTATATTTTTTAATAAAAAGTAAAAACAAAAAAACAGACCCACATTGGAATAGTGAATCAGTCCCATAGAGAGGGCCCATGGACCATGACGTCCTGGCCTTTTTGAAACCAGCCAACCTAATTACCCGTATTGTGGAAAATGAGCATGAGTCCCCAACCCCTTGTTTCTATACATTCTATGTTGTCTTTTAAAAAGTGTGCTTAACATTGACACAATAAATGTTGGAGCTTTAGGTGGTGTTTGGTTGTTCTTTGATTATTAATGCTTATAAGACAGTGCAGCCACTTGTGACTTTGTATTTCTGTACTGTTTCCTGCAGACACCCATTGAGTGAGTAGGAGGAACAGATTTGAGGAATGGGTAGGAGGTGTAAGAGGGAAATAGGTTACTACTTATCAGATGGCATAAATTTTCAAGGGGAATCAAAATGCAAAACTTGAGAATAAATCATAGCAATATCATAATGTAGTGGTAGTGTTACTGTTTATTAATGCTGAAGTGTGGTTTACCTAACTGAATTATCATTTGCATACCATTAAATAATGCATAATATGGTACGCTGATTTCTGTTTTTCAAATATATGCTTTTGGTGGCTACCATTCAGGATTTGAATTTGTCTTTTAATTTAGTTCAAGAAAGCTAATGTCACTTTGCTAGTGGTAAATCCCAAGGAAAGTGATGTGTCAATAGTTACTTATTAAATATTCTAATTTTAAGTGTCAATAGTTACTTATTAAATATTCTAATTTTAGGTTCCCAAACCTTCAGCAAATATATCTTAATGCAGACAAACATAATCTTTATTTTTTGCATCAGGAAATTTGGAGATTTTATAAGGGGGAAATTATAGGAGGAAAGAGATTTGCATCAGAACATGCTATTGTAACCATAATAATGTCTCATTCCTTAAAAAATTAGTGACACAAATAAGCGAGGTTAACAAACAGGTGATAAAAATTCCTTCTGACCCAGTTAATTTGCAAAGAAGTTTTCTTAATTTGGTATTTTCTATTGCCACAAGATCTAAAAGAGAACTAGAAACAATATAGTATATTGAAATTGGTTTATAAATAAACCTGTATTTATAGATTTACATATTGGCTATGCACGTAAGTGGGGAATATCGTACCCACTCACCCTCTGCCTGGATTACCTTACCTGGTGAGAAGATAACCAAATAATTGGCATCTGGATTTTTTCCCACTTATTCATCATAAATAATGATTCCTTCCAGTAGTATGCTGTGTTATACTTTACACAGTGCTTTCATGTACGTTATTTCATCTGATCTTAATTGAGACAGACTTCACAACTTCCACTTTAGAATGAGGAGAGTGAGGCTCACCAAGGTTAAGGGCTTGTCCAAGGCCATGAGGTCCAAGAAGCCAGGTATTTTGGTATCTAGTCCAGAGCTAATTCTGCTGTGCTCTGTAACTAACCAAAGGGAGGGTCTTTCCCTGTGTTAGCACACAAGCCATAAGTGTTTCTGAGCACACACATGTATGGTTTGCACACACATAGATCAAAGATGTTCATTTGTGAAGGCGGGCAAAGTTATCTCTTCCTGCCAATGGCTGTGTGCACTGCAGGAGAGATCTTAGAGCAAGGGTCCCTCCTTGCCATCTTTCTCTAGTGGCTTTTCCTTGACAAATGAATATCTCTGATAGACTAGGTGGCCTTGATGAGTTTTTGAGAATTCCTTCTACCAAAGTGAGATGGGACTTTGAGACAAGTTATTTTGTGGAGAAACACTATCCCTGCATCCATTCTGCTTCTATGTTGAAACCTAAAACCATTAGGGATTTTGTGATAGCATCCTCCCTGAATGCGGGGGGTCCTTGCTGATCCCTAGAAAGAGTGATGCCATTTCAAAAGGGAGACCCGACTGAAACAGAACAAACACGTTTTTTTGGACAACTTCAGCTGTGATAACTGTGCTTGGTGTTCACTACACTTTCATTTCTGATCGGTATATCCACTTCCACCTCTCATTTATTCTCAGAGTCAGTTTGTAAATAAATGGATATCTCTAGAAGTGGGATTTTGAAATGGGAGGGGGAGAGGAGGGGGGGGGAGAGAGACAGTAGGTAAAGGATATCTTTATTTTCTCCCTTCTTTTAGAGAAGAAAGATCCCTTATTAAAAATCAAAACAAAACAAACAAAAGAACTCATCTCTTGCCCCATACCATTTTTAGTTGAAAGAAAATAAAAATTCATGTATGAAATTAATTATATAATAATGACATTATGCTAAGGCTAGGACCTTTATAAACTCACACAGGATGATCTGTGAAGACATCTCCCTATGTGATATGTCAAGGTCATGGTTAACTGAATGGTGGAAGCAGCAGAAGGGACTGACAAATCTGGTTGAGGTTCTCATCATGCCCTCTTCTGAGAGTGGAACTTCAGATTGCAGAGAGATTAATTGTTTGCCCAGCATGCACTGAGTGTGGATTAGAAGACACAGTCCTTGGTGCTTGAGGGGGTGGGGACTGAATATGAGATTTGCTCTTACCTTACCAAGCCCAGTCTACGAACATTAATTTCATGGTCTGTCCAAATTGTCACACTAAACACATATGTCTGTGAGACTTCGGGCTCCATGATGGCAGAGACTCAGTAGCTTCTGTAGCACTCAGCAACCAGCCTTTCGAATACTGGCAGTGCTGAAGAAATAAATGATTGTACCAAAACTACTGGTCATTTAAAGGAAAATTTTAGGCAAAGGGAACAAACTTGCATTCTACTGAGGCCTAATTGAGTGGCCTAAATCTTGGCAACACATTTCCTGGGCCCTTGGAGTTTTCAGTACCATTTATATTAGAGCCAAGCCAAGTGGTAAGAGGTATCTTTCCAGTTTTGTGTATGCTAACACGATTTTCTTGTTTTGAGGGCTAGATAGGTTAATGTGGAAGAAGATGATTATTAATGCTAACATATACACACACACACACACACACATATATACACACATACACACACACACACACACACACACACACACACACACATATATATATATATATTTTCTCAGTGTTAATGTTTTCTTCTACCAAGAATTCTTATTTTACATATTAATGTCCCCAGAAAGTAATGGTAGAGAGCGTCAGAGTTGAAGTATTTTGTAGGCTGTTGTTTCTCTGCTTAATATCACGTAGCTGTGGCTCCTTTGGGGGTATAGTGTGAGGGAACAGATTTCAGGAATTTGCATATTGGCTATGAAGTTCTATTGGAGGTTCAGAAACAATGTATGTTGAAAATACTCCTTCAAAGATCCATCCTGTCCAAGTTCCTAACAACAGGGAAACAATAATGTCATGTTTCTTTTCCTTGACTCCCTAGTAGAGACAGCTCTCTTTAGTTTGCTCTCTACCAGGGCTACATGAATCCGAAGAACTTCTCACTTTCAGCAAAATCCAGAAACAGTAATTGTTTTCCTTCCTATGTCAGTGTAAATTAAGATGTCTTATTATTAAATCACACTACCTTTCCCCTTACTTTATATTTTTAAAACTGCTCCCATGAAATACTTAAGGTTTATAGAGCACTTTTATACACATGATGAAATCAATTTCTCTAGTGATTCTAGAAATTAGGTAGGACAAGAATAGACTAAAGCTGAAAGGAACCACAACAAGCATTCATTTTACAGATCAGGGCAATAGAGGCCCAAATATTAAGTGAAGGATCTAAGATCACATAGCTTAAAAAAAAAAAATGAGAGCCAACCTTGAAACCACAGTTAGTGGCTGAGCCAGAACTGGAACCCAAGCCTCCAGTTCCTGTACAAACGAATTCAAGCTGCAGGTCTCTCACTGGTGACCTATTAAATTCAGAAGGAGGAATGGCAGAAAAGTGTACATTACAAAAGGATTTGAGAAAAATCAAAAGCTTGTTTGGGTGCCAGCCCTAGTGGGGAGCACGTAAGCATGTCCCATATTCAAGGTTTTCTAAGCAGCATCCTGATGATGAAACATTTAGATTACTACCTGGATGGATTCCTCTTTAATTCACCCCTCTGATGGTAGAAATAAACTTAGAGACCAAGACTTGCTGAGAGATAGTTTTTAAAGTGAAAAGGGCATAAAAAAGAGCTACTCATCAAATAAAATTCATCTCAAATGACTTAAATAGATCCCACAATCTGCTCCATGCTCTAGACAGGATTTAAGAGAAACACCCCCTTAATTTGAATTTTGAGTCCGTATCACATCCTGTTAGAGAATCCAAGTTGCCAATAACATGACCTGAAACTTGTTACTGGGGATATTTAATTTCATGGTCAAACTGGTGAAATAGCAATGAACCAAAGGGAAGATTGATTGAAATAGTATACAACTCTTGGTTGTGAGGATTATTCCACGTAATAGTCCATTTAGGTTGCACACTCTTTTTCTATGCAAGATGAAATCTTATTCATTTTCCTTTTTGATCACGAGTTCCTTTTCTGTTTGGAGATGTACAAATTGGGCTTCACTCTTATTGGACCTGCTGTGTCAGCTCTTCTGCTGCCATTTCTTTTCTTGCTGGTCCACCTTTGATTCACCTGTAGTTTTTTGAATGAACATGGGTTGTCTTGGACTGTTTTGGGGCCAGATAGGGCTGTAGTTGCTGTGTGTAGCAGCTATTTAGATCCTACATGGGCAAGGTCGTCCCTGGAATAGGGGCAGGACAGCAGGAAACCTCACAAAGCAACAGCAAACCAGATATTCCTGTTGAGGATGGTCTGAGAGGAAATCATTTGCCTGATTTTTTCCCCCTAATGATAGTTCCCTGAATTTCCTGAGACAGCAATGCAAACAAGCAACTTCAGCTGCCTTGCTTTCTTTCTGCTCCTCTCTCCCTGCTAACTTGTCCTTTTCTCAGATACCTTGAAAGGCTGTAGAGAGGCATGTGGATTATGTGCCTTTCAGCTCTAACATTTGCATTGAGTTCCTCATGCCCTTATTTCTGAGTGTCTGATTTTACCTGTTGCTTATGTCTCCGCACAAAGGGGGAAAACCAGAATGCAAATAAATACTCCTCTTCAGAAACTTACCCACAGCTCAGAACTCAGGAACACGAGAGTTTTTCCTTTAAGGCTATCCCCTTTGTGTGGATTTGCCTGTAGCCACTTTGCCTTATTTGCTGAGTTCTTTTTATTTTTCAGCCTCTTTGAAAGTATATTTTCTTTTCCTTCTGACAGGCTGTGCTGGAGGTAGACTCCTGAGGTTTTTGGTCTAGACTGGTGAATGGTGTTGAGTGTCTGAGCTGGCAACTCGAAGTTGTAATCATGGCTCTATCTTTGTCGGGCTCACCCACCTGGAGTCTCCATTCTGTACCTGACCCCATTCAAGGCCCATTACTCCCTCTGAAAATGGGAGGACATACCTTGCTTCCTGCATCCTATTAACCAATCACACACAACACTCAAAACAGTATAAGCCATCCGAGTGCCCTGGACTCTACATAGGCTTGGGGTATTGACATCCGGTCTTAATGGCAATGGGCAAGTGGAATTGTGGTTTATCTTAAGAGTAAGCTTTCCTTTGGTTTTGGTTAGTAAACCCATTTTCTTTAAAAATTTATGTCACAGAATAAAAAAGCTGCAGTGATTTTTGTTTGGAATCTAAAGCTGTCATTGTGTTTTAAAAAATGCACACATTTTTGAAATGATTGCATCTGCAATGCTCAGGGTGTATTTTTATTATTTTGGTACACCCTAAGATTGGAAGTCCCTCTCTTCCTCCTGACTCACTAAAGGACAGCCCTCTCCCACAGGGCCTTGTGCATCTCGCCAGGGCTGGCAAAGAACCACAGATCTTCTGCTGCTTGGAGATCAAGGGACAGGACAGTTCTGAAATGTGATCTCTGATTGAATATCTAACCCTTCCAGTCTTTAGCTGGCAGACTGCCTGGAGCTTAGTAAAGAGCAAAATGTAGGTGAAAGTAGAAATAACAATATCAGCTAATGTTTATTGAGAATTTACTATGCTCTAGGCACAGTGATAAGAGTTTTCCATGCTTGTTCTTGGTTCTTTGTAGCCATCGTGTGGGGTAGGTACTATGATTATTCCCATTTTATTGAAGCTTAAAGAAACTAGGTGACATGTTCAAGGTTATACAACTGGTACTGCCACATGATATGACTACAGAATCCTCACTCTTAACCTCTACATATTGATTTCCATGATCTATCTCATTGAAGAATTTTGTCACAATACATAATGCCAATGTTGAGGGTGCCATATCAAAACAGTGACAACAGTGCTAATTAAGCTAACTGAGAAACATACTCGGACTGCCTTTGCTTTGAGGATTCTGGTCTTGTTAACTACTGAGCAAAGCTGGTGTCAGTATTATCTGTGGTGCTTGCATTTCTGTCCATCCTCAGCGCTGGGAGTTTGATTTTGTGAAGCATGTCTGAGTTCACTTGTGCATCTTCTTCATCTGCAGTAAGTCTCCTTCATTTGTTCAATCAACAAATATTTATTAGGTCCCTACCATATGCAACCTACTGAGCTAAGTACTGGGGAAGGAATGCAAAGAGGTAAAAGGCACAGTCATTGCCCATCAGAAATTGCCACCAGTGGAGAATTAAATTAATTAGAATCCTACTAAATAACTAGTCTCAGTTAGCTATGTGGTGAGAACAGTGGGCCTTTTAAAATGCTAATATATAATTCACTTGCCAATGTAGACAGCAGTCCTAAGCAAGGGGCTTCGGAGCTCCGGAATACATGGGAACGTTTTTCTTGACACCTTATCAGTAGGACACACACCTTTAAAGTTGTTTTTCAGGTGGTAGGGATGAGTATACATTGATGTTTCCTAATGCATTTGGCCCAATCCTTCTTGTAAAAAATAACAGCAGATGATTTAGTAGGAAGGTAGTAAAAGAAACATAGTTTTTGTCCTGTGATCAAAGATAAATGACCTATATAGGGGATAAGTCCATGTATTTCAACCCTGAGCTGATCTGTAACTGATTACCTGTTTCTAATTCAATCTAAGTGAAATATGACAAAGAAATCTTTACTTCTCCTATGTGCAGTCTTGTGATCTCTCTTGGAATATCAGCATAAACCAAGTTTGTCTTTTCCACCTATAGTGTGCAAGGTGTTCTAGGCACTGTGGGCAAATACAAAGAAGTATGAAACCCAACCCCTATTCTCAAAGAGATTATAGTTGGTCCTAATGGGGGTGGGGTAAGATTAGAAGCAGGTAATTAACAATGAAAGGATGTAATATGATTAATTCAGAAGTAAGAGACATAAACTGTAGGAATGTGAAGGAAGATAATTTCTCTGGGGCCCACATATTGGGTTTTGAGTTGGTTATCCAAGGCAGGCTAAGATTTAGGTGATAAAGAGAAATGATGAGGGCACACCAGTTCAAGTCAGCATTGTGGTGCATGGAGGACAATGGCTACACCAGCATGGCAGGAAGAGAAGTGTTGTCTACAAAAATCATGGAAAGTAAGGCTGAAAACTAATTTGGAGTCATGTTATGGAGGTTTTTTAATGATAGGCTAAGGGGCTTGTATTATAGTCAATAAATAGTTTTTCAAAATCATGTCCATAGAAAAGTTTTAGGAAGAGCATAGCAGGGTCTGGAATGGATTGAAGGGGAACTCAAAGGAGACCAAGAGACCAATAGGAGGCTGTCCCTTGAAGATATTGGCAATTTTCCACAGAAAGGACTCTGCTGTGAGTAGAGTATGTGGGTGAGACTATGTAGACACTCTTTCACATTCAAGTAGACAATGATCTCATTATTTGATGGTCTATCTAAATCCTCATTTGCCCTGGTCTATACTCATCTCAGATGATCTATGGAAGCTGACAAAAGGTCTTCCTCACAGGTTGACTGTTGTTGAAACCCATACAATGAAGAGCTTAAAGATAAAGACCTCGAGGGCAAAAACAGGTCACTTAGTTCCCAAGAGATCAAATTTATTTATAATACAAAAAGAAAACATTACGTCTCATCAAGCATTTAACACTTTAGCATCAAGACTCAAGCACAATGATAAACTCAGTTGGGAAAAGAACAGAAAACAACTAGAGTTTTGTAGGTCAGTGGGCTCTAAGGATTTCCTTTTTTGGAGAAAAAGATTAGAAATTGTTTTATTCTCTTGACTGTTTGTAAAAGTTGTATTATGTTGCCTTTTTCTTAGTAATATATTTGTTGATACATTCAGGGTTCTGTAATAATATGATTTTTTTGTCATTTGGCCACAACATTAGAAGAATTTCATGATGAAAACATGAATTGAAAATAAGCAAGCATACTCACACTGAATCAGAGAAATATTGTGTGCACAAAGTAAGGCTGAGTAGGCTTCACTATGTTTCAAAAATAGAGACATAGAGACCTTTGTATTTCGTTTTGGAGTCATATCATCTGGTAACCGTGTGTACCTTCCTTCCCCCTGCCTACCATGCTGTTTCTCCTGGAAGTGAGTCTGGTCTACGACTGTCCAAGTGTCATAAGTCAGGTCACTTAAGGTATCCTAAGAATTACTTTTTCACACTGGGATGTGAACTCTCCATTACACCCTATGTTTCTCCCAGAGCCTCCTACCCGCTCCTGAGACCTGTCCAACAGACGCAAGCCACGGCACTGGCCCCACACATTAGGAGGATTGTCTAGGATGTTAAACTATGCTAAGGATAGTTGCAAGCACATGGCTAGGAGCTGCCCAAGGGGTTCGACACAAGTGAAGATGCTCCCTGGGATATAGAAACATGTTTATAACATGGGCCATATTTCTCTTCCCACTGGAATTGAGTAAAGAATAACTGAAAAAATTAAGTACAATAGTCCCTCCTTATCCTTCAGTGATTCATTCCAAGACGCCAGTGGATGCCTGAAGCCGTGAACAGTACCAAACTATATACTATGTTTTATTTCCTATACATACATACCTATGATAAAGTTTAATTTATAAATTAGACACAGTAAGAGATGAGCAATAACCAATAATAAAATAGAACAATTATAACAATATACTACAATAAAAGTTATATGAATATGTTCTCTTTCCAAATCTTACTGTGCTGTACTCACTTTTTCACTTAAAATGAAGCACTTTATAGTGTCTCTTTGGTTTATCCAAATTGCCAGCATCACTACTCTTGCTCTTTGGGGCCATTAATAAGTAAATAAGGGTGACTTGAACACAGGCATAGTGCAACAGTTGAGCTAATAACCAAGACGGCTACTCAGTGACTAGTGGGTGGGGAGCGTATAAGGCGTGGATGCACCGGCCAAAGGGCCCATTCATGGCCCAGGCAGGACAGCGCGAGACTTCCTCATGCTGCTCAGAACAGCGTAGGAACAGAATGGTATGCTGCTCAGAACCAGCACTCAGGAAATCAAATCACAGGTAAGCAGGGGCCACCCTACAGACTTTGGTGGGAGACAGGGAAGAAAGTCAGGCCTCTTTGAGATGTTGTCCATGGAGTAGAAGATCAAGCTCCCTCCTCTTGCTGGACACCTGTCTTCCATGTCCACCTGGGACTCAATCCACACCATAGCAAAATGATAATCACTGAAAGTCGTTTATACTTGCTTAGGAAACGCAAGTGTCCATATATTGTTTAATATAATAGTTTAAGTATAATCACCCTTTCCATTTTCCCCATGAGTCAGAATTATGGTGTATGCACATATGCACAGTTACACTTATAATTCCTTGCGTATATACCTACTTATAACAAGAGTATATTTGTACCTTGTGTGTACTGCCACACACACACATCCTGACAGGAAAATATGCCTCATTTTTAATTACTGTGATGATCTCAAGGACATTATTGGGTTTTGATCTTTGACATTCATCATTTTCTAGTTTCTAGAGTATTATCTTCAGAAACTGTGTTCACTCTGGGCTTCCACCTCTCTTCTCCAGAAGTTAAAGGTCAAGTTTACAAAGCTGGCTAGAGAAGCTTAATTCATCTTCTCCTGGCCTAAGGAGTCATTGTGTCTACAGAACAGATACGGGATGGGCAGAAGTAAACCTATCCCCTCTCCTACTGGAAATTACATTTAATTCTGACCCAAGGGGCCTGTGTGTCGCAAATGGAGAGGTAATTAAGCCTCCAGACTCTGAGCCTTTTGAGGTAAGAGGGCTTAGTTTTTCATACACACATCTAGTATATTTTTTGAAGAGCAGAGGGTGGGAGTCAGGGAGGCATAGGAAACCTTGAAGATAATGGAAACAAGATGACAGGTGTTGGACATATTGCCATTTGGTACCATGGATAAATAAAACACATATTTAAAAATTAATTCCAGTTTTAAAAAGCTCAAAGAATTCTACCAGCATTCTCGAAGGTGTGACAGAGGAATGGAGACACCAACTTGGGTAGTGAGTGCTCACAGGAAAAAATGTGGGCTAGAGTGCTCCTTCTGCTGTCATTATTATTATTTTAAAAAATCATTATTGGAATGGAAAAGTTTCACCTGCAGAGACCAGGAGTGAGACCTCGAAGGACAGGAGCTCTGTGCTGGTAACGACACTTGGTTGTTAACCAACACAGCCAAGGACGGAGCCCAGTGACCTAGAGGGAGATGGCTGAGGTAACCAATCCCCAGAAGCAGTCCCCCCAAGGAGCGTAGGTCCCATTTCAGCCACTGCCAGCAAAGAACATTCCACTTGCTGCTGTTCTGTGTTGACTTAGACCATCTCTCCTGGGGGTGTGGCTGCAGTAGAGCTTGGAAAATTTGAAGCAAGTGAGAGTACTTGAGAGATTTGCATTTAGGAATACTGACACCTTCCTCTAGTCAATGAATATGGCACACGTGCGTGCTTGTCTCTGTGCAGTGTGTGTGTGTGTGTGTGTGTGTGTGTGTGTGTGTGTGTGTCTGCGCGCGCGCGTGCGCACGTGTGCGCTCACTGGACTTGTACAGAGGGTAGGGGTCAGTCCTTTTCCCACCACCCAGCTGTGTTAGGACTGGTGAAGTGGAAAGTGCTACTGTATAACTATACATCCTCTTCTTTTACTACCCTCTTTTGGAACCAAGCTGAGAGAACTCTTTAGCATGGGCACTCTTAGCTTTTTTTTGGTTTTGTTTTTGTTTTTATTTTTGTTATTTATTTATTTTTTTTGATCGGCCAAGCTTACAGTTTTCAAAGTGCTATGACAGGATGGTTGCAAAAATAAAAAGCTAGTGAAAGCTTAGTCACAATATTTCTATAGCTGGCAATCAAAAGATCATATTGCATGCAACTGGCAAAATCATCATAGAGAAATTATGCATTTTCCAGAATACCTTATTCCCTTCTGTGTATTAAACATTACTTTAATATTCTGGTGACAATGTTTTATAATTAATCTAAATGTAAGGGAATGAACACACCAGAGATTATGTCTTAGTGCAAAAAGGTGAAAAAGCCTTTTGTGCAGCGGCAGACTAGCTCACGGCCCCGACTCCTTCTGCTTCAGAGCAGCCACGGCTATCACTGAGGGCTAATATCCTGCCGCATCCTCCAGTGAGTGCAAACAGTCCACACTTTGGGGAGTAAAATACTTTCCCTCATAGGGTGTTAATGTTAACACAGAAGAAAAGCGTTTTAAAAATTACATTAGTTCATAGACTTATATTGAACTCATGAGGGGAATCTAGCCCCAGAGAGATAAAAACTAAAGAGCTGAGCCATAAACCAGTATGATAACATCCTTATTATAAGATGCAAATTGAGGGACCCAATTCACTAAAACACATGTTACTGGTATTTAATTTTGCTTGTGGGAATATATCAGAAGTTGGCCTATGCCTTTTGCACAATGTACTTAAAATGAGGGCGAGTAACTTTAGCTATAAGAAAAAAGTGATAGAGAAGCACAGGGCAAACCAGAATTGAGAGATAATTGTAAGGATCTAATTTAAGTGTACACAGCTTTCTTTCCCGGCTTGGGTTCAGAGGCACAGGATTGGCATGGGAAGGCAAGTGGGGCTGCCCTCCTGCGAAGGGAGGCTGAGGACTTGTGATAGGGCAGGGGAGTGGTGGCCTGCTTGGCTGGCCCAGAACATGGGGAGAAAGCTCCTGGGTGGGGGCCAGAAGAGGCAGGCCCACGCCCAGTGGTCATCGCAGGAACTTCACTTGAGTTGTGAGCCTGTGGTTTGGACAAGAGAAGATGCACTTCCTCACCAGAATAAGGTCAGTTCCTCTTTCTTCCAGTGGCACAAATAGCCTGCTGGGTGTACTTGGACTTCCTGCCACCATTTCAGCCCCCGAGGAGGTGATTTGTGCTTCCTCCTCAGGGTGACATCACTAGGTTGTATCTCTCCAGGTGGTCACTCCTGTGGAGCTCAACAGTTGAGAAAATTGTTCCTCAGCTCTTACCTCCTCTCGGAAGCCTTCCTTACCTGGGGGCTCTGGGGGAAGGTACCTCTTTCCTTGAGACTCAAAGTACTATCTGTGGACCACAGAACTTGGGCATTACTTGGAAGCCCACTGGAAATGTACAATGTGTAGCCCCTCCCCAGAGCTACTGAGTCATGATCTGCATTTTAATGACCTGCATTTACTTTTGAGAAGTATGGCTAACACCACCCTCTGACCTATTGTGTGAACTTCTCATTTGGCATGTATCAGTTAGTGTTTGTAGGGTTTGGGTAATAAAGAGAGGGTCCTCCAAATTTTTTTTTTTTGAGAGGGGAGATTTAAATCTTTGTAATTAGATGAAAAAAATCATAGGAAGCATAGGGATGCATTGGAGGTTTTCAGAGCACAATCATGACATACCATGATATACTTACTACCTTAAGTAATGTTGGGGTCCCCTTGATGTTGGCTAGGGAGAGAAGGGGCGTCCAACTGTTGGGGACACAGAGGATCTGTTGAAGTGATACATTTGCTCTAATAGTGTTGGATGAAGCCCTAGAAGAAGCTATGGATATAAGGGTAGTCTGCCTTGCCCTCTCCAGAAATAGGCTGCCAGCAACCTCTTGAGAGCAGAAGTTAGGGAGACAGAGAGGAGAGGAAAGGGGCACAGAACAGGAACCACCAGGCTACCTTAATAATTAAACTTGCTGGCCTGGAGGCAGGCTGGGCCAGCCTCTGGTGATTTTAGGGGCTTCTTGGACTAACTCTGCTCCTCCTAAACTGCCAAAACCTAAAATTACTTTAACAAGATGGAAATCCTTTTATAACATGGTTAAAAGAAAAAATGCTTACACCGCCAAGGCTGGGTTGAAGTAACACTAAGTGTGAGTTAAAGAATAATAAGCCAATCAATCCTTGAGTCTCGGCAGGTGAAGAGATGAACCTAACTTGGTTTTGCTGGGCTGACAGACTCAGCTAAAACCAAGAAGAGGGCTGGGTGCAGAGCATGAATTTTGGAGGCTCCACTCTTAGTCATGAGTGAGGCCCAGTTTACTTCACACTGAGCGAGAGGAGTGGAAGCCTCTAAGGAAGTATCGTAGTCGTGCGGCTGCCAAGGACACAGCTCAACTTTGCATTGTTCAATGAAGGTTTCTGTTATTTGTTTTTAAACCCAGTTTCTTTCACACAGGAGCTTGTCTTCTAGAGCTTTATTAATTGGAGCATTACTATCTTATCTCTCTACCTATCCCTGTTTCACACTTTGTGGCTTTCCCTGGAGCAATCGCAGTACCCACACATAATTCTCTGCAGAGATGCCCAGATGTAAGTGGCCCATTGGTAGGGCCAACAAGACCTTTGGTGGGATAATTGCGTCTCCTAGGATGGATTTTCCTCATTGTGTCATCACCAGGACAGCCCACATGCATCCAGGTCTCAGGAGTAAGTAACTTATTTTTTTCCTTCTATTTTTTTTTTAAAAGCAAAGAGGATTTTTAACAACGCTCTCAAAGTTAAAATTACACCATCAACTTGATCTAAATGTTCTCAAATGGTTAGGGGATTTAGGAAGGGGTGAGGGTGGGATTGTGAATTAATGCTTTCAAATGTGCAGATTAAAATACTCATGTTTTTCCATTAGTTCAGGTTCAGGCTCTAGCCTTAGTTTCCCATTTGACCTTTGAGAAGCCATCTCTCCAGGTGCTACCTTTGGAAGGGAGAGCCCAGGTGCTTGATTCTGCCATGTGGGATCAGAAGGAAAACTTCGTGAGCACCTGAGAGAAATGCCCAAGTGACAGCACTGGATTGCTCGGAAAGCAGCCCCAGTTTTTGGAGAAGGCATTAGAAGAAGTTAATGGAGGGCTTTAATTCTATTTAGATTCCTCACCATTCTCTTGTTACTGCTACTCCCTACGTTTCTGTAACCATTGGCCTACAAAACGTTCACAAGCACTTTGTCATGATGCTCACAGCAACACTGGTATGATACAAACAGGACGGGTGCTGTTATCTACATTTCACTGGAAAACTCAGGCTCAGAGCAGTTTGGGAGCTCTCCTGAGATCACACAGCTGGTTAGAAGTCACGTCAGGTCCCAGGGTAGATATTTCAGGTATAAAATGAGATATGTAAATCACTGTTTCTCTGACAAGTTCAAGTCTTCTGCTTTGCTTCTTCCTCTCTCCAAGACAGTAAGTTGTTTCAGTGCCTTCTCTTGGGGAAGACTGGCAGCAGGCCATCAGTGCTAGGTAGCTACTATACGATCTAGCAATTCCACTCCTAGATACACAGTCAAAAGAATGGAAAGCAGGGACCCGAACAATATCTTACAGCTGCGTTCACAGCAGCATTATTCACAATGATAGAAAAGTGGGAAAAAACAAGTGTCCATCAGCAGATGAACTGATCAACAAAGTGGGGTATATACACACAAAGGAATACTACTCAGCCATAGAACAAAATGAAATTTTGATGCATGCTATAAAATAGATGGAACTTGAAGACATTATGCTTAGTGAAATAAGCCAGACATAGGACAAATGCTGTATGATTTCACCTATATGAGGTACCTAGAACAGGCAAACTCCTGGAGACAGAAAGCAGAGTAGAGAATAGGGTGGGGGCTGAGGCTATAGGCAGGGAGAGTTGTTTAATGGGCATGGAGTTTATGCTGGGAATGATGAACCAGTTCCGAAGATGCATGGTGGTGAAGGGTACACAGCATTGTGAATGTACTTAATGCCGCGGAATTGTACACCTACAAATGGTTAAAATGATAAATATTATGTGATATATAATTTACAATGATAAAAAAACTGTTTAAAAATCAAACAAAGAAAACAAACAGAAAACAAGAACAAACAACAACAACAACAAAAAGCAAGACAAAGGAGGCAAGGAAAGCAGAGAAGGCACGGGCTAAAGGAAGGGGCTTGTGAGGGAGAGACGGTGGCGTCGAAACGGAAGAAGAGAGGGAAAGGGAAGAGGTGGGGGAGGTGGGGGGAAGCCCTTTGCCCAAGGGTCTGCAGCTTGTTGGGGGACAGGCGCACCCGCTGAGACCTGAGGCACCTTCCGGGAACTATCGCAGTCAGTTTCAGACAGAGAAGGGCAGGTTTTCTTTTATTATACAACAGTGTGCCTGAAGCCTTGGGGTGGGGTCACCTCTCTTGGGTGGGAGAAGTGTCCATTTCCAGTTTATTTATGAGTTTTATCCCGAGAGTGGGATAAATGGCTATGAAACTGACCTGATATTTATGTCCTTTTTAAAGCCAATGGTTGATATGAGTGCTTTCTAGATGAACTGTGCCCTCAGCGCCATTTACTTTAGTGGAAGGTTTCTGTTGAGGAGGAAACTGAGAAAAATCATCAAAGTCCATGCTTGCTGCTCCCTCTCATGATATTCTCACTTTCAAATAATTTCTGAGCACTTAGGAAGTGCAAGAAGTGGGGCCCCTTCAAGTTATGGGGGCATTTCCAAGACAGAGAAAATCTTTCTTACCCTGGGCTGGGCTCTTTACTGTTAGTTTGTGAAATCTATTTTTATCATCGTAATAGTTTTGTGTGGTCCATGCTGCCTGTTAGGAAAAGTGGAAGATCTGGTTTTCAAACATATACTGGGGGTGGATCAGGGAAGACAGGTTGTAAATCATGCCTGGCCAGTTAATTTGTGTGGTCATTCCTTGTTTGCTTACAACTTCCTCCCCTCTTTTTTTTCCCCACCCTTAAGCAACAAGATGGTATAATCACAGCCTATCCCTGCAAAATTCTCTGCCTATCAAACCCTGAAGGTCCAAGTCTATAGACAGAAAGACTGGAATGCAAGATGTGAACAGTGAGCTAAAACAGGGCAAGAGTTTCATCTGGTTGCCATCGGGCTTTATGGTCAAAAACTAGCCTCAAAAGCAAAAGAACTTGAGAGACTAAAAGTTACATTCTGAGACCAAGGCAAAGGACCCTAAGACTTTACCACTGTTACTTGCTCTCAGGTAGGATTCAGGATATATTTGCTGGCGATGAAGGTAGATGATTGGAATTCATTTTTTTGCCAAATGATTTCTTTTTCTGAGTCCTCAGTTGTGGTCAAACCTTTCATTTTTATATTACTTTATTATTATTATTATTAATTATTATTATCATTATTATTTTAAATCAATTGGTATAAGCTGGGCTTAACTGCAAGGAAATGTAAGCAGGAAAGGCTAATTCTTACAAGCTACCTGGTCAATCTGAAAGTTCCCTGAAAGGATTCCAAAGAATCCTTGTGAGTATATGTTTGGAAGAAGGTCAAGGAAGTGATTGTATTATTACCAATAACATATTGACATAATCAGACCTTTGAAAAACGTTTTATACTTTGTTGAAGTTTTTATTTTCTCATTTTGTCCCCATGCTACTTGGGTATTGCCATTAGCCTCATTTCTCTGATGAGCAAACTGAGAGACAGAGCAATCCAGTGGTTTGTGGAGGGGCACAGAACTGGTTAGGAGAGATAGGGATTGGAACCCTGGTCTTGTGACCCATCCGTCAGACTTCCCTTGGGATTTTTTAATCTGGTCTTTTCTGAACATGCCCACTTCTGGGTTTAGACTCATGCTAGGTGGGAAAGTGTTGAGTGTAGTAGGTATGTGTGGGGGTAGGAAATGGCTCTGGAAGTGCTCATTCAAGAGCTGGTCCTAATACTGCCATGGCAAGGTGATGGGAATTGAGGACAGACCCGTTCCTGGAATGAAGAGTGTGTGTTGGGTTTATGGTACTCGTGTGATTCTCAGTGATTTCCATTCAGGTCATTAAAACAGGTGGCTCTATATACCAGTTGCATCCTCTGGGCCACTTCTGAGCCTGGCCAGCTCCTATGTCTTACCCATAAGAGGGCAGGCTCCTCTCTTCACCCTCCAAGTTCAAATGCCTTCTTTAAAAGTTATTGGTCTGGTCTGGATAGCAAAGCCATTTTCTTCAGCAAGCCCTCATTTTAATATTTTCAAATTATTTGGGAGGAGCTGTTAGTCTCCCTTCCTCAGATGGATTAGCTTGTCAGATGTTCTACATCTTACTTTAACTCTTCCAAAAGCCAGGAGTCTGACCTTGAGAAGACAAGATGCTGGGATGTTAGCTAAGATAAACTGGAGTTGCAGGGCTTTGGGAGCGGAGGGTGGCAGCCACAGGGAGCCTCTCCAGCAGATACCTTGGAGGCCAAGCTGAGGCACTGAAAGCAAACGCCCTGCGTGTCACATGGGATCTGACTGGAATGTGGGCTGGGGAAGGGGTGGGGAGGCCGGCTTCAGGCCACAGGTCTGGCGGCATAACAATGCGATCAGAACTGAGACACCTGGATCCTAGTTCCTGCTCTTTCAGTTCATTTTCTTTTCTGGGCCTCGGTTTTCTCATCTGTAAAATGAGTAAATGAATTCCAAGGTCACTTCTGATTCTGAGATTCTATGTGACTCTCCCTGGAAGACAGAAGCTGAGAGGGAAACTTGGGGGAATGCTGCTCAGTAGAGACCAGGTAGGAAGTCACCAGGCACAGCGACAGGGGGAATCAGCGAACTGCCAAGGAGCCGCTGCTATGAGCAACTAACTCATGGTGAGAGGAGTGGGGTTCAGGTCAGTCAGGGAAGAAAGGCAACCCTTAAAAATGCCAGGGAAGCTATATAGGAGGTTTAGCCTAAGTGACAGGCAAGTAGGTGCTAGTATTTAACAAACCAGCTCAGGATTCCAACTTGGTCAGGAATGGAATGCTTGCTCGCTTGCTTTCTTTTTTCTTTTCTTTTTTCTTTTTTCTTTTCTTTTCTTTTCTTTTCTTTTCTTTTCTTTTCTTTTCTTTTCTTTTCTTTTCTTTTTTCTTTTCTTTTCTTTTCTTTTCTTTTCTTTTCTTTCTCTCTCTCTCTCTTTCTTTCTCTCTCTCTCTCTCTCTCTCTCTCTCTCTCTCTCTCTCTCAATAAATCCAATCAGGTCATTTATCTTGTTTAGAAATCATAAATTTAATATACATTGGGGTTAGTAGACCAGTTCAGGGGCTGTTTCAGTGCATGGGTTCCTTAGACTGTGAGTATTTATGAGGCAGGGTTTAAAGAACAACATTTAACACCCTTTGGCCCAGAGCTGTTTTGGCTGCAGCTTTGGATGATCTTTTGGAGTTCTGTTTTATTGAAATATAGTTTAGAATACAAAGAATTAAATGGCTTTTGAAAACATTTCCTTCCCACCCTAACTACATATTTAAATTACCAACACTTCTGAAGCATGGCTATAATTCAGTTTACAAACTCAAATGGTGTGCCCACTATGTCTTACTGTGTGCAGGACACAGTACGAGGTATTTTGAGGGAAACGGACAATAAATGCTACAGCCACAGCAGGTGGCTCAAACATTTTCCAAATAGTGATGAGTTTGGGAAATTTTCCTTCTCAGATAAGAAGGCACATAAGCATACATGTATATGGTGAACTTTGTGTGTCTTTTTGCTATGGGACTTGGTTTCTGGAAACTTTTTCATAGTTGATAGGTCAAACTATGTCCTAATCTAAATATGGTAGACCTGTCCTAGGATGAACACTGTTAAAAAATGAAGATTCTGGGCTACATACAAATTGGTTTAGACAATCGATGAATGAATGCCAACCCATGGGGCACTTGGGTGAAGGTAAAGGGCACAGTCTGTTTCTGATAACCTATTAAGTGTAGTTCCTTTATTCCTCTAAACTGTGGGGTATTACTGCGATTTTCCAGATAAAGAAACTGAGGCTTAAACTAGTTAAGTGACCTGATAAAGGCCATCCTAGCTATAAAGAGGTAAAGTCAGGTCTTTCTGACTCCAAAATCCATGCTGTTATTTACCCACTTTTTCAACAAATATCAAATGAGCAATTCTCAACAAACATGCAGCCTTCGTGTGGCAGCAATCTATGTACTCCAAGGGAGACAAATCTAACAGTCATGAAACTAAGCATAATATGATATATTTTTTGTAGTTAAGTGCTACTTTAAGAGTTATATGAATTTAGAGAAGGAAGAATGATGTGGATTGGAGAGGCTTGGTGAGATGCCTTGGGAGGCTGAGTCTCAGAGCACAGAAAAGATTGAAGGGACAGAGAACAGAGGAGACACAGAACAAGGTGTGTCTGGGGGAGAGTGGGGTGCAGAGGGAAACCGGGACAGATAGTTTAACTTTGCAATGTCACAGCATTTGTGTCAAATGTACCTACCTGAATTGACCTTTCAATCCCCAATACTGGAAAGGGTAGAAGTAATCTGCATTGTCTTACTCCCATCTGCCTCAATAGTGACTGTCTCTAAGTCCAGAAAGAGAGCTGAGAGCGATGAGAATATAAAATAATTACTCTTTGATGGCAATTTCCACATGTTTCCTAAAATGATACCCAATCTGAATTATCTTTCTACAGGTACATCTACACAGAGGAGGCTTAATAAATCTGAAATAGTAATGGGAGAAGCCATAAGAGTAATGATTTTAAAAGCCCTGTGTTCCCAAGAGGCATATGTTACCAGCTGCACAGACTCCTTTCTATAGTGATCAAAACCTTTTTTAGTCCCTTTAAAAATAAGATGTTTGAAAGAAGGTGCTTCATCAGTTGAAGAAGTAGTTGCTTGGCTGCTGGCTTGGTTTTTGAAGACAGAAGTGACGTTTCTATAGAATCAACTTGAGCAAGGTATTCATTCAGCTTCTCAAAAGTTGCCAATAAGCTTTTTTTTTTTTTTTTTTAAAAAAAGAGATTTTCAGGGAGGTTGTTATGTTGACTCTGACTTACTGTACCTCATGCATACCACTTTCCCTCTTTCACCTTCTTTACCAGCCCATACACTCTGAGGAAGTGGGATTAGAGGAGGAGTTAGGGGCTCTGACATTGATCAGAAGAGGTTGGAGGATGGGGAGGAGCCCCAGAAGGACATGGCGGCTCACGGTGGTGTGGCGTGGCTTCTGAGCCATCACACTGAATTTCCCCAAAGGAAAGCTGCTGTTGCCATCCTCTCCTTTGCCACTGGTGATGACTACTGAGAGCATTTCTCATAGGATTCGGGAGGAATGTCCAGGTGTATCTCTTGGGGCCCATTAATTTGGTTGCTTGAGTGTTCTAGTGTCAGATTTGTGTGGTGTGGTGGAAAGAGCACCAGGTTGGAAAGGAAGCCCTTGCCCTGGACAGTTCAGTCCTGCTGTGTGGCCTTAAGCAAGTTCCTTAAAGTTTCTCCCTATCAATTTCCTTACTTGCCATTTGGACAAGTGCATTAGATAATCTCCAATCTCCCTCCCAAGTCTATGACTAGAGGCCGAAGTTGTAAATCCTGTTTCTTCTCCTTACAGGATAGATAATGCTGCTTTGTGACAGAGTTCACAGATAGGAGCCCTAACTTTCCCTTGTCTTGATTCGTCTAGGTGAGAATGTCAGTGGTTCAGACAAAATCCCTTGTCATTTTGGGTAAAACAGCTCCCAGTTGTTGCTTTCAGAAAAATTGTGTAGAAGGACTAAAGCGACCAACCATGATAATTTGAGATGAAGGGGTTTCTCTCAGTTTTAAAACTGACAAAGTCCTGAGCAAACTGGGATGAGGTATCACCCTAAGAAGGACAGTGTCCACCAAGTTAGCATGAAGGTGCTGCTAAACCAGGGCCAGGGAAGGTATCACAAAGAGATGTAGGAAAATGTCTTCTAGAAAGTGCCATTTTCTCTTGGTGATTACTGTATTTCCCTGGAAGTCTCTAGGTCTCTTAGACAAAATTTAAATTTATTAAAATTTAAATGATGAAATGTTTTCTGCTCCTGGTCCCCAGGCCTGTGCAACTAACATACTTCTTATCCCAGAGGCTAGCTTGGCCCTGGTCTAATAGATCTTGTACCAAATGCCCCCCCAAACCATCTTCTCACTTGCCACAGCTTCTTTGTCCAGCATTCACCTGTCTAGGGCAGAGAGATTCTGATGAGTTCTATGGGACAGTGGCTAGGCCTCCATGCAGGTCTGACACACCCTCTTACTCCTCACCCTATGCCTGGGAATGAGTAAGCTCTCCTCTGAAACTGATGCTCTGACTAGGCTGATAAATAAGGAATGTGTGACCATAAGACCGAAGGAGCCATATGAAATGAGTATGGGCATTTCATGCCCAGGATCCAAGATGTCCTGATTTCAGTAATTTATTCTTGCTGAGAGGGTACTGATGGTTGCGAGTTTAAAAAAGCCTATTTTGGCACAGCTTGTTCCTGTTGCCAATAGCTGTTCTTCATAAGGATATGGCCACTTCTTTCTGGAGCTTGGATCCATTTTTCCTTTTTTTCCAAACCTATTTAGAGTTGAGGAACAATGCAGGTGGTTCCCTCAAGTCTCTTCCCTTTTATCTACTTCTACTCCTAGCTTTGCTTGTGAGGGCCTTCTTTACATGTTCTGGGGGCACAGGACACCAATCAGTCATTTCATGATTTCCAAAACCTATTAGAATCACACAATTATATACAGATATATATATATATTTGTTATAAAAATTCAAATTTTGTCAGTCTGATAGATGAGAATGACATGGTCTTGGTTTAAATTACATTTTCTTGAGACCTTAAATGACAGTGTAGAGTAGGCCCTCCTTCATACCCCCCCCCTGCCCAACAATGTGTATCAAACTGTGATACAAGCAAGAAATAACTCTGTGTGTATTAGGCCGTGGAAATGGGGGTCGTTTGCTTCAGTAGTTCTGCGTATCCTGACCAATGCAAGGCATTTCAAGTAATGGTGGAATACTGAAATCATCTTGGCCTCTTCAAACCAAACCACCCAGTCCCTGCTCTACCTGGCCTGTATGTGAAGCCATTTCTTAAGACCTAGCCTATGACTTGAGAATCTAGTAACTACAGAGAATTGAAATAACCTTTTTCCCTCTGTTTCAGTCTTTCCATAGCTATCCTTCTCTCATTGTCTTTGTGAATATTCTTTTCCTTTTTCTCTCTCAATTTATAAAAGTAAAATGGAAATATTCAAAGGTTAAAATAGGCCAATGATTCTTTAGCTACGTCAATGCATAACAAATTGGAGTGGAGAATTTTAACAATAAAACAAATTCTTTCCAAATCTTCCTTTGGCTTGAAGTACTATCTAGATAATTAATGCCACTGTAGTATCTTTTCTCCTCTCTTTGGGTGACTAAATATTTGCACCTCGGCTCCCTCCTCTTTGTGTATGTGTATAGAAATAATTTCAATGTCCTAGCTTCAGATCTGGCAGAAAAAAATATCCTTATCCCCTTGGAGAAGGTCATCCAATTCTGGAAAAGCTGCCTCAAGAAAGGACCATATACACATTTTGTAAAAGCGTGATTATTAAGTTTCAGGTTTATTATCATGCAAATGCTTCCATTTCCCCTCTTACCCCACCCAATCCCCTCCTATAACTGTGAATAAAATGACATGTGGGACATTGGGAATTTAACCAGCCAGTCAGGAGGGTGGAACAATGTTTCCTCAGCCAGTGGTTTGCAGGGGTTCTCAGAGGGCCTTTGCGGGGAACTTAAAGAGTTCTTCCTTTAAACAAGGTGCCGGCTTATCTCGCATTTTAAAACTCCCTGTGCTTTCAAAGTTAAGTGTTTATCTCCTTGGGAATATGAATTGGTACAACCTTTCGGGAAAGCAATTTGGCAACACGCATCAGGAGCCTTGAAAACGTTTACATACTTGACCTGGCAGTCCCACTTCTAAGGCTTTATCCTGGAGAAATAATCAGAAATGTGATCACAGATGTAGGTACAAGAATGCTTTATCACAGGATAATTTATGATAACAGAACACAGGGAAATAGCCTAAATGCTGAATAATAAGGGTAGGGTCAGTGTACTTGATGATGGAATACTATGCTGCCTTTAAAAATAGTGTTTTAAAAATTTTAATGATGTAGGAAAATGCTTGCAATAAAATATTAAGTGGAAAAAAGGATACAAAACAAATTCCCACTTTATTCAAAATGGTTTATTTAGGCACACGTGCATAAAAGACAAGGAATAAATACAAACAGAAGAGTTTGGCTCTAACCTCAGCTCTGACATGTTCTAACTGCTTAGCCTTGAACAAATTATTTAAACCCTCTGAGGTTTTTTTCGGGGTTGTGGTGAGGATCTGAAAGAATGTTTGCCAAGTTTCTTGCACATAGTGGTTGCTCAATAAATGGTAGTAGCTATTATCGTTATGACTCTTATCACTATTAGTGGTAGGAGTTTGTCCATGACAAAGCTCATGTAAGAATAGTTTTGTGGGGATAGCCTTCCTGATACTCTCAGTTTACTTCCCACCTTTGTCTACCTACTATCTTCTGTGAGCCCTGCCTGCAATCCAGACAAAACAAACTTCAAGACCTGAAGCAAAAACCGCCACAGGGATAAAACCTTCCGGAAGACACATGGATGGGGACATTGGGGTAGCAGCAGAACCTCCTCTGGCTTGTCAAACAAAGTGTTACCATTGGAGGCTATTTGAACTTTGGTGTTGCTGCAATGATGGAGGGGGCAGATAACGGCTCAGAAGTATAGTTAGCATTTTTCTTGGTTCTTCCTCACTGACACAGTGAAGAAGAAGCACAGGTCAGTGAGATTTAGAAAATATTTATTAAAAGTATATTTTAGAAAGATAAAGCATGCCCCGAGGAGGCACGTGGTTTTAGCAAAGAGCTGTAACTGAGCACTGTAACAATAATGAGAAGTGAGAATCTCTGAATTATATTTGGGCTGTGATAGGTGGTTCCAAAAGCATTCTTAGGTGATTGGCAAGTGAGGTCATTTGGATTGACACTTGGCTGCTATATAGCACTTTGCCTAGTGTGCAGGAATGCACCCAGAATTCTACTACCATTGGGGTGTTCTTTGGGTGGTCTCTAGGCTGGGCCCCTGTTCCTTTGCTCCTCTGTCACTCATGTCTGACTAGCTACCTATCAAATGCAAGTTAAACTTTTAGGAAAGTGACTTATTTATTGGGTTAAAAATAAATGATAACATATCAGTATGACATTTCACTATTTTAAACCCTATTATCTCATAGGAGAAAACATACCTGTGAAGTGACTTATGGTTTGATCTTTCGTATTAGTTATCTATCGCTACAAACAGATTACACCAAACTCAGCCCTTACATCATTATATATTTATTATCTCACAGTTTCTATGGGTCAGAAATCCAGGTGCAGCTTAACTGGGCTGAAGGTCTGTCACAAGTCTGCAATCAAGGTGTAGGTCAGACCTGTAACCTTCTTAAGGTTCAACTAGGCAAATTCCCTCAGCGGTTGTTGACAGGATTCAGTTCCTTGTGGATCATTAGACTGAGGGCCTCAGTTCCTCACTGGCTGTTGGCTGGATGCCATCATAAATCCCTTGCTATGTGGGCCCCCATAGGGCAGCTCACAACATGACAGCCAGATTTATTAGAGTGAGCAAGTTGAGAGAGGGAGAGAAGTCACAGTCTTTGGTTACCTAATCTTATAATCAACATCCTATCATTTTTGCCATCTTCTTTTTGACCAGCTACTAGGTCTAGCCCACACTCAAGGGGAGGGGATTGCACAAGGGTGTGGGTACCAGAAGGCCTGACGTTGGTGTCATTTTAGAAGGCAGACTACCACATCCCCTTTCTACTGCAGAGGAAACCAAGGCATAGTAAGGATGTGTCACTTTCCCTAAATCATCCTTGAAGGAAGACTCAAGCCAGGGTCATTTGCATTCCAAAGCCAGCGCCCTGTCCACTCTCATGCAAACCTCTGCTCCTTCTATTCTAGCCTAATCCTCACGCATGAAGGCAGGCATGGTGTGATTTATTGAGCGCTTGTGCATTTTCCTATAATAAAAATATCCTAAGACATCTACAACATTTTATAATCTAGGATGGGGGTATATGTTGGAGACAGATAGAAAAATGTAATGATAATTAGTAATATAAAGAGACTTCATTACCTACAAATGCCATTCAGAGTTTTCACAGAAGAGGGCCTAGAAAATAGTTCTTTAGGCCATCCACAGTAGCAGAGATGATTAATTCCAAGCTGTTAACACATTTTATTATGCAAATATTCCAGCAACTCAGCCAAGGAGAAAGTCAGGGTACTACCCCCACCCCATTCACTCTGGACACTCAATTTGCATAGAAATGTGATACTCTCACTAGAAGAGGGGGCAGTTCAGCTTTCCTTGGAGTTTGGGGGGTGGGGCTATGAGATGGATGGGGGAGGTGGCTCGAGGGAAATCCAGCTACCCATTAGTGATGTTGATCATTTAAACATTATTTGTGGTAGGAAAACAATGATATTACCTAAAATTAGTAATTAATTTGCTCCAAGCAGGAGAGATAAGCAAGGCCTATGGTCAGTTCCAGGTACGTTGAATTTTGGCTCTTCTATGAATGGGAGTTGAATCCTGCATCACCAGGAAGAAGGATTTTCTACATGAGCAATGTTCAGTCTCAGCAGAGATGGGGGAATCTCCTTTCTGGGGAGAGAAAGGTAAGCAAAAGGAGCATCTGGGAATCAGATGGAGTTTTATCTGGGATTTTTAAGAATGGTCAATGTTCGATATCAAGCCAGTGATCACTGATGTCTCTTATGGCTTTTTCTCAGTTAATAATACTTGGATGAGTTCAAAAGTGTGTTCACTTTTGAACAACTTTATGAAATGAACAACCTTAGCTTTAGGCATGGCCGGCTTATGGGGGGAATTTAGCCTTGAGTTGTCTGTGGCAGCTAGCTGTTGAGGCAAATCAGAGGTATAGTTGGAGACCTCTCAAGAGATGGGCCAGGACACTGGACTGACTAGGGAGGTGCAAGTTCAGGACCTAGAAGCACAATTAACTGGGAGTAGAAGGGGCTTCCAAGACCGGAGCACAGATGGGCTTAAATATCTCTGAGAAGGTTCTATTTTCGGAAGGAGAGAGGAAGATGAAAAGACTGGTAGACAGTTGAGATGTTCACTCATCCACATTCATGAAACCTTCACATATACTGGGAATGAGAGAATTCAATCAGATTTTTCCTGCAAGCAGTGAGGAAGTTCAATCTCTGGAAGAGAGTGTGCATGCAGGACATGCCCTTAAATCTCCTTTGTAATTCCCGCTTCTGGCAATGAATTTTCAGAAAAAGCACAGTTATTGAGTGTGTTATCTCCATTCCTATACCTTTCTCTGTATGCCACCTTATAGCATTTGAGGGCACTTCACCTCTGTTTTCACTGTATCCTCGCAAAGCCTTCAAGCAGATAGGGCAGATGTGATCATCTTCATTTGACAAAGGAGAAAAACCATGGCTTGGAGAAGTCCACTGGTTTGTCTGGTGAGTTTGGGGCAGGTGGTCCAGAGACCAGGTCTTATGACTCCTGGTTTAGAATACTTCTCATTTCACCAAAGTACCTGTGAAAACCAAAGCTGGCTTGAAGTGAATCACTGAGAAAGGGAGCTTGGTGGTAGTGGGGACTTTGAGGAGAAGCCACTAAGTTTTCTTAAAAATGACTTTTGCTGATGGGTGGACAAAAGGGATGGAAGCATCTGGAGAAACCTGTAGACCAACCTCTGAATTTCTGAAACAGCCATCTGATTAACTTCTTAGAGCTCCAGTTCTGGAAGCAAATGGCTCTGTTAGTTGACAGACTGAAGAGGACACACAGTGCCAAAAAAAGTCTTGGCTATAGTGGAAAGGTCATTGAACTTGAGGACAGAAGACCCATATATTTTTTTAGTCCTAATTGTGCTACTAACTCACTGTTTAAGTCTGTGACCTCAATCTCTCCAGTTCTTCTTTCAGTCACTTATAAAATATGGACTAGATGATCTCTAAGACCTTTCTAACTCTTTCTAGGAGGGAGATGAAGTCAGACAGAAATGAAATCAACTTCCATTCCATTTCTTGGTGATTGATCACCAGATCCCAGCCTGCAAGAATCCCAGCTTCTCCCTCTAGAATTTCTAAGTTCTGGGCATTTTGGAACTTTCCCTGATTGTGAAACATAGTAACCTTGGCTATAAAAGAAATTGGCCCTTTCCTGTGCCACTCCCAGCATATATGATACCACCCAAGAAATTCCATTCATTGTCCTCATGTCTGCACTTGACTCCTTACCATTCCTTGCCTGTGTCCTTTCAGTACCGCCCTCTCTTGTTCTACCTTCAGCCTTCCGTGGTCCCAGTCATAGCCACATTTCCACATAGAGGCAGGTATTTGACCATTACTCAGGAACCATGGGGAAAGGGTAAGATAGGTTCCTTGTCCTCCAGGAGCTTAAAACATAATGGGGGGAGAAACTGACCAATAAATTCAATGCATAGTCAATCAAATCTCAGCAGGTTTTTTGTTGTTGTTGAAATTGACAAGCTGATTCTAAAATTGATATAAGAATACAAATACCTAGACTAGTCAAAACAATTTTGAAAGAGAAAAACAAAGTTAGAGGACTATCTGGTTTCAAGACTTAATGTAAAGTCAGAATAATCAAGTCATTGTAGTGTTACTGTACAGATAGACTGTGGATCAATAGAACAGAATAGAGTCCAGAAATAGATTCACACATATATGATCAGCTAAAATTTTACAAAAATGCAAAAGCAGTTTAATGAGGGAAAAGATAATCTTTTCATCAAATGAACTGGAGTAATTGGAATCCATATGCAACAAACAAACAAACAAACTTAAAAAACCCAACTTCAATCTCCATCTCACACCATACACAAAATTAAATGGATTATAGGCCTAATATAGGAGCTAAAACTATACAATAAAACATAGAAAAATATGCTTTGGGTTAGATACATATATTTTAATGAGGACATACACATACATGTACATACCCCGAACTATAAAATAACATATTGATAAATTGAGTACTATTAAAATGAAAAAACTTCAGTTCTTCAAAAGACACTTAAGAAAATGAAAAGATAAGAGAGACTAATAGAAAATACTTATAAGAATATATTTGATGAAGAACTTGAATCCAGAATAAAGAACTCTTACAACTTAATAATAAGAAAAAGAACAACCCAATAAAAATGGGCAATGATTTGAACAACAGGCATTTCACTAAAGGAGATATACAGAAGGCAAATAAACACATGGAAAGATGCTTAGCATCATTAGTCACTAGGGAAATGCAAATTAAAACCATAAGGAAATAGCACTACATAAACAACTCAAAATTATCAAGAGAGAAAAATAACAAGCCTTGACAAAGATGTGGAGCAACCGGAACTCTTGTTCATAGAAATTTAAAGATGAAACCTAGCTCTCGACTACATGTGGATATTCCTGGGAAGGTGGGGAGAAAGGAGACTTGTGTGGCTGAGCTTTGAGGGCTTGGTGGGGTTGGCACGGGAGGAGGGGAAGGGCTGTGGACAGAGCCTGGGGAATGCCAGCTTCTAAAGGGCAGTGGGGAAGCGGTTCCAGCCATGGTGGTTTTGGTCAGCACCTTTACAGTAAGCTGTGGGGAAGTGTGGAGTTGCTCGAGTGTGGCAGCACTTCTGGCCTTGGGCCCCACATACGGGTCACTTTCATCAGAACAGGAAAACGAAACAGGCTCCCCTGAATGATTTATGGGAGGGCTTGTGTTTTGGGGATGTGATACTGCAATTTGTGTTATAGGATCAGGACATCTGTTTCCAGGGAGGTGTGTTCTCTTACCCTGAGTCTTTCCCACCAGGGACCCTCAAATAGTTACATATTTTATCTCAGCATGATGGGGACTTCTGGTTACAAGTGGCCTCACCAATGCCTGAGTGTGAGTGGTCTGGGGCTCATTGGGAGGTGAGCAGGAACTGCTTCGGTCCAACCCTGTCCCTTGGTAGTGTCCAGCCTTGCAGTGAGCTGAAGGATTAGGGAGTGTGCCATCTGTCAGATGGCATAGACAAGCTCCCACTTAACAGTTAAGTTTTAGCCATTTATTTGATTAAATTTCAGTTATGCTAACTGTCCCCTTGCTGAAGAACTCTGCTGCCAACAAATCCTGGTCCTCGACCCCTTCTAACCAGGAGGCACACTTCCCTGGGTAGGTCTGAAACAAGAAGGTATGGAATTGTGGAGTTTCCTGGCTAGAGAGGCTTCGGTAAGCTTCTTATTCAACTATGCCCAGATGACAAAACTGAGGCTAGCTGGTCACAGGGTACCGGTAGGGAAAGGACTTACTCAATGTCACACAGCCTATTAAGGAGCAGGACCCAGGGGCTCCAGCCTCAGGTTTTTTTCTAAGTCTTGAGAACTTATCCTCTTGGTCTACAAGTAGTGTGGGCATGGCCTGGCAGGTGGATAGAGACACGTTGTGTACCTATGGTGGGCAGCTACCCTACTCCTCACCCCTTCTCAGAAGGGGAACGTGGGGACCTTTGCTTGTGCCTACCTTTCCCTGCCAGGCTAGTTTAGGAAAAGAGCCTCATTCAAAATTCGGTTGGGAGGGAGCCTTAGTACAAGCCACACATTTTTTTTTTAATTTTTTATCCCACCCCCTTCTGCTTTTAAAAGGAAATATAAATTTTCAACTCTTAGGAAGATTTTTGTCTGTTTTAAATTTCAGGGACTTTGTTTTGTCCAAGGGTATTTGAAATTCTGGAAACCCCGCCTTGCCCAGTTTTAATACCCGCCACTAATCCCTGTTCACCCCGAGGCCTTATCTGCCCAATGTTCATGGTCTCCTAGCATGTCTGGGTGAATCCTCCCAGCTCCCACCCCAAGAACCTCCTGCAACCCGTGATCCCCAGGAGCATATTATGCAAGAATGTGTGTGTACAAGCACCTCCCCCCACACTGTATGTGGGATCGAATATTCATCGTATAAGTCAAATTAAAATGTATTCACTTTCCTTCCAGATGCCCCCTGATAGCAGGTTTAATTACTCTGGACATAATTAAATGAGTTTAGGAGATTAGAAATATAAGGGGGTAGTGAAGAGTATAAATTTATGGGGAAAAAGGAAAATTTAATTCTGGAGTCCTTCGTTACTTGGTGGGTAGAGTGCTGTGGAGTAGGAGGGACAGAGGAAATGCTTGGGTAGAGGTGGAGGGAGGAAGGGCGAACCAGCCTGAAGGCATCAGGATGCAGCAGCAGTTTCTCACCCCACTATGTAGGTGGCGCTATGCCTGGGCATCTTCCCCCTGACTCAGGGAGGCCTTCCCTGCAGGAGGTCAAGTGAGCTTGGGGGAGATAGACAACTAAAAAGTTGGGCAAACAAACAGCAGTGCTGTGAGTCCTGTCCTTTCCCCTGCTTCATTCTAGGCTGTGGCCCTAGCTTGTGACAGGCTTTCCCTCCGATAGTAGGCTTTTCCAAGGATTCAAGGTCAAGTCCACAAATGTCAGAGTGTCTTCAGCAAGAGAATGGGCTCCCTAGAGTGCTCACTTTGTGTTTTTCTGGCCCTTGGCTCATGGCACATCTCTAGGTTACTTTAAACCCAACCTTGCCCTGACTTATGGAGCAAGGGTAGGGTACAAGGTATGTTCCAGGTGGAACCAGTAGAACCCTAAGGCAGCTGATTAATCAGATACTGTGTTTCTCCATTAAAAACCCAGACACACTCACACTAATACACATATGTGCACACATGCATGCACACGGATACACATACTCACACTGATACATACACAGTCATGCACACACTACTCACACATACATATATACTCAATTGCACAAACATGTATTTACATATGTTCACATAATCAAACTCACATACGTGAACACATACAAACACATATATACATATACTTATATATACTCACACACACATTCCATTCACACAATCACACACATTTGTATGCACATGTATACACATACACATATATACATGCCCATATATACACTTACTTGCACAAATATATATACTCATGCATACACACGTGTCCACATACTCACACACACAAATCTAGACACTCAGAATTCAAGGTGAGTGTTTGGAGGAGAAGATACCCTCTTTGTGATGAATCTTCTTATGTCTTTCTCTTCAGAATCTAGTTTTTCAGCTGGAGAGGTGCCTTGGCTCTGAGTGGGAAAGGCAGTTGTGGTTTGTTAAATTTTTCAGCTGCACAGGGCGGAAGGATATTCTTCCTTGTGGTTTAGAATTACATTCTAGAAAGTTGCAAACGGATTTCCACACGTTTTCTAAAGGTCCCTTACCCTGCACTGGGGCTGTTTTAAAAGGGCTGGCTGAAGCTCTAGATAGTCCGTATGTATGTATGTATGTATGTATGTATGTATGTATGTATGTATGTATGTATGTATATACATATATATGTGTGTGTGTGTGTGTGTGTATATATATATATTTATTTATTTATTTATAAAAAACAAAAAGCATCAAGACACTGAATGAATAATGAAAGTGAGGGCAAAATAAGCCTGAGGAGATAAAGTGAAAATTCTTACTTTTGAGCCTTTAGTTGAGGATGGGGGTTGGGGACTGCCAACTGCTAGAATGGTGTTTAGAAATAAAGAGTCTGTGTTATGTCTAGTGGTCCTAGTATTCTGTGTTACTCTGACCCCAGCATTGTATCATTTCAATGCAGTCGGGTGTGCAAACGTTCGGTTCTGGTTGGCAGAAGGTATTTTGCATTCAAGCCAAATCTACATTTCAGATTTAAAATGAGGGGAGCAGAGTGGAGGAGGGAGTGGGACTGAAAGGGGGCAAAGGTCAGTGTTCACAGGTCTGAGACCATGTTTAATATCACATGACACCTTTGTCAAACAGTGTGTCACCCCCCTCCCCTCCGTACATACAGGCTGTCTGGGTTTCTGTACCTAAGGGACCTTCCCCTCTCTGTGTTGCCCTCCTGCCCAAACTCTCAGACTTGTTTTCTGTAAACCAGAAGAAATAAATGAAATTTGACCTATCACATTTTTCTTCTTCTTCTTTTTTTAATGTGGTGGCATGAGAAACCCTGGAGTGTCATGTGCTCTCTACTCTCCTTGGTCAGGTCTGTCTGCATCCCCCTGGGCTCCTGTGGGTTGTCTGAAGCCCTGGGATTGATTGCAGGCTGGGGGAAGGGAGTGGTATTATATTTCTTGCTTGTGTCCTTGAAGGGGAGCCTAAGGTCTGCAGCCCAGAGTCGGGTCATCTCCTGAAACCTCAAACAAGGTGAATGAAACTCTGTGGACAAATGCATTCGAAATGGCCCCAGAGAGCGATGATGGCTCTGGGTTCTGAGGCCATCTGCTGCCCTGTGGTGATGTAGGCTGATGGCCTTCCTTTCACCCTGTGGACCAGAGTTTACCTCTGGCTTTGATCTTCATCTTCATCTGTTTCTATCACCATGGTTCCCATATAAGCACTGTTGCACTGAAGGAGACCTTGGATGGGATGGTACAGTGACTCACTTTTGTGTCCAGCATCTCTGGATCTCCCCAAGAACCCTGTATGAAAGGGACAAGATGGGTGGATATCTACTTTCTTTCCTTCACCTTTTAGATATTCAGTTTTGGAGACCAGGGGCAGAGAGAATGAGCCATCGGTGAATAGCAATTTCCCAGGCAAACTGTATTTGAGCTTTATAAAGAGAGACTGCTCCATTAAGAAGCACAATTCAGCAAGGGCAGGAGGACACACAGACGTGGGTTCAAATCTCAAGTGCCATTTGAAGCTGTACCTGCTTTGAGATCCTTCTTCTTCTCAAAAATGAGGATAATGACTGTGAAGTCATCATGAGCGTTCAATGAGCTATTGCGTGCAAAATGCCTGGCATGTAGTTGGCTCTCAATATATGCTACTCATTGTTAATTTCCAAAGATTTATATCTAGTACTCATTACAAAAAGTTAGAGGCAGTTTATACATAAATCCATGGGGCAGGCAGAGTTTTAACATGGGTATTTGGAAGAAGGAAAGGGGACATGCTCAGGAATGAGGCTTGAATTCCTCAATCAATACTCCTGACCAAATCACAATTTCTTTTATTTTGGGGGACTGAAGAATTTTCTCCTTGGTGCATTGTGGTGGAAAGAATCCACACAGACACCAAGGGGTACCTCCAGGACAGGCATGAAGGCTCAGCTTCCTCTTTAGACCAGCTCCCATTTTGAGAGCTGTTCTTAAATAGGTCAAGGTCAGCTCTACCTGTTTAATGATCTGCTTAGATGAAGAAACAAGATGCCAGGAACAATTTGGGGGGACTGCACAGTGGCACCATGCAGGAAATCGCCAGCCTTCCAAACTCTGCTTCCAGGCGGCAGAGGCTGCTCTTCGAAATGAAATATAAACTTTGAAATATGCCTGAAACATCATGAATCACACACAGCAAGCCAGTAATTCCTGTCTACATGAGCTTCTTAATTTGTTACTTGTACTTCAAAAAATTCAGCCCCTTTCACTATGGAAGATACCTGTTTACTGCCACTTTTGGAAGCCCTAAAATCAAGAAAAAGGCAGGAAAAACTGGGCAGGAGGAGATATTGTGATATCGTAGGGAAACCAAAAATGATTTAGTTTCTGGCTCTGTCAATAATTAGCCATAAGATCTTGGGCAGGTAAATCTCACCCTGCTACCTCAGTTTTTAGATCTATAGAATGGAGTGATGGTACCTGCTCTGTCTCTTGGCTTTGTATTGATATTCAATGAGCTGGTGGCTTGGAAGGGACTAGAGTGCTCTGCCCTCTAATCTTTGATTCTTCCTCAAAGAGGCTAAAGCCAGCTTCACATGGCCAGACATCCCAGAGTGGGAACATGGCATATTTCCCCAAGTATTAACAATAGTCACCAAAAATGCTAACAAAGTTTGACTCACTCAACCCAGTGGCAGTTTGGAGGGTTTGACAAACTTGAGAACATGCCCAAGACTTCAATTCTCCTTGAGACTCCAATATAGAATATGGCAAGAACTTCAGAGGTGGCCCTGTGATGCCCCCAAAATGTCACAAAATGCAGGACTTATTGACATAGAACAGGGGTCAGAAAGCTACAGCCCTGAGTACTTCCTCCTGCTGTTATAAATGCCACTTTATTGGAACACAGCAAGGCTTATTTTATGGATCTCTGTCTAAGTCTATGGCTACTTTCAGCAGTGGAGGTGAATAGTTGTGACAGAGACTGCCCCTCAAAGCCAGAAATATTTACTACCTGGCCCTTCACAGGAAAAAGCTGCTGACTCCTGACACAGAATGTGGATCAAAATAGGCTGTCACATAAGCCTCCTATGAATGTGCAGCTTCCCAGTTATTTAGCTTATTTTACTTATGAATTTGTATTTATATCTTGGGGGAGTTAATACTGGTTCTGGACTCAATGGTTAAACGAGTGAAGTATCATTTTCTTTGTCACCCTCCCCTCCTTTTTTCTGGAGTTTTCTCCCTGCAAGAAACAGAAGAAAATTGACCATTGATGTGCCAGTAACTTATACCATTATCTTTCCCTGTTATGATAACCAGTGAGATAAATAGTTTACACATGGACAAACTGACCTTTGGAGAGGTCAAGTAACTCAATCAAAATCATACAGCTAGTCCGGGTGAAGCCAGGATTTCAATCCAGGCCGGTCTAATCCCAAATACCAGACTCTTCATCAGAGATTGCTGCTCCATAAACGTTTATCTGTCTACTCCACAGCTTCTCTATAGCAGAGCAAGTGTCCTTGCTGGCTTTCCTGTCTACAGTCTTGGTGATGACCCCGATTTTGAAGTCTGCGAGAGTCTTGGATTCTGGAATCAGCCTGGATGTGGGAAACTATCTGCGTTAGCTCAGCTGAGCTTCTGGACTGAAGCCAGCCTGGGAGAAGAGGCATCTGATCTGTGATAAGGATGAGGGGCCAAAGGCGGCTGCAGCTGCCCTCGGCCTGGCTCTTTTGCTTAATATATGGTTAGTCTTCTGATGAAAGGGCTAGGGGGTTAAAAGTCGGCTCTGAGTTGACTGTTAATATACCTGCCCTCCTCTTGCTCCCTGGGGAGGTATTTTTTTTTCCTGTAAGGTTAATTCAGGGTAAATGCATATTAGGGAGAAGAAGGAATGGTAAAGACAGTTTTTAAAAATAAAAAAAAAAAGGGGGGGAGAAGGCCAGTGATTAATCTGTTATCCTCTGGGTTGCAGATCTTAGTAGTACACATGTCAAATTCTTTAAAGGCTCAAAGCTCCCAAGCTCATGAAGGGATGATAAATAATAAATAGTAATTAAATTAAAGATGTGTATGCTGGTCTCCTCTGAATTACAGGAAGTTTGAAAATGGACTCACCTCTCACTGAGAGTATCTGATAGTACTGTGGAAGGAGAGATCATAGGGACTCCCCCAGACTTCTTGAGTGGTCAGAATTTAGCATCTCCTCTGGGAAAAGAGAGGTGGAGAAAGAGAGGGTGTTGGGTGGGGGCCGAGGTAGCTGTGGCTGCCTTGGCAGTAAAAGGAAGAGGCTGTAGGGTGGACAGACAGACATTTATGAGATGAGGTTGGAGTTATTGGATCCTGGGTTCTGCAGGTTTGTATTTATCAGCTCTCTACCTCTTAATCTGAGAGAAAGGTGGGTATATAAAAGATAATGCAGTAAAACTTCGAAATTCATTTAGGACTAGGATGGTCGCAAGGAATAGTCCACGAAAAAGCCGAGGCTGGCTCCTCTGAAATTACAGCTCTACAACAGGGGGCCACAGCAGGAACTGAAGGGGCTACTGCTTCTGCCTCAGGTGGGAACCTTGAGGTAGCCACTTACCTAGGGCTGTCCTACCCAGTGTGAGGTTGGCAAGACAGGCCAAGGCCCAGGCACAGTCAATGCTGGCCACACCTCAGGCTCTGTAGTTCTGAACAAATCTGAAACACTATGATAATAACTCTTGGAGGGAGGAGGCCCTGGAAACCAAAGGCATGAGGGTCCGTCTTCATGAAAGAGAAGGATCAGAGGCACTGATGGGTGCAGGTGAGGAGGGACAGAGTCATGGGAAAGTCTGTCTTCTGCAGTCACTCGTGGGGCTGAGGGAATTGGTGCGTGTGTGGGCTGAGCCTCTGACCTCAGGGTTAAGGAAATGCCATTTTCTTTCTTTCCTTCCTTAAAGAATAAACCACACACACACATCCAAAAATCCAACAATTCATGGTCCTGTTTATTCTCAGATAGGGAGTGGACAGCCTTTCAGAGGTGTCCGACTGTGCCGTCCAGCCAGACTGACATCTGTGGGAGTTCAGGGTTTTAAATGTTTAGTCTGCATGAGACCCCCAGGCCCCAGTGGGCTCAATTCCTGATAGGCCTGACTTAGCCATCTGCCCCCACCCCTTCCTGTGAAAGGGAATCATGGGGTTTGTATGAGGGAAGTTCAGCTCTCCCTGAAGTCCAAGGGGGCGGGCCGGGTGCAGGGCTATAATCAAGGTTGTCAGGAACCTAAGCCTGGTGGCTTAGTGAAGTCTGTAGGTCAGCGTCTTCCCTCCTCTCCTGTTCTCCTCTGATGGAGAAGGCCTGGCCAGGGCTAAGTTCTGCATCTCAGGCTTCTCTGTTCACTCAGCCCTTCGTACTTACTGCTCTTGCTGTACTTACACACAGTCCTGCAATTATTTGTCAGCATGTCTGTATTCCCCCCGCCCCATAGTTCTGTTTTTTATTTCCCTTTTAATCTCCAGCTTCTAGCACAGTGCTTGGCACAGACCTTTTGTTCAATAAAAACTTTTGGAATTGGCCTGAGCTGAACTATGCTGAACATGCTTGTCAAAAGCATGAAGATGTCACTGGGACAGTGGTATTTAGGGAACACTCAGGGAGAGCTTTGCAAGTCTCTGAGCTTGCTATGTGTAGAGTTCCAGGGCTATAGTCATGGAACCCAGTGGCCAGGGGCTGCCTTCTGAAACCTGTGCTCAGCTGGGGTTGTCAGCCCATTTGGCAACAGAAGAGGGACAGCTGGGGTCCATGGGACGAGGAGGGGAGAGTGAGGGGATTAGTCCTGAGCTGTAGATAGGCACTGCAGTCACTACTTTTCAACTGGAAGTTCTGCAGGGCCTGGGAGAGGGGACACCATGGGAGTGACAGCAGGTTGAGTCTGATAATCATCTGCTCAGTTCTTGCTGGAGTAGCAGCAGGTAAGCCATAATCAGATAAGTCCGATTTTAAAAAATGTTATTGCTGAAAACATGCTTCTTAACCAGTTTATGTAACCCTTTGTCCTCCATGGTTCCCAGGCACTAAAGGGCGTGAAGATGCATAAAACAAAACAAATAAGTTCAGAATGCAAATTTTATATTTACATCATAAACATAGTTTATACAAATCAATTAGCAGAATATGGGTTGCAAAAAAAAGAAAAAAGAAAAAAGAAAGAAATCATCACTTTGAATTATGTATCGAAACATCTAATGTATGTAGCTAAATGTCTAATTTAGAGGTAAGCTCCAGGAAGAATCCTTGTCTTCTTGGGATCTCTCTTTGGCAGCTCCTGCAGTTTAGCCAGTTGTTCTGGCCACGGGAGCTCCAGGTTTGGAGATTCCACATCTTTACCTTTACAAAGCCATGATGAAGATGACCTTAGCTTCATTGTCCTTCAGTCTACATGGTCTGCTCTGGTGTTGATCCATCTGCCTTACCGTCCTTCTAACACTTATAATGAGCCTACTGTGGGCACTGTGTAGCATTGTGACATTGTGAAGGCAATTCCAGATATGGAATGTTCTCGCCCTGTGGAACTCACTGTCTAATTCAGGATTTCTTAATTTCTGCACTTTTCACTTTTTGGGCTGGATAATTTTTTGTTGTCGGGGGCTGTCCTGTGCATTGTAGAATATTTAGCAATATTCCTGGCCTCCACCAACTAGATGCCAGTGGCTTCCCCTTTCCATGCCTCACGTTTGGTTGTGACAATCAAATGTCTCCAGATATTGTTGAATGTCCCCTGGGGTCAAAATCACCTCTGGTTGAGAAATGATGGTCTAATTGGAGACAGACACATCTGACATGGGGCAATGTGTTTTAATGGATGCATGCTCAAAGGATTATGGGACCAGGAAGGTAGGAAAAGAGGATGTTTGAGCTGCACCTTGAATGGAGCATGAAAGTTCAGAGCACAGCATTGAGGAAAGGGTATTGCATGCAGAAGGAACAGTGTACAGGGTGCAAAGGCGTTCTAGAGCATGGTGGGCATGGGGAGCAGAAGGAGCTGGATGTGGCTGATGTGTGGCCTAAATGATGGTGGAGAAGAAGGAGGCCTGAGAGGAAACTACTAAAGTAGGTCAGGACCAGGTGGAATAGGACTCTGAAGGCAATGATACACTTGGACTTCACCCTTTTCTGACATTGGAATCAATGAAGATATTCACAGTTAGTCAAGACTGGGTGAGTGGGCAGTTGAGACACTCAATGCTCATGCACTAACCAGCCAATCTAGTCAAAGGGAGGTAAGTGACTTACACTTGGCCTTCCTCTTCCTTGATCATCTACCCAACCTTAAATAGAAACCAGAGGTAAAGTGAACTGAATGTAGTGTCTGTCTTATTCATCATGTGTAAGCCATGAACTATTCCTGGGAGGATAGGAATGTACTGAATTGAGTTACTGTGGAAGAGCTAGCTGTCTCCCTTTCCACATTATAGAGTTGTCACTGTGAAGGCGCTGCAAACCTCTGCCCCTTTCTTGCATCTGAGTGGAGACATAACAATATCTCACAGTGGACATGGTGTGTGGCCCTTCCAGGCCAAGACTATTTCATGTCCTTTTCTTTTTCCACCAACCCATTAGAGCATGGCAGAGCCACACAACAGAAGGAGCCTGGGCCCTTGAAAAACTGTATGAGAGAATGCTACTTGCAGACCAGAGCATCCTCCCAAGATCTATGTAAGCAAGAAATAAACTGTGGTGTTAAGGCACTGCATTTTGGGTCTATTTCTTACTGCATCTTAAGTTACACCCTCACAAGTGTAATATAACTGAGACTGTATTTGCTAATCCATTTCTAAGTGCACAGGTATCCACGACATTGTCAACATAAAGATTGGGTTACGAGGCTTAACATCACTGTTGAAATGGCAATGTTGCTGGGGATACGTGTGGCGGGGAGAGAGGTGCTAGCTTGATCCTGCTTCACATAGCTTGCCGAAGATTCCCAGATGGTAACTGCCCTCTGCATTTTCATATCTTTCCCTCCCCACTCAATATTCCTTTACACCCCACATTGTTCCCTCTATCCCCTTTCCCCCTAACACTCTAGGCCAGCTGTGTTATCTGATCTAATTGACTATATCTAAATAGATTCCTTCTCATGCTCCTGAAAACAAGAGGGCTGCTTGTGTGTGTGTGTGTGTGTGTGTGTGTGTGTGTGTGTGTGTAGGTGTGTGTAGGTGTGTGTGTAGGTGTGTGTAGGTGTGTGTGTAGGTGTGCGTGTGTGCGCACGTAAGTGCACACATGTGCACATGTGTGCTATAGGCCTAATATTAGATCCAGGCAAGTGAAATGTCATCATTTACATGTGGGGATCAGAGGACTGGATATAGGGAGCTGCAAGAGCAAAAATGGGGATACCTTTTATGCTTGAGTTTATGGGGAAAATGACCTCTAGGATTTACATGGAACTTCATATGTGCATGTTGGTGGCAGGAAGAAAGGCATTACTTTACAAACTTCCTTTCCCAAATGATTCCTTTTTACTTAGTCTGCTTTACCTGCTTGCATACTGTTCAACAGAGGAGGAGAGGAGGAGGAGAAGGAAGTGGGGCTGGTGGTGAAAAATAGAAGAGAAACTTGAATGTGCCTTTTTCTTCTCTTTCTCCTTCTCCACCCTCGGCCATCATTAACAGAAAAATATTTTTAAAAGATCCCTTGATGGCATCCCCAAATGCGAAGCCTGACATTTTCTTAGCCAATGGCCTCCTTCGTGAAGGTATTTTGTGTCCTTCCAGCATGCCTGCTGGATCCCAAGTTTGCTGCCGTTGCTAAGGTAAATACTCTTTCCATTAAGCACCACAGCCCAAGAGTGGCCTAAAGCTCAAATAAATGACCAAGGAGCAAGTTAAACATTCCCTGGGGTGATCTTAACCTATGCAATGGCTTTTTGGGGAAATTGCCTATTTTTTCATGTTTTGGCCAGGGGGGTGTCTTTTATTCCTTTCTTTTTTTCTTTTCTGTTCAGCTGAGTACATCTTCTCACTTATTCATGCATTGGATGAAGGGTGGAAGCAGTTTTAATAAATCACAGAGGATGCCCCCACTCCCAGCTCTGTCTTTGTAAAGAAAGCCAGAGCAGAATGCATGCATTATGTTAACTTTGGGGGGACCTGGAGTGTGGAGCTGATTCATGCAGGGGCCCTGCTTCCCCTTCCTTACCACACACATCAAATAGGCACTGGAGTGTGGTGTCCTGAAAGATTCTTCTGGCAGAAGGATGCAAAGATCCTGGCCCTCAGTGACATTTGGAAAGGCCTGTGCCCAAAGCTTGGCACAGGGCTTGGTTTGCTTGTTCTTTGCTTCAAGAAGAATGAATTCACAGGCCTCAGGGAAAAAAAAATAGTGTCCTGACTGTCGTCATGCTTCGTCATTTGATTTAGAGGCCGCGGGACTGTCTTATTTTCTTTTAATCTCTTTTTATGGAGTCTGGATTGCCTAGTAGAAGGCAGTATTTGGCCAGTGGAGGGAAAGTGTGAGTGGGCAGTAGTCTCTTGATGCCTGCTGGGCCCCTCAGAAAGAGAATACCTCGCCGGAAGTCCACTCTCAATTCTTTCCTGATTGCCCAGTTTGGGATTTGCTACTTTGCCAGGTGTGCTTTATCTTCCTGCTAGATGACACATTCCTGCTGCCCTAGAATCCTGTCTGTTTCTTTCTCCCTCCCTTTCTTCCTCTTTCTCTCTCCCTCTCTCTCACTGAAGGGACTGAAGACCAGGCTTGTAATTCTCCAGGTTGGTGGTTTTCAAATGTTTTCAAAAATGTTTCTCACAGCTCTTGGGACAAGAACGTGGTGGATGTTTCCATGGCTGAAGTGGTCTTTTTAAAAATGTGAATCAGATCAGGTCACCTCACTCTCTGCATTAAGAACAAAACTGCATCCTGAGAGTGTGGTCTGCCAGGCACGGTGTGATGGGCTTCTCTCCAACTGCATCTCATGTCCCTTGCCGTCCGGGGGGTTGCAGGCCCCTCGGCTTTCTCCACAGTTCTGGCCTCCAAGGCTCTTCCCTCATACTTCACCTGGCTACCACCATGCATCTTTCAGGTTCCACTTAACCATCTGTCCTCTGAGAGGCCTGCCTTGACCCACAGACTAAGGCAGTGTCCTCGAGGTGCACATTCCTAGAGCCTTACTTAGGTATTTGGTGTGATTATTTCCTTAATGTCCGGCTTCCCCACTAAACTATAAGAGCCACAGGAGCAGGGACAAGTGTGTTCCATTTGCAGATGAATCTCTAGCTCATGGCATATAGTAGGTGCTCAATAAATATGTTTAATGAACGAGAGAATGATTGCGTGGCACTGTTTCTCTATCTCAGGCTTCCTTTTTATCTTTTCTTCCCCATTCTTTAAGTTGTCTGTCAGCTGTTTAATGGAGCTGATTAAATAATTTCACCAGAGCTCTTTTTAAATGGGAAGGTTGAGTGTGCCTTTTAAAGCACCTTGTTTAGGCAGCCCTCAAAGAATACAGTCTTTATTTCCCTTTCTGGTGTGGGAAACCAGAGCTCCTGATCAGTATGCACAGGGTCTGGATCCTGGGGATCTTGGAAGTGACCTGGATGTCCTGGAGGCTGTCCAGGGCCTGGAACCAGATGAAGAGGCCCCACTGCCCATTGCTGAGGCCTGAACTCCTTGTTCAAGCAACCCCTTTGCCAAACCGCCTTGGGCTACAGCACCCCGCTCCAGAGCAAGACTTGGATAGAGATATTAGAGAATAGTTCTGACAGCCACCTCCCTTTCCTTCTGAAAAAGTCCAGCTTTATGACCCTTTCAGGAAATATGGGAGGGGAAGGCCCAGAATGTAACTGGGGTAGGAGTAGGGGTGGGGGCGAGATGGAAGAGAATTCTTATGTTTTTCGTTCTTGACTCTAAGTCAGTCTGTTTTTGTACTTGTGTCTTTTAAGCTTTTCCACATGTGCCCCAAGGGCCCATCGGTGAGTGTGTTTTATAAACTGGAAAAATGAATAAAAATAAGACCCAGAAGGGAAACACCAGAAGGAGTGTGAAGGGAAAAGTGTTAGTTCCTCTGTACCTCCCAGCTAGGCCTGCCCTGCATTTGTGGGAGTCCCAGGGTCAGGTTTATTTGGCTTTATGGGTAAAATGTGGAGTCTTCTCTTAGAGAAAGTCTCATCGGTTTTGTACTTGGCCTGCTCCGTTCAGCATTAATTAACTTCAGGAAAGTAAAAGTGATCCTTTTTTATTTGGCTATCTGGCTCCACAAACCTCTTTGGCTTCCTGTCCCATAGGTGTTGGATTGATGGGACTGCAAATGTGTAAAGTCTTGCACAGGAAGCCCCCCAGCATGGCCATTCAGAGGCTCTCACCTCCTGCTGGACCCTGAACACGAGAAACAAGGAGGCCCCAGATCCCATCGCTCAGTTTGCACCTTAGGAAATGGTACCTGGAAGAAAACTCCCATTTTCTTCTTTAAATACACTTGGGCCGGAACAAAAGGCTGGGGTAGGAGTTATTGGGAAAATAAAGTCTCCAAATTTCTTGAAAAATTAATCACAACCCAAATCTCAAATATTTTGAAAAGTAGCACATTTTGGAATTTTAAAGAAGCTTTGAATAATTACAGAAAGTTTGCATTTACCCCCCAAGTCTCTGTTTTGTGACCAAAGGCTTTATCTTCCAAACTCTGTTAGAGCGACTTTATTGGTAAAAACGTTTTTGAGAATGTATACCTAACACATGTATACTTATTTATTGTAATTTATGTACACATACTTATATTTAAAAATAACCCCCTAAATAAAATGTTAAGATTTGATACGGATGAAATAAATATTTAAGAATAACAATTTTTTTTATCTATTAACAATACAAAGCCTTTTTTGTTCTAAGATATCTGATCGACAATAATATTTTTAACGAGAACACTTGGATTGAATGGGCTCTTTTTTTTTTTTTAAAATCTTGGTACATTGTTTGGTGACACAGTGAGTCAAAAGTCTGGTTCTAGGTTCAGTTTTTTTAATACCTGGGGTGTAATAACTAAAAAAGATATATAAGATATATTTGCTAAATGGAAAAGAATTGAGGTTCTCATTTCTGAATCACAGCCTCTGTGAAAGCAAAAATTTTAATCTGTCATAATGTGCTATAGCAAGCAAACAAATGAGAATGTCATTGTCAACTTCTCCTTGTCATAGGATTCCCACCCTCCCTCAGGACACCTCCAGTACTATATAGGACACTGATTGTCTATTCTATAGTAGCAGTCTGTATATCAAATATAAGTAAAGCTTATTTTCTTATTGTGGTAGGCAAAATGTTCTCCAGAGGTATCCATACCGCAATCCCTGGAAACCATGAACATATATGACTTTACATGGCAAAGGAAACTTTGCAGATATAATTAAGGTTAAGGACCTTAAAATAGATTCTCCTGGAATATCCAAGTGTCTCAACCTATTCCCATGAGCTCTTAAAAACAAAGAACTTCAGCTGGAGTCAAAGAGATGCAACAGAAGGGGAGGTCAGGGCCAATCGAAGTGTGAGAAGGACTTGGCCCACATTGCTGGAGGAGGCCACAGGGGAAGCATGAGTAGCAATGCAGGCAGCCTCTAGGAGCAAAGACTGGTTCCCAGCTGACAGCCAGCAAAGAAACAGTGACCTAAGTCCGATAGCCTCAAGGAATTGAATTCTGCCAACAACCTGAATCAATTTGGAAGAGGATCTCAGTAAGGAATGAGGCCTTACCCACCCACACCTTGATTTTAGCCTGTGAGATACTACACAGAGGATCCAGTCAAGTCCAACTGGACTTCTGACCTACAGAAACTATGAATCATACACATCTCATGTGTTGTTTTAAGCTGCTACCTTTGTGGTAATTTGTTATGGCAGCACTGGAAAATGCATACAATTAATTATATGTTAGAAAAATTATAAGTAAAATTTCTAATATTTTCTTCCCATAACCCAATGATTCACCTTGTGTACCCCTTGGGGCATAAGAACACCATTTGGAAACTACTGTCATCTAGGATTCTAACTCCTAGCTGGGAAAATAGCTAGAGATAGCTTTTGGGTTGTATTTCTAAGTCATTCACAACTAACCCAGAGAGATGACGTGTCCTGCCCAAGTGCAAAGAAGCATGACAGTAAATTCTGGATGTAACAACTTTAACAGTTGTTACCACCTCCCCAAATGTCTACCTGGTCAGCACTGTCTGATGAGGGGGAAGTGGTGATCAGGCCCAGGATACTAGCCATCAGGATGTCCATGGCTGGAGTCTCTGTTTTGAATGGGATATTGTTCTTGCTCATGGCCTGATTGCATCCTTTCAGATTTTGTAGCTGGCTGTACTCCTGATGCTCACATGACAATTCTGTTTTATGAACATGACAGATGTGCTGGTGGCACAGGTTTGCAGGACCCTTTCCTACTTGCAGTGACTCAGTGTGGGCCATATCTTTGTTATTTACAATAGGTGAGTGAGGGCATTATCATCAAATAAATGAAAGCCCAGAGAAGTTAAGTGTTCTGCCCAAGGTAACAAGGCCAGTAAACCACAGTCAACAGGGGTCTGGGAAGGGGAAGAGGCAGAACAGGAGCAGGGTCTATCACCAGGATGTGGGGAAGAGAAAGCATTGATACGTGGGGCAATGAGCATCCCCAAGCTTGGACTGACTGTGTGTGGCTGTGTTATGGCCTAGATGTGTCTCACTCACTTTTACCGCCATAGGTCTGCTCATCTCTGTCTGTTTTAAATCCCCTCCTGCTTTCTCTCAGCCTTTCAATCCTCCAAACACCCATCTTGAAAGGCCTCTACCAGGATTTCCCTAGTCTTGAATGTACATTGTGCTAGTCATCCAGAAGATTAATTCTGGCACTTACTGTATGCTTCTTATATTACTACTATAAGAAAAAAAAAGTAGCCACCTTGACCCATTTAGGTGGATTTTACATGCCATGCTTTATACACTTCTGTGGCTTTACCTGGTACAGAGGCATATGCAAAGGAGATTAATAAATATGTATATGTCGAATAAATTGAGTGAATGAATGAATGAAGGGATGCTATTGATTTTCTTTGTTCTTCTTTTTCTCTGATTTCATGTCTTAAACATAGTTTCCCCCTTTAGTGACTGTAACCGGGTTACTTATGCATAGGTTAAAAAGGGGAATGTAAGCCTCTACAATCCTAGCTGGATGAGTAATAGCACCCATCTCTGCCTGAACCACAAATGCCAAATAGGTTTAAAGGCACCATGTAAAGATGGCCAGACTGGATTAGACTGGGCTCAGCCTTGGAAAGAGCCACAATACCAGCATACCAAATTCCCACATTGGGTCTGATTTCAGGCAGTGTAGGTCTCCCTCCACCCACCTCCATCAGGACCAGATAGTGGATAGTGGAATGTGCTACTTAAAGAGTAGCTCTCAGTCTCCCAGTAGGCTCCCTAAAGGTCCAGTCTATCTGCTGGGTGATGGCAGCGTTGGGTACTCCGAGACCTGTACAAATAGGTTAGTTCTGAAGATTTACGCTGAGCAGCCATAAGGCTGCCAGGGTTGGATCTGGCCCTGATCTTGCTTCTGGCTTGGCTGCATCTACTCTCATGATTCCACCAAATAGGACCACTGAGTTAACACCCTCACCCTTCTACAAGGGACTGGCCTTTCCTGGACTCCTATTAGCCTCTGCCTGCCATTTAAAGTCCACCAAAAGGACATTGCACATTTTCTCTCTCCTTTCCAGTATGGCTCTGGTGCTGTAGCCAGGCTGGTCACCTGGGTTAGCCCTGCACATGCTTAGCTGTTCCTGACTCTGAGCTACTATGTTGTCACTTTCATCACAAGCATCCATTTTCCCTGCATCCCCCTGACCCCTACTTCAAGTCTTGTGTTTCTTAAAAAAATCCATTCCTGATAACTCTGACCCAACTCACCATTTCCCTCCTTGATCACCCGCAGGCCCATTGTTTGTCCTACGCATTTTGCTCACAAATGTTTTTAATTAAATTAAAAGTGCTTATTTTTAAATACTTTAAAAAATACTTTAAAAAATTACTAATAAGTCCTCTGTCTGTTACTCAAGGGGGATTCAGAGGAACATGAGCTACCAGGGATTGGATAGCTACCCAGTGCCCGGCGTGGTGCCAAGTTCTTTACGAGTCTGGATTTATGTGCTTAACAAACACCCCACGACCAGGCAATTCCACTTGGAGGAACAACCCTGGAGAAAGTCTGGAACATGTGCACAGGAGAAGTATGTCAGGTGCTTTCTGTAGCATTGTCTGTAAAAGTAACAATATGGAACAACCTGAATGTCCATCAAGACAAGTAAGTTATGTTAAGTTCATGTAGTGAAATCTTATAAATAAGTTGTGACAAATTCATGTAGTGAATTCTATACAGCAGTTAAAATGAATAAATAAAAGTTACATGTAACAACTCATATAAATCTTAGCAAATGTAAAAAGAATAATCAGTTGTAGAAGCAAATGTACTTACTGTATAATACTATTTTTATGAAATTTTAAGACACACCAACCAATACTTTATCTGGATGTGCACATGTGGACCTGCAGTATTAAAATATGCATGGGAATGGTACCTAGCAGGAATTGACAAACAAGGCTAGGCCCACTGGCCAAGTCCAGCCTCTGCCACCTACTTTTATATGGCCTGTGAGCTAAGGATGGTTTTTACAGTTTTAAATAGTTGATAAAACTTATATGTCAATTGTAGCTCAATACTGGAAAAATGTAAGAAAATATAATTGAGAAAAAATCAAAAGAAAAATAAGATTTTGTAACACCTGGAAATTATATGAAATTCAAACTTCGGTGTCCATAAATAAAAGTTATTGGCACAACATCACGCTCATTATGTGTTGTCTACAGCTTGTGTGCTCCAAAGGCCTGGCTGCATACTTGTGACAGGGACCTTTGGGTCCACAGAGTTGAAAATAGTAATTATCTGGGCCTTTATAGAAAAGTTTGCCAACTCTTGATCTGTGTTAGATTTAGAGGCATGATTCCCTCCGGTAAGGGAAGAGAGGAATGGATGGAGGGGTGTACAATAGGGGTGTCAATGATAACATTTTATGTTTTAAGCTGCTGATGGGTTATATATAATTACTTATATATTTTTAATATCTGAAATATTTAATAATCTTAAAAGAAGTAAAATATGTGCCCTGCCCCCGCCACCAACAAACTAGGTACCATTATGGTTTCTAGTTACAGATGAGAAATTGAAGCTTGGAGCTGACATAGATAGTAAATTTTGAAAGAAGAGTAAACTCAAGACTGTCTGTCTAGGAGCCTCCCAAGCACCTGCCTGTGCTGCCCACCAAGGTCTGCCGGCAAGCTGGGGACAAGAGACTTAATGTGGAGCTGCTCTGGAGTGAACATTTGTCCCCAGGTGACAGTTGTTTTATGAAATCTCCCACTCATATTACAGGCGTTGTTTTATTGTGCTTCAGAGGGGTTGCGTTTTTTACAAACTGAAGGCAAGAACCTCCACCAGCAAAAAGATTATGACTCACTTTATTGCAGTACTCACTTTATTACAGTGGTCTGGAACTGAACCTGCAATATCTCCAAGGTGGGCCTGTCTTAGCATCTTCTGAAGGTGAGAGGTCACCTTTTGCAACATCACCTATGACTGGATTGCCTGGATATTAAGAATACCCAATGTTTTACCTGAATATAAGATCTGAAACAATAAAATACATAGAAGAAAACATAGGAACTAAACTCAAGGACCTTGGACTTAAAGAGGATTTTATGAATTTGACCTCAAAAGTGAAGGAAGTAAAAGCTAGAATAAATGAACGGACTACATCAAACTAAAAATCTTCTGCTCAGCAAAAGAAACTGTCAACAAGGTAAAGAGACAACAATCTGAATGGGAAAATATATTTGCAAGCAACACCTCTGATAAGGGCCCAATATCCAAAATATACAAAGAACTCACACGACTCAATAACAACAAACGATCCAATCAAAAAATGGGTAGAGGACCTGAACAGACACTTCTCCCTAGAGGACATACAAATGGCCAACAAATATATGAAAAGCCGCTCAACATTGCTAGCTATTAAGGAAATGCAAATCAAAACCACAATGAGAAACCATCTCACACCTGTTAGAATAGCTATAATCAACAGAATAAGTAATAACAAATATTGGAGAGGATGCAGAGAAAAAGGAACCCTTATACACTGCTAGTGGAACTGCAAATTGGTACAGTCACTATGGAAAACAGTATAAAGTTTTCTCAAAAAACTAAGAATTGATCTACCATATATGATCCAGCAATCCCTCTACTGGATATTTACCCCAAAGACTTGAAAACCCATATCCAAAAAGGTATTTGCATACTGTTTATAGCAGCATTATTCACAGTGGCTAGGACATAGAAGCAACTGAAGTGTCCTACAATAGATGATTGGCTAAAGAAGCTGTGGTACATATATACAATGGAATATTATTCAGCCATAAGAAGAGATGAAATACTGCCATTTGTGAAAACATGGATGGACCTTGAGATTATCATGCTAAGTGAAATAAACCAGACAGAAAAAGTTGAAAATCACATGATATCACTTATATGTGGGATATAATCCTAAAAGCAACAAATTAACAGGACAAATAGACAAAGACTCAGGGACATGGACAATGGACTAGCGGTACCAGAGGGTAGGGGATGGGGAAGAGGGGGGAGGTAGATGGGGCAAAGGGGGTCAAATAAAGGGAGTAGGGGAGGGTGAAGTGAGTAAAGGGGATTGAATATATGGTAGCTGAAGGAAACTGGACTTTGGGTAGTTATCACTCAATAGAATATATAGATGTCAAATAATAATGTACACCTGAAAATTATATAATTATATTAACCAATGTTACCTCAATAAACTTAATAATAATTAAAAAGAATATCCAATATTTTATAGAGCTCTATCTCTGTAAGTTGTTCCCATATATTCACTCAGGGACCCCAGTAGAAAGCAAGGTTGTTGTAATTGACCACATTGTAGAGGTAATTAAAAGGAGGTGCGGAGTGGCTGGTTGGTTCTTTAATATCCTTGGAAAGCCAGGTCATAGTGGTGGGACACTGGAGTCTGACTCCTAGCTCCTGTGGCTGCTCAGCTAAGTGATCTTGGACAAGTCCTGCACCCTCTCTACGTCTTGGGAGCTGTACTTGTAACATGGACACAATATTTAGTTTCTTGCACAGGCCTGTTGTGAGGCTTAAATGAGATAATGCATGTCAACTGATTAGCACTGTTTCTGGAATAGGAAGGGAGCTCTCGACAGGCCGCATATTGTGTTGTTGTTGTTTTATTCTTATTATTACTCAAAGACAGGTCTAGAATTTCTACCCACAGTGCTGTTTATCTTTGTCAAGACTCGACCATGTCAGGGGTGATCCATCTTTGACATGGCTCTCATGGTGGTTAATACTAAATGATTCCCAGGGTAACTATAAGGAAACTGAGTCTCGGAAGACAACTGCCATATTTCTGCTTTGTGTGTAAGAGAGCTGAAGGTGGGCAGCCTGGGTTTGACTCCATATTCTAGGCACTGAGATACATCTGCTTTTCCTCTGTAAACATCAGAAACCCAGAATGTCCCAAAACGGCAAGACAGTCATTACCAAGCAGCAGTTGCAGGGCATTTATTGAAGCAGAGCATTGTGTCCTTTCACATGGCACAACATTCACAGTAGCTATTCTTTTCTGAATGGCGTGTTACTTCTCTTTCCCTGGCGAGGTACTTGTAGCAAAGATGGGCAGGGAGAGGCACTGAATGGAGAGTTGATGGTGGGGTTGGGGGAATTGGGGATGGGATTGGCATGGCTCAAGGCTGACAGGCCAGACCCAGGGGGCTGGCAAAGAGAGGCAGCAGAGGGACGGAAAACTGGAATACCCGCGGTGCTCAAGGGTCTAAGAGTTTGCATTGTCTCATAGTCAGTGGGAGAATGGAGCAAGGATCTTGGTGTTCAAAAGCTGTGGCTGCAGTTTCTGCAAATGGGCTTGACCTCGAATGAATACCTTGGCCAGGATTCATAGGCAGCCTCTTAAAGTTGTAAGTGACAGAAAACTTGCTCAAACTAGTAATAAACAAAAAAAGGAAAATTATCAGCTCATGTAACTGTGAAGTGTGCAGGAACATGGAGTGCAGGTATGGCTAGATCTGAGCCTTACCAGGTTGTCAGGATTCTTTCTCACTCTCCATCTCTCAGATATTTCCCTGAGGCAGGCAGCCTCAAACTCACCAGCTATTAGCTGAGGAAAGAGGATATAAAATTTCTGTTTGATGCCAGCAGACTCTACTGGGGAGGGCCTGGCTGGCTGGGCCTGGGTCCCTGGCCTGTCTTTGTTGTGAGATGAGATGCCTACCAGCAGCACAGGCCAGTGTGAGCCACAGGTCCTTTCTGTTACCTCTCCGTGAACATGAGGATGATTCTGGTGGTGGGCACATTTCCTCTTAATTTGCCTCGATATTATCTGCACAAATTAGAAAACATAAAAGTGTGCCATATTTTTAAGCCTATTTTAAAGGGGGAAAGGGGCAGAATCTGTAAAACTGGAAACTTAGAACAAGAAGAAGTACCATGCCCTGCGCGAAGTACACTGAAGCTACCTCACAGTCTCCCCTGGAGGCCTCCTTGTCCTGCCTTCTTCTTTAGGCTGAGTTGGAGATGAGTTCTAATTTCAATTTTGTTTGTGAATGTAAACAAAGTATATCAGGGCTGTGCCCACAGGGACCTAGAAAATGCTTGGTTTTCCCTATAGCCTTAATCCAAGTTCCATGGGAACAGACGGGCTCTCTGGGCCCTGGAGAGGAACCCAACTTCACTTGGTGGTGTGGAGGGGCAGCTCCAGGAGAAAGCTCTGGCCATCCTGTAGTGCATCCCCTTCCTTTCTTTCTCTTCTTCAACAGGGGCCAGAGTTGGTTGTTGGCATGAACATGAAAGATGCTAAATCTGAGTTCAAAAACTGGCTTTTTGGCAGCTTATAGTTACGGAGTAGAGTCAACACATGTGGCTCATCTTGTTGGCTGCTCCATTTTCAAGGAACCAGGATCAACAGCTAAGTGCATTTGTTTTCTGGAACAATGTCTTGCAGAATCTTTGCAGGGTCTTGCTTTGAGGCTGTTGGAAAGTTTTTTGGTGTCTTTCCCTTGTTTCTGGCTGGAAGCTTTTCCTCCCACTATGGCAAGTCTACCTGGAACCAATTTGGAGTAAGTTAGAAGTGCTTTCCTTTTACAGGATGACCTTCACAGCTTCCTTACTTCCTGCATGATGGTGAACGCAGCTCTTTCCTTTTCTAGAAAGGTGGTTAGTGAAGTTCCAGCTCCTCAACGGTGACGGTGAGGACTCTTCATCCTCAATCCACCCTTGCAGATCCCATCATTTAAGGCTTCATTTCAAGTCTGTCTCCATAATTTGAACTTCAAAAGTATTTCTATCTGTATTGTCTGACTCTTAGTTTTCCACGTTGTTCTCTATTTATGTGCATCCCCTGTATGGTCTTAGTACTGTGCTCAGCTATGGGAGGGCAGGGATTATAGCTTTTCTTTCTTCTTCCCTCCTTACCCCAGAGCTCACCTTTATGTTGGGCACATGGTAGGAGCTGAAGAAGTACTTGTTGATTGAGACTTAAAAAAAAATGCAGCATGTCTACAGCCTTGCTACCTCGAAAAAGCCCGATCCCATCTGATCTTGGAAGCTAAGCAGGGTTAGGCCTGGTTAGTACTTGGATGGGAGACCACCTAGGAAGACCAGGTGCTGTAGGCGTAAAAAATAAAAAAAATAAGGGATTGAAAGCTGACAAGGTCCTTGCAATCTGTGAGTTCAATCAAGGATTGCCTTGCCTAAAAAAAAAACACAACAATTCTTTATTCAAATGGATTCTTAAGTGGAAACTAAAGCATGTAGAAAGCAAAATTGCTCTGGTGGACTGAGGAGCCAGGAACCCCATCAACTTAACCCTCTTCCTGCCTTGTTACCAGTCCTATCCCCAAATTCCTATTCACTCCAGCCTCAGAACAGCTCCATGGAAATCTTGGGGACTGGCCCATAGCGGTGGTCACTCCATATCTGTTGATTTGCTTGAGTGATGTTAATAATCATGGCACATGACTTGGGTCATTGGCATGGATCTCTCAAGGAGCCATCATGCTGAGTGGAGTCTCTAATTGTGATGGGGTGTCCTCCTTGCCTGCTAGTCACTCTAGACCAGGGGTTGGCAAAAATTTTCTGTAAAGGGGCAGAAAACAAATCTTTTAGGTTTTGTGGGCCATACGGTCTCTGTCACAGTATGTAACTCTGCAGTTTTAGGAGGGGAAACAGCCATGGATAGAATATAAATGAATGAGTGTGTCTGTGATCCAATAAAATTTTTCTTAAAAAAAAAACAGGTGGCAGACTTGATTTGGCCCAAGAGCCATAGTTTTCTGACTAGACCAAGGATTTAGTTGGCTTCAGGAAAGGCCTATTATGATGACCAGAAGGAAATTAATAAGTCAAGGTTACTTTGAAAGTGTCACCATCACCAGATGTCTGTGCTGAATGCTTGTTTCTACCTTTAATACCCAAAAGGACAAAAGAGGACCATTTGACCTCCTTTAGAGGGCCTACTATTTTCTGCTGTCCCTACAAGATACTTTTTTGGGAATTCTTATGTCTCTGTATCAGTTAGATGTTTCCAATATAAGGAACTATGATATAATCCCATCACTTTAGGTGATGGGGGATTATTGGAAAGGCACACAGGCAAGTGAGGAAGAACAGAAAGTCTTCTGAGTGGTCATAGAGCAGGCCTCACCAAGAACAGGAACATCATTCATGGCCATGTGGGCTTCAACAGCAAGGTGTGTAACCTAGTGAATGAAATCTTACAATTTGAAATCAAACTTCCTGGATTCAAATTCCAGCTCTGCTTTGTTGCTTCCCTGGGCTTAGTTCGCCTATCTGCAAAACAACAACAGTAATAGTACTGACCACATAAAGTCTTTGTGAAGATTCAGTGAGATCACGTATGCAAGGCTCTAATAGTGCCAGGCACAAAATCATGCTCAACAAGTCTGGTTGCTGTCGATGATGGATCCATTAACAATATTGTTATTAATACTTGTTATTAGCAGGGCCACCTTATAGCAATATCTCTGGACTAAGGAGATGAGGGTAGAGGGGTGACTTTGACCCAGTACCTAGGGGGCCCCAATTCTCTTGAGTGTCCTTCCCCAAGATGGCCCCTCCTTCCCTGAAATGAGAATTGTAGGTAAAAGTGATGTTTGGCATAGTTTTAGTTGTCTACTAGTTCTCTGAAAACATCCCCTAGTGAACAAGCAAGGAGGGGGCAGCTGTCTCTTAGTTTTTTGGACTCGCTTCTTAGAGTCCCTTTTAGAGGCTGCCTCTAGAAAATTTGCTCTTAGGCTCTTGGTAGATTTGAGGTAGGCTGTTAGATGAAGCTTCAGAATTTCCTTTCTTTTATTCCTTCGGTGAAGTCCCAGCCTGTTGACCTATGAGTCCCAGCACTGAGCCCAGCTCTGGATTTATCTACCCCACTGGGGCCAAACGCCTGACTTGTTAGCCATGCTGAATGGTTTTATTTGTTTTCGTTGTGCATTTTTATCATTTTTGTTCATGTGTCTGGAGGCTTTCCTTAGAAAATGATGGATGCGTTTTCATAAATCAAAAAATAAATGAGAAAGAATATAAAGGCAAGAAATAGACCTAAGACTGGAATTTGCCTCTCCAGGTCGGAAAGAGATGCTAGCTGTTTCCCAGTAAGTATGCACTTTTTGATTCTATAAAGTCTGATGCTGACTTATTTCACAGAGTACAGTTTTCAGAGCATTTCTTAATGATACTAGCCACAGTCGTGATGATGATAATTTCAGCTATGCCCAGGATAGTGCTAAGGGCTTTACATATATGATTATTTTTAACCCTCACAACAATCCTATGAGCTAGATTCTGTTGTCTCCATTATATAGATCAGTAAAGAGAGGTTCAAGTGGTTTTGTTACTTAACCAAAGTCTCACAGCTGGTAAGGAGTGGGATTAAAATACATGTCTCCCTGATGCAGATCTCATGCTCTTAACTGCTACATTGAAATCTTTTTTTAGTACTTGATGGAGGTGTTGAAAGGTTGTGGGTTGTGGCTTCTCCTGCCAGCTCTGCTGGAGAGTAGGTGGCTGGGAGAGATATGTTAGCTACCAATTGGGAGGGACTCAAGGAGAGAAGCTGGTCTCCTTGGCTCTGTTCACAGAATGTCTCAGCCAGAGCACCAACCTTGCTGGGTGGCACATTGAGATAGCTCCCCACGACTCTTTCCCCATGATGCCTTGGACAATGTCACTGTCACCACCAGCAGGAATCGCCCCCTCCTGTTTTTTCATCCTTGAGCCAAGGCTCCCACTCCCTCAGGGTGTCTTCTAGGCCCTAGCCACAGGGTGGGCGTCTGATACAAACCAGAAGGCAACTGGTGAGAGTCCACATGCTTCCTGTATTAGTCATGAGTCCTCTGATTGTAAATAACAGAATTACCACTAGGATCAGCTTAAGAAGAAAGGGGATGCAGAACGTTTATTGGTTCATGTGACCAGACAGAAATGATTTTTCTTCTTCTTGGGGATGGATTCTGATTTGCCTGCTCAGTCCCATGCCAATCCTAGGACCAATTGGAGGAATGGGGAAACCGATTGGCTCAACCCTGGTCGTGACTCTACTTCATTGGTAGGAGAAAGGGATGCTGGAACCATGAATCAAAGTGGGGGTGGAAGAAGTTCCACAAAAAAGAAGGTTGCTATTCTTACAGATAATTCAGTAAATGTCCAGGATGTTTTCTGTTGCTTTTCTTCTATTTCATGCCTCCTTTTTTATTTTTATTTTTATTTTTGTCTGGGCTATAATATGACTGGCCAAGTCAAGTTGTGACATAAATTTCTGGTCGACTTCTGAACAATCCCACCTCTTGTTCTTATCCTGTCTAGAACAATCCTGGGGGCCCTATACAGCTGGGTGTCTTTTGTAGCAGATAGCAGTATTCTATCTTAGGGCTTCTGAGGTCAGACTCTGTCCTTTGCTCAGGCTTAGAAATCTCAAGTGGTGTCTTCAGGAACTTTGCAGAATCAGAGAGGGAGTTTAAGCCCATAGAGTTCCTAAGCGGCCAAATTTGGAATTTTCCATTCAGCAGAACTTTACCTCTGTGAATATCTGGTAGGCCCTGAATCCTATCCTGATTCTGTTCTTTTTTTCCGCCTTCTGATTTTTGAACAACAACATTTGTAGTTTTGCAAAATATTCTTTCACAATTTTATGAGTGTGTGAAAATAGGCTAATTAGCTAACCATTTGCTCTTTCTTCATATGTGTGGCACCACCTGTCCCAGAAGCATGTCACCCTTTCTGAACTCCAGGCAACGAGAGGGCAAACAACCACCTTGACGGAACTTGGAATTAGAGATTTCAAGACCTTGTCCTGGACCTGTGGCAAGGAAACTCACTCCTTCTTGATGGGAAAGGATGAAGGTTTGCGGGCTTTATAAGCAAAATATTTAAAAAAGCAACTTAGAAAACAAACATCCAGATACTACCATGCACCTTTATAGTAAACGATTCTCTCTCTGATTTCTACCTGGCGACTCTGGTACACAATGGTTTATTAGCTGCTCTGCTCCACTCAGCTAGTTCAGAGTGTGGCTAAACCCCCTCTTGTATTTTTCCAACTTGTTTTTCATGGTTGATCTTATCTCTAAAGGTGTCATAAACTCTCTGAGGACAGAAGGCCTACTATTTCTTTTGCCTGGCATGTGGTTGGTACTTAATAAGTCTTTCTTGGCTGAGGAGTTGTGCTTATAATTGTGTGTGTGTGTGTGTGTGTGTGTGTGTGTGTGTGTTGGGGTAGGGATGGGGGAGTGTATTACTTTGCTAGGGCTGCCATAACAAAATACCACAGACTGGGTGGCTTAAACAGCAGAAACATTTTTCTTCCATTTCTGGAAGCTGTAAGTCCAAGACTAAGGTGCCATCAGGTTGCTTTATGGTGAGGCCTCTCTTCCTGGCTTGTAGATGGCCACCTTCCCACTGTGTCCTCACATGGCCTCTTCTCTGTGCAGAAAGCTTGGAGAGAAAGAGATCTTTGATGTCTCTTTCTTTTCTTATAAGAACACCAGTCCTATTCGATTAGGGGCCCACCCTTATGACCTCATTTAACCTGATTGCCTTCCTAAAGACCCTATCTCCAAAACAGTCTCATTGGCTTTAACACATGCCAATTCAGTCCACAACAGGGTGGCAACTACAAGCAAGAGCTCTGAGATCACTGTAGCCTTGATCTATTGGGGGATATCTGCATTGCACATATAGAGGTTTGAATTCTTAGGAGAAGTGCTGTCTCCTAATTGTGCAGATTTCCAACTGCCCCTCTGCTGTCATTGCCAGGTCACTGCAAGCTCTAAACTGTGCATTGAAAATGTGACTGCTTTCTATCTGAGCTGAAGCCAAACAGTTCTGGCAGTTATTCAAAGCCTTCCTACCAGTAACCTCCTGAAGTTAAAGGCCAGACACATACCTGACCTGTTGTTCTGGTTTCTCTAAAGCCCAGTTCCAGCCGTGGTTGATTCTCTGTTCATTCGAAATATATCTGTATGAGATGTAGGTAGATGTAAACCGTGCTTTCTTCTGATGAGTCTAAATGGGCTTACAGGATTTGCTGTGGCCACATGAAAACATGCCTCAGAAAAAGCAAAATGTCAGTGTTTGGAGGCCTTTCTGTTGGGGAGGGTGGCACACGGCGGTCACTGCATGTTCTTCTTAGACCAGGCAGGGGAAAGGGAAGTATATGTGAGTCTCTGATAATTCTCTTCTCCTTCTTCCCCTCACTTTTGTTCTTTAATAAATCACTCAGGACAATCTGCTTCTCTTTAGTGGTGTGTTTTCCTAGGGTTCAGCCTTTGTTTGAAATTCTAGAACAACAGAGTTGCAGTAAATATGGTCAACCTACGTGTAATTACTCTGGTATGTCAACTCTGCCCCTCGGAGGAGTTGGGTCTCCTTTGGTTAACCAGATGCCCCTCCTCCCCCTCAGAAATGAGACCTCCTGCAGGACCCTGTGGAGGGCCCGACCTTGAGCTCTGCATCTGAAGGGGGTAAGTGAGCCCGTAATTACACTCATTGTTTAGGTCGGAGTATGGGAGGGTTTACGTTAAAGACCTCAGCTGGCACACACAGCACGCCTATGGAAAGAATGAACCAGCCTCCTCCTCCTGCTCCTCAGTCCCAGTGTTGCCTGGCCAAGGACTTTGGGTTTCACAGACGCCTTCTGTGACTCTTCTTTCTGACCACTCCTGATTAGAAGCTTGGATTCCCCCAGTTCCAAGAAGCATCTCAATCCCAAGATCTGGCAATTGAGCCAGGAACCAGCTTTAGAGAATCACAGAATTTAGATCTTGGGAAGGACCTGGAGATGGTCTAAGCTGGTGTATCTCGAACCTTAATCTTTGCACAAATCACCTGGGGATCTTGTTAAAAGTTCAAAGTCAAATGCAGCAGTCTTGGGATGGGGTTGGGAAGTCTGCATTTCTAAAGACCTCCCTGGGAATGCCCTGGGAAAGTCCCTTGTTGGACTGCACTTGGAGTGGCCAGATTCTAAGCTAAGCCTTTCATTTTACAAAGAATAAAAGAGAGGCCCAGAGACCTGAAAGAGATTTTTGGGGCAGAGTAGACACTTGAGCCTTCTTCTTGTCCATGGTGTGGTTGTGGCACCACATGGGCACTACTGTTAGGCATGGTAATGTATCTTAGCAGAGAATCCCCTTCTGTTACCACACCTGGAATCCTGGAGCAGAGGGCTCCTTCCCAGATGCTCTGGGTTGGACATGGATTTCCAGAGCTCTTGACATGAACCCATAGGCCTCAGCAGTTGGAAGTCTGGATGGGAGTAGATCACTATGGGTTGCTTTCTGGAGTCTTCAAAGGGGCGTTGGAATGGAGTGCACTTTGAGCATGTTGTCTGTTGAGAGATGTGTGCATTATCTAATCCCAGGCTGCTGTAAGAAATGTCAGTAGGGCAAATGTGATTTGGAGGGACCTCGTGGTAGAGGGAAATGAGTGTTTTTAGTAGAATTCAGAGCATTTGAAGCTCTATTTCTGTCCATACCACCAGAAGATCTCGAGCAAGGCAATAAACCTCTCTAGACCCCACTAGTAAAATAAGTGCCGTGTGTTACCTACTTGAACACAGGGACTAGGCAATGTGCTCTTTTGAAGTTTATTTTGACTCTAAAATTATAATTGTATATTTTGTTGTATCCATCCATCCATCTACTCATCATCTTTTCTACTTTTATCTTTGTTAAGATACTTTGGTATGATATGTACAGCTGTGTAGAGAAGAATTAACCTTACCTAAAGAGAGGTCTGGTCTTTGCCCTCGCCTACTGGGAGATGATCTAGTCCCATATGCTATGCTGTAAAGAGTTGGGGGACAGAATAGAGGTGACTTTTTTCAAAAAAAAACTTCCACTTTTTCTACTTTTTCTTTTCCTTTTGTCATCTTCAGGTATTTCCAGATCTCTCCAGAGGCTATACTTGTTCTCATTTCTCCTATTTTCTTCTAACATTACTTGATAACTAAGAAGTTAACTGATAAGGGGTTCAAGACATTCATTGTTCAAGAAGGTTTCTATTTTGTTGGAAGTGGGCTCTTATAAGCCAAAAGAATAAAACTATAGTGATAGGATATGGTAATGATAAACACTATTGTTAAACAGATAGTGAAACTTAAAAAACATAACAAAACATTCCTATCCCCCAACCCTCAAATCAAATCCTAGAGTAGAACTAGAATGGAATAAGTTCTAAGAGTCCACAGGTTAGAACAGAGCCCTGGATCACAGTTCTGACATTGACTAGCTGGTGACTTAACCTCTCTGAGCTTCAGTTCTCTTATTAGTAAGATGGGAATAATAATAGTATTTACCTCATTGGGTTGCTAGGAGGAATAAATGACCTAATAATATAAAGAATCATTAGATTTTGGCTGCCAGTATTGTTTTAACAAAAAACTAAACAAATAAAGATACCATACTAGGGTAGTTCAGTCTTTTGATCATAATGTACTTGAACGGCACAAGTTGACCACTGACATCTTGGGGTCCTTTAAAGTTTTAACCAGTGCACTGGGAGTCAGGTAGAACAGATTAAAAATTTGAAAAACAATGTCATTTAGTGAGTCATCAAATTTGATTAGCAGTTGGAATGTATATGGCATGGGTCTTTTTTGGTTAAATACAGTTGGCTTTTGGACAATCTGGGAGTTAGGGAAGCTGACCCCTCTTCCCTGTATAGTCAGAAATCCCCCAAAACTTAACTACTAACAGCTTATTATTGATGGGAAGACTTACCTGTAACAAATAGTTGATTAACACATATTTTGAAAGTTATATGTGTTATTTATTGTGTTCTTACAATAATGGAAGCTAGAGAAAAGAAAATGTTAAGAAAATACATTGGAAGAGAAAATACACTGACAGTATTTACTGAAAAAAAAAATCTGTGTATAAGTAGATCTATGCAGTTCAAACCTGTGTTGTTCCAGGTCAACTATAATAGAAATGAATGCCCTCTTGTATTTGGTAGTAATATGTTGAGGTGTTAGGGATAAATGGTCTCCATTTGGATGGTCCAGGTCCAGATTTCCCCAGTCTTCTCCTTGACCTTGACCTTCAACTGCTGGAACTTGAACCAGAACACAGTTGAAACAGCATAGTGGAGAGAGCTTGGGATCAAACATCAAGACTGAGCCATGGGACTGGTTTAATGACAACTTTTCTGAGCCTGTTTTTTCATTTCTAAAATGAACATGACAAAACTTCCTTCACAGCATTAAGAGGACTAAATGAGATGATGAATTTGAAATGTTTTGGAAATGATTAAGGATAATGCAAATGTTTATTATTGTTTTGTCCTTGAAATATATTGACTCATGTCATTGCTCCTAGAAGGAGGCACAGCCACATTCAGTGCCTTGCCCAAGATGAATTAGAGGGAGGATGCGAAGTGCCTTAGGGCTGCAACTGAGTTGAACTCAGCAATCACCTCTCACACCTATTCAGCATGTGGGTACAAGTGTCTTTCTCAGGACAGACTTCAGTCTGTGGGATTTTTTTTTTTTTTTTGTCTGCTTGGTTGCATTGGAAGGATCTGTGTATGTAGTAGGTTCCATTCTATGTCCAATTGCTGATTAACTTTGTGACTCAGTGAAGTCATGTAGGTCTGGTGTCTTCATGACATGGGTAGCCCTGGTTCTGCCTGTCTGAAAGGGAATTTGGAAAATGAAGACAACTAAAAGGTTGAAAGTAAAAGCCCTTCTTAGAAGACACTTCAGTTCTGAAAGCAGGATAATTGGGATTAAGTACAGACTCCTGAGTCAGATGATTGTGTCTGATTCACAACTTTGACCCTGACTATGTCACTTAGCTTCTCAGTGCCTTGGGTTTTTATCTGTACATTGGGGATAACAATAGTAAATGAGGGTTGTTGTGAGGATGCAAGGATAACATAAAGAGCTTCAAACAGTGTCTGGCCTAGATGGGTGCTCTGCAAGTGTCAGCTACTATAAAGTAAGGCCGTCCTTCAAGACTCCTTTGAAGGTAAGATTCTTACAGGAGAAATCAGTACAGGGTGCCTGGGACCCTTTGGTTACTATTTTTCTGTAGTATTGCCTCATAAGTCACTGGTAAGGGGACAATTTGCCAAGTGCTCTGTCAATCATTGTAAAAAGTGAAGAAAATAATGTTTAAAGATAATTCACAAATATTTATTCTTCCGCAACTATCTTCTAGAGTCTGCAAAGTAGATCTACATTTTTATAAAACTGGGGTGGGGGGAGAACCTCGTCTTATGTCTCAGAACTGATGGACAAGCACATGCTATGAAGCTGATCAGTTAGTTCTGCCTTTTATTCACAGAATCTGTCTTCCTAAGCATCAAAAGGGATGCTTCTGTTCTCTTACCTGCCCTTCAAAGTTTAGTACAGGCAGGCAGTTTCCCATTTTATAGACCTAGAGCCCGAGACCCAGAGGTAGATCTGTTGGCCATCTTCACCAGGAGTACTGATAATGACTGTGTTGTTTTGAGACTAGTTGGTACAATTTTGGACACTTCTTGTTGGGTAGGAATTCTACTCAAAGGAACTTAGGAGGGTTTCATAGGAAAGTATGCTGGCCTAGGTCTGGTTTAGGAAGGGTTAGTTGTTATTATTACTGTTTACAGGAAAAGTCAATCAATATGACACTTCTGACACAGTGATATCCAAGGAATACCAACGTTAGTGTCCTTGGACTCAAAACTCTGCTCAGATGCCTGGGGTGTCTGCTTTGTGCTGAATCTGGGCTTGCCCTCAGGAGGACTGAGCATCCTTGCTGAGCTTAGAAGGAAAGAGAACAGAGTCAGGTGAGCAGGCTTGCCAAGGGCTTTGGGTCTGTGCACGTGAAAGGACTGCTGGGGTGGGACTGGACTGTGCGCACGCGCACTGAGAGGTCTGCTCCTGGTGCAGCAACGAGGTTTCCGGGAAAGGGTGCATCACCCTGCCCCGGTCCTAGAATGGCTTTTATTATGCTTCATTAAAAAAAAGAGGTTTTGGTTTTTTTCCAAATACACATGAAGTTTGTCCAGTAGAATTCAATGCTCTGGGCCAAAGGGGAAGGAATTGTCATCCTAGTCATTTCTTATTGGCAAGTGTAGTTGAGGTCTAGTGTGTGTCATTGCCCAGGATATGACATCACACAACATTCTTGGAAATTGTGGGAATGTTAGGTGTGAGCCTTGGCATTTTGGATCCAGAAGCTGCGTCAACATTTAGCCTGTGACATTCATTCTCTTATCTGTTCACTCAACAAGTTTTATTTTCTTCTGTTTATTTCTCATTCTTTCTAGTAGATATATCCATTCCAGAAAAGAATGTTCTGGAACATCTGAAGGTCTTGAAGTATATGCTGTGGTGGGATGCCCAGCTCCCCACTTTGAGGCTGCTGATGATTCATAGCTGCACTTTCCCTGGAACTAGTCCTGTAGGAAGGAAGCTGCCTTGCCCAATCTTACTCCCTCTCCCAGGAGGGCACCCTGTCTTCAATTGTTAGTTGAACTGAGAAAAGCCTGGTTTCCTTGCTTTAACTTGGGACAATTCAGAAGAGTATTGCAATCCCAGAGCTTTTTATAGGATTGGCCAAAGTCTTTGTTATAGTTGTATCACAGTTAAACTCCCCCACTCATCCATTTCTGCTTTCCCAAGAGTGCTCCCCAATTTGCTCTATACCCAAATCTCTGCAACAGAGTCTGTTTTCAGGGAATCTGATTTGAGATAGGTTTCTTGGAGCCATGATTAGAGATAAGTGGTGGCAAAGGTCTCTGACTCTGCTTTTTCCAGAAATATTTCTTAGTCATTTTTTTTTCCCTACCACGATATTAGAGGAGGGGACTTACGAACTTATGTAGGTCAATATTGTTTACATGCATATATATGGAAAATCTAAGCTGTTAACAGTTTCTATAGGAAAGAAAGTGAGGAGTGGATTTTTATTTCAATTGTATAAACTTTAGTATCATCTAAATATTAAAATGGAAATACATTAAAGTATCACCTGTATAATTATTTTATTTCTTACTTCTTAGTTGTCTTTAGAATTTGAGGGTGAGCACCCCAGCCCATCCCTGCTTCCTCCCTTCACCCTCCCTCCCTCCCTTCCTACCTCCCTCTTATCACTGGTCCTCTGAATATTTGATGGGGGTGCTGTGGTGGGGTGAAAGGTGGGGAAGTGGGGGTGACTCCTAACTGTAAGGATCAGCTTCTGCTATCTACTTATTGAGGTGGGTCAAAGAAGAGCAATGCTTTGTGCCCTTTACCACAATGAATTCGTGGAATCCTCCTACCCCACTGTTTGAGGAAATGTTTGCTAGTTTGTTATAGCAAATGAGGTAACTCATAGAAAATATCTAGTGTAGCTGAGGAAATGCTTAACAAATGACAATTGTTTTGCCATTATTATTATTATTATTATTATGTCGCTGTTGTTGTTGTTGTTGTTATTGTTACTGGTTTCAGTTCAGTGCATTAACTCTAGAGTTTTTACCAGAAGGGCTCCCCTTCCTGCCCCTGGAATTCCATGCCGAAGCAGAGAATTCAGTGCTAAGTGAGAACTGTAATGAGGTTCTGTCCCTCCAGTTCCTTCATGGGGCCGAAGGTCATGTCTAGTCGCTGGTCTGCTGATGAGGGATGGTTGGGAGGAGGGACCTGGGAAAGCCACCTTTCTGCCTGAAAGTGTCCGTTAGCATTCAGGGCTACCTTATCTATAATGCAAGGTGTCAAGGACTGATCTTTTTCCATTGGGCAAGGACAAATTGTTTCTACTTTGGGGAAGGGAAAAAGGTCGAACTCTCATGCTCCCTTCCTCTTCCTCCCCTACATGAGCCCAGTCTTCTGTCTCCCTCTCCCAGGTTGCACTGGGTACAGGATGTCAAAGGGCAAGCAGGCTTCAGAAATTGAGCCTGTTAAAATAATTTATCAATTCAACAGTAATCTCCAAAATGAAAACCAAGATTCTGTATCTTGTTGTTGTTCCAAGAAAAGTTACCCCATTCTCCCTTGCCTCATGTGGGACATTAAAGTCACAGAGGCTGGAGCAATGAGGGTGGATGTTTGCAAAGTGGAACCTGGGACAAATCCTTATTACCTGTCCTGTCTGTCTCACTTTGCTTATGGGGCTTAACTGGATTAATGAATGCCTGTATAAGGCAGAATGTGTGTAAATGTAAGATAGTCATCAATGAGAAATATGATTTATTTGGTTTAAATAAGCTCTTCAAATATGTCTTCCTGGAGGTCAAATGCTATAATGTAGCATTACGGTGAGAGATAGATGTGGATAAAAATAGGCTACTTTGCTCTGGAGCACTGTTTTTCAAATGTGTTCTGAGGAATCTGAAGCCCAAAAAATGTTGCTTTGAAAAAAGGCTGTATGTATCTGTGTATGTGCGTGAGTGTGTTTTTGTGTGTGTATTTATTTGCGTGGTCAACATGTTTGGGAAACAACGCATACAAATTTAGAAGGAGGGAGGCTATAAAAGTTAATTCAAATATAGGAGAAGAAAATAAATCATAAACTGTACAATTATTAAAATGCTGACAAATTCTATAACCATGACAAAATCTAGAAAACTAACATAATATTTTTATTCATTAATTACTTGATGTACTTCTGTGAAATTTTTCCTTTTATGTTTTATGGCTATACATACTTCATTTGCCTCCTCATATGACAACAATTTTGTAATATTTTCTACAGAGAGTAGAAAGATAAGTTAGTCTTCCTCTAATGTGGTTGATAGAAATTTTTCTTTTATTATTGATAATTAAGAAAATATCAGCTTTACCACTCATTATTGGTAATGTTTAGGTTGTTGACAAATTTGGTATAATCTCTATCAAGTCTCCTTCGTATGTGAGCTGTGAGATTTCAGGATGTTTCAAGTTTTCCAGTGTAGTAACTCATCTTACCCGCTCTTTACACTGATGATCCTCAGTAACCTACCTACGTCTTAGAAGGCTCCCATCTATTGAGGGACCCTGACACTTAAGCTTCCTCCACTTCAAGATAAATTTGCCTCTGTATAAGACCCTTTCTCCCACCCCCAATATTTATTTGGAAAAATTTCAAACTCAAGGAAAAGTTGAAAGACTAGCACAATAAACACTTGTAGACCATTCACCAAGATTCACCAATTAACATTTTGCAACATTAGCTTTACCCCTCTCTTTCTCAGTTTCTCTCTCTACATTCCCCTTTTAAATGCACACACATACACACACCCTTCAGACTATATTTTCTAGGAACAAGGACACTTTTCTTCGTAGTTGCAATACTATTACCAAACTTAATACATGTAACTTAGATATAATATTATCTAATATACACCCATATCACATTGATATTTTCCCTATTGTCATCAAAGAGTTCTTTGTAACCTTTCCCTTCCTTCTTCTTTCCTCTTCTTCCCTTCCATTTCCTTTCCTTTCTTCTTCTTCTTTCCTTTCTTTTTCTCTCCCTTCCCTCCCATGCCTCCCCCACTCACGCGCGCGCGCTCTCTCTCTCTCTCTCTCTCTCTCTCTCTCTCTCTCTCTCGGCTCTTCTATCCTTTTGTCATGTCTCTATTAATCTTTTTATACTTCCTTACTTTCTGGATCAAGATATTTCATGATCGTATTGTACTTTTAGCCTCAGACCTAGCATCAGCCATGTCCTCCAAGGAATCCTTGTTCAAAGACTCTATACAAAAAGAAAACACTATTATCGTGGATGTTAGGACATTGCACTCTGTAGGGTGACCATCATCCTGTTCAATCTGGATCCTTGTGCATTCTCCCCTTTTTTGTGAGTCAAGTTCTTGGGTTTGGTACTTAAGTACCAGGGAACCACTGATGCCACAACACCTGGAGACTTTTCACCAGATATTAGCCAGATGCAACTTGCTTCATGGAATAAAGCTCAGCCCACACATCCCTTAACCGTCTCCTATCCATTACTTCGTGGTTGAGGGAGTGAGGTGAGGGGAGAGTAGACCAGAGAGATAGCATATAGTAAAGGAGAAAGAAGTTTCTGGAAGTTTTCCCTATTCAAACACTCCCCACTCCTAGCACAACGGCCAAGCCACTGTTTAAGGTTTTACCCAGTGTCACCTCCTATAGCTTCAGTATCATGTGTTTAGATCATCTGTGTCTCTGGGCCTTCTGGTAGGAGCTCAGGAAGAACAACCTGAAGTTTTGTCAACACCCTCAGCTAGGAGTTGGAATATTTTCAAGAAAGAGCAAAAGTTTCCCCCTAGAACCCATGGGAGGACAGCTTCGGAGACCTGAGAACATATTCCGAGCTAAGGAGAGTCAGCAGTTCTGGACCCTGAAGGGGCGACTAAGTGTGATGACTAGGATGCCTTACCTGGTCTTGCTTGCCTGGAGTCATTTCAGAGTCATTAATAAGGTTCTTTTGAGAACTGCCCTTTGAAAGAACTCTTAGAGCAGACCTGATTCTGTAAATGGTGCTACTGAGAAACCAGAGGGCCAAATGAGCTGGCTGTGGAGGCGAGGAACCCTGGGGATGCTGGCTCAAGTATTAACTGGACTGCCCCAGAAGAGGGTCTAGGGAGGCACTGATGAGGTGGAACTGGAGGTGGCCACTGCTGAGAGCTGCCAGGTGTGGGAACAGGACAGGAGAAGCCACTTCCAGTTGCTGCCACAGGTAGGAGCCTGCATTGAGACTGAGGACCCTGGCAGGAAGCCCTTCCACTGGAAGCAGAATTCCCCACCTTTCTCCTGCTTGGGCAAGTGACTAAGGGAGGAAGTTGGAAAATCAGTTAACCTTTCTCCTCTGTGATCTCTTCATCTAAAAACCAGGGGGCTAGATGACTAGTTTTCATGCCTTTTTTTTAAGTTAGCAAAACAAAGTCCTCTGTGGAAGACCAATTTGGTAGAAATGCAGCTGCTCTACTTGAAGAGGAAGTTGGGGCCCCAAAGTCTTCCAGAAGCTCCACCCCTCACTTTCCTCCACCCCTCAATGGTCCCTGAAGGGAACTCTGGGTTTGTACAAACAGATTCCATCTGGAATTAAAAAAAAAAAGTCTAAAATATTTTCTTAATTTTAAACGTGTAAATGCAGGCAGAAAATGGATTATTTGAAATCCTGCATGGAAGGTGTTTGCAAGTGCTTGTATAGGAGGCACAGGAAGTGCCTTTAGCATAATGTGTTTAGATAGCTGTGGATGAGAGCCATCGAAGGCCCCCAGAATCATGTTGGCTTTGACCAGGGCTAAGTGGACAGATAAATCCTAGTCCTGCGGCTGTGGATCTTGGCTATAGAAAGTCAATGGAGCCAAAGGGTTCAAGTCTGAATGCATCCCAAGTGCCTTCTAAAGGCTTTATTATTTCTGTTCTGCTTACCACAGGTCTACACTGACACTGTGTAGAATGGTTATAGGCTTTCTAGAAGTTATGAGCAATTTTGGTCATTTGGAGAAGCTCTGTGTTAGACAATACTTGTGTTAGAAGAGGGTCCATTCATTCTATTTTTGCACAAGATCCATAAGAAATTAGAACCTTATGCTTTCAGAAGGTTTTAATTTTCAAAAAACACCCCATGATCTCATTTGATCCTCATAAAAATTCAGAAAAATAGGGAGGGAAGGCATTAGGTTCATTTTTCTGATGGGCAAACAGAGTTTAAGAGATTTTGAATGATTTGCTCATGGACCCATAGCTGGCACCTGATGAAGTGGGATTGGATTTTCTGATTTTGCTAAGTCATCCCCAAATGCCCAGCTCTGTCTAGATGGTGGATCAAATGCAGATACCTAAAAGTTTTGTTGCCATTGCTTCTGTGGAGAAGACTAGCCATAGGCATTATTAAGGGTGGAATTAGGACCCCTGAGTAACTCCACCAAGGGTCTGCTCCCAGCTCCAAACTTCACAGCACACATTGGTATCTACTGGGGAGAGCAGTGCTGCCCATCCTCCAGCTGTAATTGCTTTTCCTCTAGCTCCCTGTGGCAGCAGGATGCAGCAAGTCTACAGACCTGAATACTGCTCCTAACTCTACTGCCAATTGGTTTGTGTCTTGGACTACTTCTCTGAGCCTCAGAGAATTTTGGACTACCTCATCGTTCTTTAAAGTGCTGTCCTCGGCCACCTGTGACAGAGTCGCAAGTGTGTGTGTGTGTGTGTGTGTGTGTGTGTGTGCACGCATGGGTGCACGCGTGCATGTGCATGCATGCATTCCTCAGAGGCTTCCAGGCCCACTGTACCAGAGCCTCTGGGGCTGGGTCATAGGCTCTTCTGGTTTTGGTGGCCACTACTAGACTACAGGGTGCCCAGGTGTCTTTCCAACTCAATGCCTGCTTTTAGCCATAGCCCTTTGCCTTGACCCTGGGTGAGCTGAGGTTTCTGGAGGGAGGAGGTAGCACTTGACTTAACTGTAGATTTAAGAAACTGTTCCAAGCAAAGATTTGAAAAAACCTGAGAGTCCAAAGGGGAAGTTACTGAGCAGGTGGTACAGTCAGTGTGTGGTGTGAGAAGATATCATTTGTGCTTGCCGGGAACTGATATAAGTTCTTAAACTCTGCTCATACCATGCAAAAGTATGACTGTCTTGCCTCTTATAAATCACTCTTATGGGGAGATGCCTCTTCTTGCACTCCTCTGCCTAGCTCTCTTAATTGAGGTGTTGTCTAGAGCTTGTACCCAAAGGAAGAACTAAATTCTTCTTTCCATTTCTCTGGGAAGAACATGGCTGAAATAACTTACTGTTTTGACCAAAGAAATGTGACCAGAAGCATTGCAATGAGGAAGAAAGCCAGCAAGAGTCACATTTTAAATTATGTGCAATACTTGCTATAATTGTTTTGTGCACTCCTATGGTATGTTAAAAGATTTCACACTTTATAAGGTCCAGCTTCCAAACTGAATATGATATCGTTTTGTACTCAGGTTGCATATAAAAGTAGATGTAACAAATTAAAGAACTAGTCTTAGGAGTAGACTCACAGACCAATGTTAGATTGTTTGTGCTTATGAGCTTGAGTTTGGATATTTTAATACACTGGGGTTGATAAAGTCATCAAAAGTGTTATGGCAAGAAGCCAAATCCTAAACCGAGGCCATTGTCTTAAAAATGACTGGCGGTTATAGCTTACACGGGAACATAAGTTTTACTCACCCAAGACTACAGAAAAGGTGATACAGAAATTGTGTACGATTTAATATGAAGTCCAAAGAGTGTAACCAAGGGAGTGGTTATCTTGCTGGATAAGCTTATGGTAATCCAAGTTCTTCATGTATAATTTAGAAATTTATTTATTGTTTAGCTAATGCCTGTAGATTATTACCAGCTGACCATGAGATAAATTTTATGTACTCTTTTCTGTGGGGTCCAGAAGGCAGTAGTTTGGGATTGGATTGTGGTCAAGAAGTGAACATGATCCACTAGAACAATGAGAAGTTCCATTAAGAACAAGTAAATAAATTGGCCCCTGCCAGTGTTCTGATACCTTTATTCTCATTCTTCTTAATTCTTCAAAGATCATGCACAATGAATCTCAGGCCAAATCTACAAGGTCTTTCAGTATCCTGGCATCTTATTTAACAAGGCTGAGGAGATTCAAGTTTATTTTAAATTGCTAGGCTCATTATTCCCAGCCCTTCATCACTCCTATGTGGCTATTCCAGTGTCTACCATGAGCAGCTTCATTGCAGCTGACAACCCAGGAGCCAACCAACTGGTTGCCAGCATCCATGGTTAAGCAGACTTCTGACATTCCAACTCTCAGTGTTACCTGCTGCAGCTTTTCCCCATCCAATAATTATACTGAAATACTGGAATGAAAATATCTAGAAAGAGGCCTGTAAGTCTGAGTCAGTGGAATGGTCTGCAGAAGGAAAAGATCTCTGAGATGTGTATTAGTGATGGGAAGAGTGGTATGGGGTGATGCTCAGACTTCCAGGGTCACTACTTCCATGTGGAACATCTTAATTTGGGTTTAATATGGTTAGAATATTTTGCATATTACTATTCTTGATTTCAAGATTATAGCTACTTTTAAAAAATAATAGTTCTGTGGAAATAACACCTGGACCTAAAGGTTGGATTAAGGAAGCTGTCCTTGGTGGCAAATATACAACTTTTACATTTGGATGTTCTAAATTGTGTGGATGACCAGGTGCATTGTCTAAAATTAGAAGTATTTTTAAAGAAAAAAATAGTTCTTAAGAAGTTGCTTGGTTTTCCATTTTTTTAAAAAAAATTATAAAAGATATATAGTATTCTTGATAGTTTGAGAAGTAAAGGTAAGGGAAAATAATCACTCATTATCCTTAACACAATTATTATCTTTGTTTTTTCTCTTCGTCTTTTTTTTAAAGAATAAATATGCTTTTATCTAGCTGTAACCACAGTGAAATACAATTTTCAGTCTCTTTCCCACTTAGCATGTGTCACTTGCATTTTTTCCATGTTGCTATACGGTCTTTATCCTCCTAATGGCTGTGTGATGGTCCATTGTACTGTATCATAATTTACTTAACCATTTACCTATTGTCATCATTTTGATTGCTTCCAATTTCCCACCATTATAAAGCATATTGTGATGGCATCTTTGTGCATATTGTTTTCTCATATTTGTGCTACTTGCTGTCTTTTTTAAAAAGTGTCATTCAGGAAACAAGATATTTATTCAACGGTGGGAATTACAGTTGAAACTAATATGGAGATGGGACATTATTTAACAATTACAGTGGGAAAATGAGGCATTATTTAACAATTTGTTGGGTCTTTACTATTTCATAAATTGAGAGGAACATGCAGCATTAAGGTTTTAGCACAATCATAGGTGTTTAGACACCTTGAAAGTATCTCTGATTTATTCAGAGGTCTTGGGGTGTTCTTAGGATTCTTCTATCCTTAGCAACATTGTTAAGTGCTTTGGTGTTGGTCTTCGTTGCTTCATTCAATTTCAATGTCATATGTAGATACATAGGAGACTATCCACTAAGTAATGAAATCTAGTGTGGAAAAGAATCAGCATATTCTTTGGTCACCATCCTTCAGTAAGGATATCAATGATAGTCTATTTGTCTGAACTTCACCCAAAGGTGTGGGTTTTGTGGCTGTAATAGCAATGTCATTCTTGTCATGTTCAATGTCAGTAATATAGTCCTTTTGAGTGTCTGAATGAAGGCTGTGATTCCCTGCTTAGTATTTCTGAGGCACTGAATGTATTGGTCACTCATGTGCCAAGTATTAGCTTGTAATTACAGTGAAATTCTCTATTTTTTTCAGGGTTGTAAAGGTTTATTTAATGAAACATGCTTAAGACTAACTAGAACACTTTCTTGTCTCTCTTTCTACCTGTTTTCTTGACTGAACTTCATTCCCTCAGGGTGAGTTTTGGGAGGAAAGGAACCAGGGTTCACAGTAGTGGGTCTTTGTGAGCTAACAGCAGGAAAGAAAAATAAGCATTGCATTTTTTTAAATGGGGGAAAAATCAGGAAAAAGGCATGCATAAAGGATTTATCCTTTCCATGAAAACATCGATTAATGAAATCTACTATGAACGGGGTGTCATGCCCTTTAAATATTAGATTTCATTACTTAGTGGATGGTAGGCTTCTGAAAGGAGATATTTTGCCTCTGCTGGCTCTTCACAGACACAAATGTTTCATGCCCTTGCAGTGATCAAGGATGCAAATGCCTTGGGTAACCGAATCGCTGGACAGGGTGAAACATTGTGCTGGACAGATGTGTTGTCAGGAAAGGGCTTTTGCTGATAAAAGGGACAGCTGCCCTCAGGATGAGGTGGTGGTGGAGGGGGGAAGGGAAGTCAAGCAAGGGGGAAGGAAGTATGCAAGGAAAGGTGACCCAACCACACGAAGCCAGCCTCTTGAACCCCCAGCTGGGAAACTCCACCAGCTTGCTAGCTCTTCCGGTTCTAGTAGAGCTGGCCAGACATCTGGCCTCTGTTCTAATTAAAGTGGGCAACCAATTTGGTGGCTGCAGTGAGAAAAACAGTAGTGAAATCTTGATGGCTGTAGGGTCATAATAAGTCCCTACATAATTCTTCAAGACTGAGGCCTTGCCAAATTATATCCATTTCCTAAGGTCTATTCAATTCAATTCCACTTAGATTTATTGAGTGCCAGTTATATACAAAGCTGAGACTCTGGCCCTCAGGAAGCCCTTATCTATTGGGGAGGGCAGGCAAGGAGACAGCTGACTATGGCATAAAGAAGAATGAATTAAAGACTGTGATAGAGGCATATGCAGAGTTCTTCAGTATAACAGAGGAAATAATTTATCCTTATTGAGAGAATCTGGGAAGGCTTTCTGGTGCAGTTGGTATTTGCTCCAAACTTGGAATTTTGAAGTCAGGTTCTAGGTAAGCATTCTGGAGGATCACTATGAGCAGAGAGACACATTCCCTAAATAGAGTTTCCCACCTGGAATTCTCTTCTCTCTCTATGAGAGTGAGACAAGAGACTCATTCTATTACAGGCACAGGTTTCCCACATTTCATGGGTGACAGCTCAGGCCCCATGACCTCTAAGACTATGACTTAGACAGATAGGGCAAGTCAGGAGCCTGGCTTTTCCCTGACTTGAATTGTTGGAGAAGGATCAGTTTGGCCCTTCACTACCTGGCTTATGTTTATGCTCCAAACAGTGCATATGGTAACCTGTTACTATCAAGAATAATTAAGCCCAATCTACCCAAGTTATCTCCTGCTAGGTAGTTAACCTGCACTTGGCTCTGTTGGATTTGGAGACAGGCAGAGGGAGAGCTGCCCATATCCATATAAATGAGCCAGTTGGAGCTTATTTGTTAATCATTTTCTTCCCCTTCAGTGCCCCCTCTGATATTCCTCCTCCATGCCTTTCTTCTTTCCAAGTGCCCGACAATTGGTTGGCAAGACTGTGACAAGGTTCCAAAAAACTCTGATTTGATCTTCATTACTGAAGGTGAAATGATCTGCTATGTATATTTTATAAGAAAATGTGTTTTGTTTATAGCTCTATAGTCAGCCCTCCCTTTTCTCCCCTAATAAGCTCATGTCAGAGCTCTGAAGTAAGTTGGCCATAATGGTTGCCTAAAGGACATATTTTGTAAAAATGAAAAATGAACATATTATTTATATATCAATAGTGTCAAAAGCATTGATCAATGCAAGCAGCCTGATGTTTTGCTTCTCTATTTACTCTCCAACCCTCTTTTGCCTTCCCCTGCTCCCTCCTCCCTTCTTGCCCCAGGTGCATATGACACTTCTACCATTTAGAAAGAGAGTCTTAACCCGTCCTGGTCACTTTGTGCCGAGATTCGGTCTTTAATATGGAGCTTTCAACGGCTGAGCCTCCAAAATGACTCTCTGACAGCCAGCCATTAATTACCATCATCCGCGTCTAATTCATTCATCCCTCTCCCTCTCATGTAGAGGGACAGCTAGGGCTGAGGGCACTCAGGGAAATGTAGGCATGATTCCATGTTCTTTATGCAGAGAGGGCTGCCGGAGACTTTGTTGGATGCAGGGGCTTTAATTGAATTGGCTTGCCAATAAAGCTGTTGTCATTCAGTAAGTGAATTTGTTGTACTACTCGAACCACAGCTGCTGCAGACAGCCCGGAATTTCCTGAAGGCAAGCCAGGCCCTGGGCTTGCCTGGGTTCAGCCTTTTCGATTGCTCCTGAAGGCCAGGCCTAGGGCCCCCCTTCAGGGCTCAGTCTTGGCACCCATTTGGATGGCGATGAGCTGCAGAGGCAGGCTGGGATTGAGCAGGAACCTGGTGAGCCAGAGGGGTGTGACCTTGGGGGATCTTGTAGGGAATAGGGAACCCATAAAAAGTTGCAGGTGGTAACTGGCTGGTAGGAAAGTCTTGCCCACCGCAATTGGGTGTTTTTTCAGTCCCCAGTCAGTGGCTGCCCTTGGCTCCATCAAGCTAGTCATAAGAGGATATCATTTCCCATTGTAAAAAAGAAATTGAGAATATGACAGTTAATATATTTGTAGAGCCTTGTTTAAGAGGTTGAGCGGTATTGAGGAAATACCGCAGTGTTAGAACTGGCATTTGTTACTGGGAGATCGTTGGGCCAGAAATGCTCTACCTCTCCTCACAGTTTATAAAACATGGCAAGATTGGCAGGTTGTGTGATTTATGATGTCTTTAAAGTAACATCAAGATTAAGAAAAGTTTTTTAAGGGACGGCAGGGCCATTTTTATTTTCTGCATCCAAGCACATGAACGTAGTGGGCTCAAGTGAATGAGAACAGGCCTGGCAAGCAGATTTTCCTGTTTTTGGTGTCTTTACAATTTACATACATGAGCATCTCTCATTGAGCTCTTCTTTCAAGAGATTTCTCCCCTTGTAATTTGGAATTCTCTGATCAGTGCCGGACCTTTTCAGGAAGCCTGCTCAAATTGTGGAGAATTCATAGAACAGAAGGCTCTCTGGTCTGCTTTCAATTATTCAGGAGTAGTGGATTTTCTAGCCCTTTTGCACCTGTTCTCCTTGGTCTACCTATCTTTTGGCCATTTCGTTGTACCTTCACCAAGAAGCTAAAGGAAAAAAAAGCCCTCCAAGTCAAATTTAGTTTTTGTTTGAATCCCTGAAATTCTGGCAACTCAGAAACTCTTTAAATTAAACCTATGTATTTGCTCTGTTCTTGGCCTGACTGACAAATGAAAACAATTAATATGTCACACACATAACTCTAAGATTACAAGGTAAAAAGATGGTGGAGCACAGGTGAAGGAGATTTGGGGATTCTCTGTCAGCATGAATATATGAAGAGCAGGGAGAAGGAGAGGGAGAGGGAAAGATTTACAATGATGTTTGACTTTGGAGTAAAATAGAGAAAATGATGCTCTTAACTCTAAGAAGTAAATCTGTTGACCATAACTTTCCCTAGGTATAATCATGCCTTTATAAACTCTTCCTGCAGATTGAATTATGACAGATGTGATCATGAAAATATAATAATTACTGTTTTGTTTCAAGAAGGTGGATTGAACTGCACATCAAATTTAATGTCCATCTTCTGAAGTTTCAGGCTTATACTAATCCCCCCCCCAAGAAAAATTTGTTAACTTATAAAGTCAAATTTAAGTTATACATGTTGAAAGTGAAGTCTCTTTTCCTCCTTTCAAATGAGAAGTTTGTCTGTTCAAGCCACAGATGTTCTGAAACAGTAAGAAAAAACCAAAGCAAATTAAAGATTCTCCTCTGAATGTCACAAGCATGCCTCCTAAGTAAATGATTTTGGTGGGTGTTTTCTCCATTTCCACAATCTGGCCTCTTCCTGTACTTCCTGTTCTCTGTCTTCTGGGCTTTGCATCCTTCATACTGCTTCCTACTCCTTCTCCTCTTTGACCTCCTTATTTCCCCTTTTACCCATATCTCTCAATCTTTTTCTTCTGTTCTCATCCCATTGTATGTCAAATTATCTAAGAATAACATTAAAAATTTAAATGGTCTCATCTTTAGACATACAGCTTCCTTAACCTGCTTCCCAGAATGATTTTTCTTTCTTCATTCATGTTGGTAGGCTTGTGCAGCTCTTACCCAATGAAGATGCCACCGTGACCCTGGTGGTTTGTCCCAGATGCTACTTCCCACTAGCTCCCATCCACTAGCTCTGGGTGGAAGACTTAGAACTGTGTTGAACTTTCTAAAGTAATAAAGTCAGGAAAACCCAGCTGAGACCAACCCATAATATTATTCATTTTTGGTTCCTGCCTTTCTATACTTCTCTTTGATAAGTGGAATTAATATCGCCACATGGACTGGAAATGCTAAGTTGATGACAGTCTCGTGAGGATTTTGCACCTTGCTCACACCTTTGGTGACTTCACCAGAATTTAGGTGCATTAAGGGATCAAGGAGTTTAGCTTAACTGTATAAAGTCCTCAAGGTGTTCTCAGAGCCTGTTACTAAGCCAAATTCTCATGGTCCCTAGAGGAGAAACCTTTTCACATGCCAACTGAACACAGTTTCACATGAGTGTGAAACCTCATGACAAGCCAGCATAATATTTTAATCATTTTCTAGCAGTGGCTATAGAAAATGGTTCTGGAAAAAATATAATCAATATCCTTTTTGGTCTCTCCCTACTTTGGTAAGCACTGTTTTCACTTCTCTTTCCAAAATTTAGAATTCAGCTTTGGTTCCTTTGTTGCTTTTCTTCTCAAAGTGGGGTATGTGAGGTGAGGTGATGGTATGCTGGGCAAACCTCACAGCTGTAGGATAAACATGGCAATTTTCCTGGAACATTTATTTTACTTACGGATTTTTGAGAAAAAGTTAATTAATGCAAAGATTATTATTATATTATGGAGTCAAATAAAATTTGCATTAATTTTAAATAAAATTGGGGAACTTCTACTTGGAATTTTCTTCTTCAACCTCCATCTCAAGGTCCCCAGAAGTATGATTTCGCTCTTGTCTGCATGGTAGGTAGGAAACTGCATGACCTTTGAGCCAATTACCCTACAGAGTTTCTTCTCAGAGCTGAGAAAGATTGATTTGTCCAACAGTGAATCTTAATACCTTTGGAATGTGGGTCTTATTGTATGTACAACATCAAATTTATTCACCCTAATAATGGTGCTAGATATTAGCAGTTGTGTTATATGCAAGTGTAGGAAAGGCAAAAGGCTTTGGTCAGTTTTAACTCTTCTGGGTTTATGAAAATGTCTGTATGGGCATATAGTCAACCCATAGTATCTGGGGACTTATCATTGTGTGTGGATTATTTTAGCTTATAATGTTCCAGGTTTCCACTTATCTGCTTTTTTTTTTGTTTTTTGTTTTTTTTTTTTTTTTTACTCATTAGGTTAGCTGTGATGAGTTGGAAAGCTATTTAAGCAGAATCCCAAACATCAAATCTTAGAGCAAGCTCAAGGGAGATATGTAGAGTGGCCATTCTCGGCAAAGGCTTCCTGTTGATTTCCGCAGGGTTGTGACTCCATGCCCCAATGTGAAACTCCTGCTCCTGCTGGGATCTGCTGCACCACACATGGTTGTAAGGGCTCCTTTAGCCCTTCTGGCCAAAGGCCTGAACCAAATGCAGTCTAGTAATCCCCTTAGTCCTGTAGCCCGACACACTGAGCTGGATCTTACAAGTTCAGCCTTTAGAGAAGAGAAAAAGCTCAGGTCCTCAAGGAAGAGCTGGCAAAGAGAAAATTTCTCTTCAAGGCCAGAGTAGAGTAGAGAGATGCCCACCTTGGCCAACCCACAAGAGTAATGGTCTTAGGCCCATGTTACCCCTCAGTGGTTTGAGGGTGCTCAGAGAGAGAAGTAGGAGTAGAGGAGATCGGAAGGAACACCAGACTCAGGCATACTACATTTCTTCACCCTTCTCTCATCACAGGGAGAAGCTTGGTAGTGAGAGAAGGAGAAGACTCAGGGCAGCAAGGCAGGCTAGTGTGGAGCGGGATGTGGAGGGAAGTTTCCTGGAAGGACTGTCAGGTTTCTCCTGATGGTTGCAGTGTGGGACCAGCATTTTGTCCCTCACCAAAGGAAGGCCATTTCTGAGAGAGGCTATGGAACTACCCACAGTGCTTCCTTATTGTTGCTGTTTTTCAGGTTCCCAGGTGTGGTAAAATGGTTCCATTGTGGAGCAAGATGCATTGTTGTTTCTAGGTGGCACTGGATAGTGTTTGCACTTCCCTGGCATGGTGCCTGGGGCCGATGTTTGCACAATCCATGAGGAAAGGGTTTGCTGAGCAGATTTATAGGGTGAACAAGACTTCAGGAGGGGCCATTTATCTGCCTGAGAACAAACTGTTTTCTAGCACTTTGTAGCACCACTTACATACAATTTTAATGTGCTAATGGCAAGTGATTATTATCTAGTTAGTGAATTTACTTAAAAGAAATAAAACAGCCTTTCCTGTTCTCTAATTCAGACATCTCGCTAACTCAGACTCACCAGGTACTCTGAATTAGAGGTACGATGGGAACATTTTCTTGGATTTTTGGCATTGGGAGTGCATGTGAGTCCTTTTCTTCACGAGAAAAATAAATGACAACATTCTGTTTGGGTGCTTGAAAACACATGACTGAAAACATAAAGGTGACAACTGTGATATGCTTTTTTCATGAGGGCAGAGATGTCAAGGGAAACCAGCCTTCTAGGAACAAAGCAATACTCTGTCAGGTGCAATGGACTTAAGACCTTTTTCTCTCTTGGAATAATGTCCTTAAAAATAACCAAATTTTCCATTCAATAGAAAAATGGTCATATCTGCTTCCCCATCAATATGAATTGTTGTCATCGTGCGTGGGGCGCTAGCAAGCCATATTGATTTGGGAAATTAAAATGGGAATGTTCAAGAATGTTTTCAAAGAATTATATGGGATTTTAGCCATCTAAATGGCTTTCTTTTTAGGGTCAGTGAGAGTATTCTTGCTAAAATGTAGCCCATTGCTTTAGAAATAGTTTCCTTAATGTCTTTCCTGTCGCCCCTGCTGGGTCTGTGCAGGAAATGTAAACCAATGTACAATATGTGTGTTTATTTTCATGTCCCATTTTACGGGAAATTGGATGGGATATTCCACTGAGGCTTCAGCTATGAACTGTTGACAATATGGGGAGAACAGGTCAGGTTGTTGCCGAAAGAGTTTGCAGGGGCAGAGGGGCTTCTGTAACCTTTGTGAGCTCTGCGGAAGAGCCAGGCCTGCCTGCTGGAGTTCTGTTACTGAGGCCAGGAGGGAGGCGTTCAATAATGAAACCAGCTCATGAGTTGCTGAGCCATTAAACAACATCCTTAGCAGCTAGCCCCAGTTGCCAGCACAGTAGGTCTGTTGTGCCACACCTCATTTTGTGGGATGTTATGTCTGATACTGTGTGGTCTTCCTGCCTCTGCTGGCCACAGGAAACTCAGGATACCAAACACCCAATCCAGAGCCCATAAGGGGTCATTAACTAGGCGGGGGGCTGAGTTACCTCAAGGACCCCTGCAGGACCAGAGAGGCTATAGATTGTCAAACCAGTCATATCCTGGCCATGTGCAGGTGGTAGTTAAACAGAACCTTTTCCTGGGATCCTACTGGAAAAGCAATTTAAAAAGTGTCTGGATAGCATGGGGCCTGAGTAGGGTGTGTGTCTGTGTGTTTCCTGTAGAAGATTTGAAATCTCAGTGCTAGGTCCATCTGTAAGACAGCAGTAGGTGTCAGTGGGAATGCAAGTTCTTCCTGCAGAAGAAAGGAGTTAGTATGTTTGCATTTTAAGCTCATAAACAGCTGCAGCCTGAACCATCATAACAAGCACATTGGGGCTGGAGGCGCTAAGGGCTGCTGTTTGCCAGTGCACTGTGACGATCTCCAAGCTGTATACTGAAGTACTGTATAAACTTCCAATTTGATTAGGATTTTGTTTTGTGTTTCTAAACAAGGAAATTAAGGAGTGTCAAATTAATTTTGTAGTCTTGGTCACTTTTTAATTCCAGTTGGCCATCCTAGTCTAGATTTGTGCAAATACTGATTCCAGGAAATAGTTGAAGTACTAAACATGGTAAATAAATGTGTTTATTTTACAAATAGATTCAAGATGAAACATCCAGCACTTCTCCAGGGCATTTCTGTCCCTGCCTGTTCACTTTAGCAGCTTGACCAAATGAATTCCCTTCCCTTAGTATAATATTTGAATGGACTTCTGGCATCTGATGCATTGCCTGCTGCTCTAATTCCCTAAGCAAGTCATTTAAATAGATTTTGACTATCTTGCATCTACTATGAAAGCCAATCCATTAAAAATCCTGGTCACTTTTCTCTCTCTCTAATTTTAGATGAGCCATGTGGAATTATTGGCATTTGAGAAATCTCATCTTATCAGAGCTGAAAGTTTTGGATTTAATTTTTAACAAATTTTCTCCTTTCCTAGCTAGAAAAATGAACAAAAAGACAAATAAGAAAATGTTGCCATAAGTTAGCAAGCTGTCAATAAATATTTCACTACTAAATGAAACTCCATTTTAGCTTTTTGGGAGAAGATTCCCACCTCCCCTTCTCCCAATTCCCAATCTTCCCTCTACCCTAGACCTCTCCTGCTCAATATAAGAAAGGAAAAGAACCTTGACAGGCATCCTGCCTTCTAGGAATTTGCAGTCTGTTTCAGGAGATAAGCTCTCCCCATTCAGAAGATAGCCATGTGATTTGGGTCATTTGCTAAGTACAGGGTGAAGGGTGCAGAGTGGAGAAGGCAAAGAGGTTATTATGCACAGATCAGAGACCAGGATTTGGGGTGTTAAGTCAGCCTGAGAGATAGTAAGAAGTACAGAAGAAGGAAAGTGATGCTGACAATAGCATAAAGATGGCAAATATAAGTGAAACAGTAGCCACAAAAGTAAGAAATGGAAAGCAAAATGTAGAGTTGGAGAGCAGGGACTTGGCCAGTCTAACTCATCCCCAGACAGAGAGGGGATCCTATCAGGGAGAAGGAGGGATGGGCTGGAAAAGGAGTGTTGGCTAGGCTAGGGGAGGCCTTGAGGTCGGGCTAAGGAGTTGGGGTTTGTGTTGTAGCCTGGATGATAGCATGCCAGGACGTGGTGGAAACAATGAAGCCCAAGGTAGAGAGGCTCCTGTTCTCAATGTTTTTGGGCCATGGGTGGAGCACATGTTAAATCACAATGTGAGTCACCAGCATGCTAGCTTCTCGGAGGCCAGAGGCCAAAGCTTTCTTCAGGTGGGAGAAGGCAAAGAGTGCTGTGGATGGGGGTTAGCTGGAAAGGTGTCTCAGAAGAGGACTATTTTGAGAGGTGGAGGGAATAGTACTTAGTAGTCCTTGGATCCATCTTTTAACACAGAGAGATGATTATTAAAGCAGCACTAGATCCTACCTTGGCAGTTTAGATGCATGAATAAAAATATATTGGTTGCCAAATTTACTTCCTGTCCCTTTCTTCCAGTTCAAAATAGTAATTGATGCTTTTTTTTTTTTTTCAAACAGATGTTCTCAATTTTTTAGCACGTTGTGGGGTTGCCGAGAGTGTGGGGGGCAGCAGCTGGCAATAACATCTTTTATTTTTTATTTTCTGGCTGTGGGTTGGAGTTAGAATCAGGATTTAGAAATGGGGAAGCTGTGGCTTGTGGTTCTGCATCCTGACATTTCACACTACATCTCAGGTAGCAGTTGTCCTTAATAGTCAAACCTGCAACCTGTTTTCAAGTAGGTTGCATCTTTATATTATGTAAGTCATACTTGCTTGTGGCAAAAAAGGGAAAGTTTCTTGTCTTTTCTCTTTGCAGATAATAATACTGATAACAATCAACTTTTATTGGGAGACCTCAATGTGCCAGATATTCTTCTAAGTGCTTTAAACATATGAACTCATTTAGTCCACATATTAGTCTTATGAGGCAGGTATTTTTATTTTCTTTATTTGACAGATGAGGAAATTGAAACACTGAGAATTTAAGTAATTTGCTCGAGATCACACAGGTAGTAGGAGTTGAAGCCAAGACTGACACACAAGTGGCTGAGTCTTGAACCTGTGTTCTTAATTATGACTTTATGCTGTATCCATGAATGTATATAATACATATACACATTCCATTATACATTTAGTTCTTCCTTAAAAAATAAAATTGTATTATACATATTGTTTCACAATTTGCTTTTTTTTTGATAAACAAGAAAAATGTGGACATTTTTCCATGTTCACACATATAAATTCACTTCATTCTTTTAAAAATCTACATAGAATTGTACCGATGTGTCATCATTTATTTAATGATTCTTCTACTGCTCACTGTTTGTGCTCTTTCCAGATTTTTGCTATGATAAACAAGAGTGCAGGGAACATCCTAACAACAATAGCAGCGGCAACAGCTACCATTAATCCTGAATAGTATGCTTACTATGTGCAGGGTCCCATTTTAAGTTTTTTCCATGTATGAACTAATTTAAATATGCATCTTTGTGTAAGTGAGCAAGTGTTCTTACAGGTTAGGTGCCTGGAAGTGGGAGTGCTAGGTTAGAGGCCAAGTGCACTTAAAATTTTGATTTCAATTGTCAACTCTTGCTCTAAAAAGCGGTGAGTATTTATTGTCAGCTTTCAACTCAAGACTCCATTAGGCCTTGTGGATGCACAGACACTTAAGATAGGAGTCCTCTCAGATGTCTCCAAGGGTAGAGGGACAAGCTGGTACAAGTCACCAAGTGATTGAAACAATCATTACACAAGGCTGGTGACATCGCTGGGAGCACTACAGGAGTGCAGAGAAGAGAGGTCAGTGAGGGGCGGAAGGTATTGGAAGAGGCTTCAGAGAGGAGATGGGCTACATGAGGCTTGGAAGGATGGAAGGAATTGGAAGGGGAGGCTGAGGGGCAGTCCTGGTGTGGGACTGAGAAGAAAAGGCTGGAGGAGAGAGTGTGTAGTTTAAGGATAAGCCAGTGAGTCAGTGGGACTATGGTTCTGACCGAAGTGAAGGGAGTGCATTAGGAAAGCCAGCTCACCACCAAGAGGAGGCTAAGAATAGAAATGGAATCCCACCTGTCCTATGTCTAAAGTTTTAAAGTTGCAAATTGCTTTTTAATTTATGATTACAAAATTTCTTGCAAAAGTAATAAATTGCTAAAATATGTCCTTCTTCTGCTTCGACACATGAATCTTCATAACCACCTGAAGCATAGAATTCTCAACCCCACAGCACATGAGACTGGAAGGTGGTGAATTATGTTTCCAGATCTGTACAATTCAGAAAGGGAATGGGGCTTGTGATAACCTGGTATATTTGCCATTGTCACTTTGGTTTTTCTCTTCTGTCAGCGCTGAGGCATGCCGGTAGTATTGCTGTTTTCAAGAGCAGGCAATCATGGCCCAGAGAAGGTGTGTGGGTGCCCTGGGCACACAGAGGCTGGAACCCGCGATCTCCGACTTGAAGTCGACATGTGGAAATGGAAGTATTCCTCTTTCTCCTCCCTCCTCCCTGCCCCCCACCCCTGACTGAGAAAGGCATGCAGGTGCTTGCCTGTGACTTTCTGTTCTGCAATGAAAATGGCCCCCTGTGTTTTTGTTTCACAAGTGCAGTTAAGGTCTGATTTCAGCACTACAATAGGGAAGCGAGGGCAATGGTAAGAAACCCAGAACTTGGATGCAAATAATTGAGCCATTTTTAATTTGTTCAGTGTAATCAGGTAGGGGAATTCTATATTTAAATATAACTAACCACTTTGAATGATGTATGTAAGTAAGCTATGTAAAAAGTGTCTGGTGACATATTGTTGAAGATGTAAAATTTGTACCTCCCTAAACAAGAACATTCAAAAATTAAGTTTCTCGTGGTGATGCTAACATATCCACATCGCATTGCACAGGCAATTCTGCATCATAAATAATGGATTTACAAGCTTAACCACTATTCAGGAATATTATACGTGTGGAAGTGTCTGAATTAATTTCACTGTGAGACCTTTTGCTTTTCACCAAGGAGGTTTCCTCCACCTCAGGCTGGGGCCAGGTGGGGGCAGGCTGGAGAGAGAGCCACTGCTGCTGGGGCCTGCAACTCTGCCTAATGAGCAAGATCAGTTTGGACTCAAGGATCTTGAGGTCCACAAGCCACAAATCATGGGGAAAAAGAAATCAAGCATTAAAGCTGTTTCCAGGTTATTACTTTTCAGACACTCTGGAAATTTTAGGATCTTTTTAAATGTTGGCAAGGGCCTCCATGAGAACCGGTGGCACAGTGGCATTTGCTTTTACTGCTGCTATTTCTCTGTTTCTGGTTTGACTTGCTCTGATCCCTCTCAGGACAGGTGTGGAGAGCTCTCTTCTTGGCTTTTCCCAGAGCCATAGAGAGTCCTTAGGGGACAGTTTAGTGGCATGTAATGCATGTAGACGGGGGCATGACTTTTATTCAAGTCCATATGGGTCCTGAAATAAATCACACCTGTCCTAACTTATCTGTCACGGTGAAAAGAGACTTTGGGGGTAGCAAAGGAGGGGAAACAAGGACATCGTGTGTGTTGGGGGGTGGAGGGGGGTGGTGATGACTAGAGGGAGGATGGAAGGCGGAACTTACAGGCCCTGGTCTACTGCTCTGTGCCTGGTCCATGAGGCTGCGTGGAGCTTGCCAAAAAGGGGTCCAAAGCTGACCCCAGTTTCTCATACCCTGTAGACAACTTACCACCATGCACTGTTCTCCCCATGGAACCGCCTTGGGTGTTGGTGTGGGGCACACAGGCTGTCTGACAGGGAAACGAGCATTTCAAAGATGGTGTGGTTGGTTTCACTTTTTTCAGTGGGAGGAACTGGAATCAGTTGACCAGTAAGTTGCTATTATGCACCTTTTGTGTATTCTGTGGGACTAGGGGCTATAGAGGACATTAGAGAAGTAGAACATTCGCCTCCTCTTGAAGGTGCTCAGCCTTTGGTCATGATTGCAGATAGACACACATTCTAAGGAGTGGTCCAGGACAAATCATGGGCAACTTTTGGGATAGGGGGGTTCGTAGTCAGGGAAGGCTTCATGGAAGAGGCATCCCTGAGCTGCTTTTTAAAGGAGAGAGGGGATGTAGGTATAACTCAACAGAGAAAGGACAGGCCGTAAACCTTGATGATCTTGAGTCTCATAGGGAACAGGGTTCCTAGCAATAGCTTTTTTGGTCCGAGTCTAGGACCAACTCCCAGTTTCAGTCTGAAGACTGGTCAACTGAAGGCAAAACTGACCCCTTGCTCTCCTCCCTGCCTGTATTGCTCATGACAGTCATGATAAGTTTGTAACCAACAACACGCTCCCAGAGCCCATGCCACCAGTGCAGAGAAACAAATCAACCAACTGGGGTTCCGCCAGAACAGGAAACTAAAAAGTATCTGCCTGACTGCATCCTCTGAGACACTTTCCCACCCTGTTCCCCAAGAGGAGAGCCCTGGCATGGCACCTGCCTCACTGTGAATGTTCAGACAAGGCCACTGGAAGGCAGGGGAGAACACTGGCTGGCTTTTCTGAGGCTTGGATGGCTGGTCATTGAAGACTGTTCCCCCTCAGGCAGCTGTGTGCCCCAGGTGAGTGACTTCCTCTCTCTGGACTCAGTTTCTGAATCTGTAGATTAAGAGGGTGGACCAGATAGCCTTGGAGGTCCCTTCCAGGTCAGCTCTTTCCTGTCCCTACAAGTAGATGGAGGCAGGTGGGGAGGGCAGTGGAGCAGAGAAAAATGAGAGGAATTCCCCAGCAGAGGCTCTCGGGAACCACACAGTTCCCCATTCTGGTGCCACCTGCTCAGAGGGTGCTAGTGAGAAGGGTGCTGGCCTTGAAGGCTGCAAGGATTGGTAGCCTGGCCTCCCAGACATGCCCTTAGGCTTCTTGGGGTCCATATCTGGACAATTGTGGGGCACTTACTTAGACTTCTCTTGATTAACCAGGAAAAGTTCAGTCTTGCTTTGTGTAGACAGCTGCCCGTGGTTCCAGGGAGAGAACTGTTGCCCTGAGATGCTCATACGCTGACTTACGACTGCAACAAGGGCTATGTCATCATGGCCAGAATCAGCAGGGCAGCAGACACAGGTCCAGGGAATGCGCCTCAGGTGTCTCCCACGGGCTCCTGGGTACAAACATGCCCTCATGCCCACAGCACATGATGTCTGAAGAGCTGAGACCGAAAGACCCTGACCGAGGGCTGCACCGATGCTGGAAAGAAAGTCTTTTGAAGAATGAGGCCTGGAGAAAACAGACAACTTGTCCAGAGTTGCACAGCCGCTTGGGGATACAGCTGCAGCTAACTCCAAGTCTGCTGACTCTCAGTCTATCGTGCTTTCTTTTCCACTGAATTGAAGGGTGGCAGGAGGCTTGGCATACCACAGACTAAAACTTGCACTCACCCCCTTGGGTCTCAGATCATTCTCTAAAAATGTGTCAGAGGAAGTGAGAATACAGAGCCTCTCTTCACATGTTGGAGCTGTAGGTGGGGCACGTGCCCTCGGCTCCAGGCCAGGCAGAGAAAGTTATGGAAGGGCAGCCAACCAAGAAGCACTTATTGAAGCATTTGTGTATGCCAGCCTTGAGCTAGGCATAGCAGGGCATGAAAGAACTTTAAAGTGCACACCTTACACAGCAATTTCACTGCAGCTGGTGAGGCAAATTTAACTCCCAGTTCAATTGCAAAAACGACCAAATGCAAGCTCTTGTTTCTGTTATAAAATAGAAGACCATGTATTTGTATTTGCATATTGAAAATCTGGAAGGATACAAAAAGCTAATAAAAGTGGTTAAATGAGCAGTCAGATGACAGGAGTTGGGGGGTAAGATGTTGTACTTTGTATCTTTTAATTACAAAAAATACTTTGAACTATGTGAATGTATTATCTTGCAAAAAATTAAATATAAATAACAACAACAAAATCAATCAATCACAGGCTGAACTGGGTGGCTAGTGGCCAAAGCAATTCAAAAAAGTAGAGTTCAGGGATTCCCTTAGAGACTTCTTAGGCTCCTGGAAGATTGAAAGGGACTCTAGTTGCCATTTTGTCTGACTTCTCACTCAGTGCTGGCATGTCTCATATAACCACCAGGTTGTGGATCTTCCAGTGTCCCTCACTCAGTAATTCCTAAGCCCCATGACATGCATGGACAGTTCTGATCCAGGGATCGCAGTGCACAAAGAGGTCCGTCTCCATCCTCTATGGCCTTATATTCTCTGAGTTTGCCTTCATCTAAAGTGCAAGGAGATTTTGAACCCCAGGGGAAAAACAAGGTGCTCAGGGACTTGGAAGGAGAAAGAAGATTAGGGAAAGCAACAGAGTTAAGAGAGAATTTGGAATAACTCTCAAAGGATGGGTCACGTTTTGACTGTCAGAGGGCAGGAATACCAAGTGGAGAAAACATGAATAAAGACAGGTGTGGGAATTCTCAGAACTGGCTGGAGATTAGGCCAAGTACAGTGGAATAGCAAGGTAGGTGGGGATTATGTTATGGACTGTACTGAGTGCCAATCTGAGGTATTTCTTTCTCATTCTCTTTTTTTTTTCATTCAATAGAAAATGGGAAATCAATAAAGGTTTATAGACATGTGTTTGAATTATTCTTGAAATTCTCCAGTGAGTAAGAACTCTCTTATCTAAGTACCTATGAAGAGAAGCTTCTTGGAAGCAGTAGGAATTGAGCTGGGCCTTTAGGGATCATCAAATTTAGAAAGCATTCTTGGTGAAAGGAAGAGAATGAGTCTGGTACTGGTGGTCACTACTGAAGGACTTTGAGCGTGAGAGAGCATGTCACTGCCGTGCATTGGAAGGACAGCTCTTGTTGCACTATTTAGGATAGAATGGAAGGAGGGTTGCCTGAGGAATGATGACAGGTCAGGAGACTTTCTCTTTAGTCTTAAGGCAAGACCCTGGAGGCCTGACTTAGGTGACAGTAATGGGATTGGAAAGAGGCAGGCCCACTGGAAAGACCCATCTTCTCCATCCCTAAGGTCCTCTTTTGCTTGGATTTGCAAAAAAAAAAAAAAAAACTTGACTCATTTGCCAGTCCTGAGGGAAGAGATCATCCTTAACTCAACACTCCCAAGTTCTCTGTTGACTAGATTTTTTTCTGGGTCAAATTTCTCCACTGTCTGTGTCACTGGAGGGAGTCATGGTTACCCTAGCCCTCTTGTTCTTTTCATTTTGCTGCAATTTAGATTACATTTGGATTGTGTTGATGGGGGGATAAATCTTTCCATCCTTGGACATCTTCTGCCAAGCTAGAGGAGAAAGTGCTCTGTGGTGTTGAGAAGTCACCAAAACAACTAGACAGAACCTTCTCACTTTACATGTAAGGAAATAGAGGCCCAATGAGCTAAAGAACATGCTCAAGTCACAGAGAGAAGTGGGGGCACAGGAGCAGGACTAGGTATTTTGACTCCAAGTTCTGGATTTTTTTTTTTTTTTTTTAGTATAACAGTTTCTGTTGAATAATGCTAATATTTACTAAGCACATACTATGTGTCATGTACTGTGATAAAGCTTTGTTATCATTATTTAATTCCCCCAATGACCCTATGAGAAAAAAGCTGTCATTTTCTCTATCTCTTCACATGAGACATTGAAGGTCAGAGAGGAAAAGTAATTTTCCCAAGGTCACACAAGTTGCAAAGTCAGAATTTGAATCCAGGTTTGTCTGGCTTCAACTATCTGTCCAAAAATAAGAACCACCCCTCTTAAAATTATTTATTAAAAATAACTGATGCCTTCAGTAGTTCTTTTTTTAACACCTACTATTTGAGAAGGTATAGTGAACTCATTAATACCTACAAGTGAATTTGAATAACAAGTGTGTGTCTACATACATTTTGGAAAATATACATTTAGAAAATAACAGTATGTGTATATGCAAGACATGTGGGAATGAGTTTTAGAACTCATCAGTTGATAGAGGAGGTAGTTGATGAGGTGGGGGAAGGTGGTGCCTTGGGAAATACATTAAGGTGAGCAATCGCACTGGAGTGAATTTTTAAAGCTTTCAGGTCTCTGATGTAACTTGATTCACTACATGTGGCTGTGATTCAGTTGCATATTTGATTGGCTCATTCCTCATGACCTTAGGCCCCCTGCAAAAATGCCTACTTACGCTAATACTCCTGAGACACTCTGAGAAACATTGTGTATAAACAAGCTTGAACCTGCTGATGGATCCTGAATATTTGTCATGTGTCTTGCTGCTCTCCCCAGTGTCCTGCTCAGTGCCTTTGTGAGCCACTTTATGGCTGTACTTTGGGGGAGTGAGGGGACAAGGCAGTGTCTTGGTCTTCAATGTTAGAGGCATTTGTTAGAGGAGGTCTTGTCTTATAGAGGGGCTGCTTGAGCACCAATATGTCATGGAGTTTAGGAAAACATCTCTTTCTAATGTTTAATTGAGTGTAAATTATATTCAATAAAATGCACAGATCTTTAGTGTTCAGTTCAATGAGTGTTGACCATTGTCTATGTCTGTGTCATCAAAAAAAAATATAGAACAACTCACAAGTTTCTCTTGTATCCCAGTCTACTTCTAATATATCAGTTTATTCTTTATTGGTTAGTGCTTTTTGCAATCATCTTAAAAGATGTTTGGCTATCACAGATTGCAAAGATATTTTTCTGTTTTCTTCCAAATGCTATATGGTTCTACTTTTCATATTTAGACTTGTGATCCATTTTTCTTGAACTAACCGTTGCATAAGGAGTGAGGTAGATGGTGAGCTTCACTTTGTTTTTCATACAGATATCCAGCTAACCCAGCATCCTATGCTAGAAAAACTTACCTTTTATACAAAAGTTGAAATCAATTAGCCATGTATATATTGGTTGATTTATGGATTGTCTACCTTGTTCTATTGATCTATTTGTCTATTCTTATATCATTATCAAGCTATAACTTTGAGATAAAGCTTGAAATCATGTAGTATAAGTTCTCCAAATTTGTTATTCTTTTTCAAATGTTTTGAATAGTCTGTGCCCATATAACTTTTAGACTCATATTGTGAATTTTTCAAAAACGCCTGTTGGAATTTTTATTGGAATGACATTGAATCTGTAGATCCATTTAGACAGAATAGACATTTAACAATATTTTGTTTTCTAATTCATGAGCATGGTATATCTTGCTTTTTATTTACTTTTTAAATTCCTCTTTGAAAAAAATATTTTGTACTTTGTACATTTTTCAATTGATATATTTTTTGACAGTTAATATTTTCGATGATATTGTAAATAAGATTTAAAAACTTAATTTCCAATTATTCATTAGTATTGTATAGAAATTAAATTGCTTTTTGTACATTGACCTTGTATCTTGTGACCTTGATAAATTCATTTTTTAATTCTTCTGCTTCTTCTACCTATGCAATTAAATTGTCTGCAAATAACAATGGTTTTACTTCTTTTCTAATCTTTATGTGTCGTATTTCTTTTTCTTACCTTATTGCACTAGCTGGGACTTCTAGTGCAATACTAAATAGACATGGTGAGAATGGATATAAGTATGATATCAGCAAAATAGATTTCCTGTGGACTCCCTTTATCAGATTAAGAAATTTCCTCTATCTTCCTGTCTTCCTAGTTTGCTAAGAGGCTTCTTGTTTTTGTTTTTGTTTAGTTTATTGTTTTTTTTAATAAATAAGTGTTGATTTTGTCAATTGATTTTTCTGTATCTAATGAGATCATTATGTAATGTTTTTCTCGTGTAATTACATGGAATAATTTTCAAATGTTAAACCAATCTTGCATTCCTAGGTCAACTTCTTTGAAACGACCTATTTATACATATACAAATTTATTTTGTTAATATTTGGTTAAGAATTTTTCATTTAGGTTCATGAAGAATATTTGTATTTTTTTCCTATAATGTCTTTGTCAGGTTTTGTTATCAGAGTTATATGAGCCTCATGTGATAAGTGGAGAAATGTTCCCTCTAATTTCTGAAAGTGCTTGTGTAAGATTGGAATTAATTCTTCCTTAAGTGTTTACACAATTAATTGATGAAGCCATCTGGACCCGGAAGTGCTTTGTTGGTAGGTATTTTATTATGAGTTTAATTTCTTTAATAGACATAAGACCATTTAGATTTTCTACTTCTTCTTATTTTAATTCTGGTAAGTTTTATTTTTCAAGGAATTTTTCCATTTTATATATTTTGTTGATATTTTGGTATCCATTTGTACATAACATTCTCTTATTCTTTTAATATCTGTAGGATTTGCAATGATATTTTCTCCTTTCACTCCTTGGTAATTTTTGTTTTATTTTTTTCTTGATCAGTTTTGCCAAATATTTATGTTTTATTAATTTCTTCATATATTCAACTTTTAATTTTTTGATTTTTTTGTCCATTTTCTATTTCATTTATTTCTGCTATTAATTTCATTATTTGCTTTATCCTTTGTAATGTTTGTTTTAATTTGCTTTTTTTCTTCTTAAAGTAGAAATTTAGTCTTTGACTTACTCTTTTCTATAATAGTCACTTAAAGCTCCACATTTTCTTCTAAGCTCAGTTTTATCACATCTTACAAATTTTGTTATATTTTCTTTATTATTAGGTTAGAAATATTTTTTAATTTCTCTTGTGATTTCTTTTTTGACTTATGGGTTATTTAGAAGTGGGCATTTAAATTTGAAAATATGGCAAGATTTTCTCCTTACCTTTCTATAATTGACATCTAACTGAATTCTATCCTGATTAGAGAATATTATTTTGATATTTTGATATGATTTTGAGCATTGATAATTTTTAAATTTGTTTTATGGCCCAGTTTGTAGTTTCTCTTTGTCAATGTTTATGTGCACTTGAAATTAATGAGCATTTGCAGGTTTGGGGAGTAGTATTTTATAAAGGTCAATTATGTCAAACTGTTTAAAAGTGATGTTCAATTCTTATAGCCTTACTGATTTTTTTTGATCTATTACTTATCAATTACTGAGAGAAGGGTGTTAAAATCTACAGCTATGAATGTGAATTTCTCTATGGTTTTGTCAATGTCTGCTTTGTGAACTTCGAAACACTGTTCTGAGTGGATACACATTTAGATCATTAAATCTGCCTGATAAATTGACCCTTTGATAATTATGAAATGCTCTTTTTATCTTGAAGTCCACTTTGTCTGATTTTAATACAGCACATCAACTTTCTTATGCTTAATATTTGTATAGAATATCTTTTTCTACTTTTTCTTTTAATCTATCTGTAAATTTATACTTAATATGCTACTTTTAAATAAGTAGGTAAATCTTACATTTTAAATGCAGTCTGACAACTTCTGCTTTACTGCTGGTGTGTTTAATCTCTTTACATTTAATGTAATTAAGTGCATGACTGGGTTTAAGTTTACCATTCTGATATTTTTTCCATTTATTCTTTTTTTTATTTGCCCCCTCTCTTTACTGTATCTTTTTGGATGAATTATGTACTTTTTGGTATTCCATTTTGTCTTCTCCATTGACATTTTAGCCACACTTTTTGTGTTATTTTATAACATTTGCTCTTTAGAAATTAAACTATATCTTTAAATGATAACAATCTACCAGATATATTCATACTATTTTATGAATAATATATAAACCTAATAGCAATGATTTCATGTATTTGTCTTGTGCCTCTTATGCTCTTGTTTTTGCATATTTTACTTCTATTTATATGGTATAAGCCTCATAATATATTATTTTTTGATTTTTAAAAAATCAGCAATTTATATATATATATGTGTGTGTGTATATATATAGAGAGAGAGAGATAGAGAGAGAGAGAGTTCCATCTAGTATACCATAACCTTGAAAAAATTATATATATTACATTGTCTATAAATAACACACACATACACAAACAAATATGTATTACACGCATATGTATAATTTTCGGGGGACATTTCTTATAGACAAATTATCTGTTTTCATCTATCTAAAAAGTCTGTATATTGCTTCTAATTTTACAGGATGTAAAATCTTGAACTGATAGTTTTTTTTTCTTTTTGCACTTCGAAGAAGTTGTTCCAGTTTTCTGGTCTCATTTTTATTGTTGTTCCCTGTAAGTAATGTATCTTTTTTCCCACTTGCTATTTTTATGAATTATCTCTTTATCTTTGAGTCTTGGTGGTTTTCTTTATATTTACCTTGCTTGGGTTCACTGAGTTTCTTGGATCTATGGATTGATTTTGGAAAGTATTTTGTTGTTATTTGTAAAAAAAAAAAAAGCAAAGAATAAAGAAAGGAAGGAAGAAAGGAAAGAAGAAAGGAAGAAAGGAAGAAAGAAAGGAAAAAAAGGAAGGGAGGACAGAAGGAAGGAAGGAAGGACAGAAGGAAGGAAGGAAGGTAGGAAGGAAGGAAGGAAGGAAGGAAGGAAGGAAGGAAGGAAAGAAGGAAGGAAAGAAGGAAGAAAAAAAGACCACATTTGCCATTATCCCTCTTTTTTTCTGAAACTCCAATTACATTTTTTTCTAAACTATTTGTTCTTATCCCACAGTTCAATTTTCTTTTTCTCCTTATTTTATTCTTTGTTTTTACTTAGATAATTTTTATTGATTTGTCTTCAAGTCATCAAACTGTTCCTCTGCTATATCTAATTTAATATTAAGTCTATTAAATAAATTCTTTATTTCGATATCACTTTTTCATTTCTCTTGTTTCTATTTGTGTCTTCCCTTATAGTTTCCTTCTCTCTCCTGAAATTATTAATCTGTTCATACATATGTTTCCCCCCCCACTAGATTCTTTAAAAATATTTATCATTGTCATGTTAAAGTCCCTATCTGGGCTATCTCTGAGTCTGATTGAGTTGACTGTTTCCTTCTTTGAACATGAGTAAGGTTTTCTTCCTTCTTTGCACCTTTCCTATATATTGATATATTGGGACATTATGTGTAGAATAACAGTAGACACTAAGTAAATAATAGTCACCTCCAGAAAAGGGGAATCATCTTTTATTTCTGTGTGGAGGATTGAGTCAATCTGTAGTTCAGCTGAGTCTGGGCTTGATTGTAACTTAAATTAGATTTATTTTGCCACTGGCTTAAGATAATTTGAGGAATAAAGATCAAGATTCCCTTTAGCAGAGTTTAGGATTTGAGCACTGGTGAAATTCCAGAGAATTCTTTACATTTTATAATTTGGCTGCCAGCTTGCATTTGTTTGTTTGTTTACGTACCCATCCACTGGAGAGTATTTTCTTTGCTTTCCAGTTCTGCCCTTAGCTTTCTGCATCTTGAGAGTTCTCTCTCTTCCCAGATGTCCTGCCCACATCTTTTGGAGGAAGGCTGTAGTGCACTTGATAGAAGCCCAGTGTGCCTCCAAATCATTTCCCTCAGGTCTCCTGCTCCATCTCCAGTTTCAGCCTCGTACTTCAGGAAATCTAGGCACCTCAGAGGGATCTGTCTAAGCCCTACCTCTTGCCCTACCTGCAGCCCTCAGCATACTACCTTTGGGCCTAGATGAGAATAATGGGAGTGAGTTGGACGGTAGGTGCAGGTCCACAGTATGGCTAGGACTCCTCAGGTCCTAGTTTTTCATGGCAACCCACTCACTGCTATCAGTTTGTCAAAAGTTTGATGAATTTCTCCTTACCCCTATGCGTGGCATATTCCTCTTTCTCTTCTCCTTCACCAGTGATGAAAGCATCAATGGTCTCTTCTTGCCAGGAGGGTATCATTACTCTTCAAAATTTTGTTCATTTTTCCTTTGTATCTTTGGCTCCCTGATGGTTTTAAAACAATTGTAATTTTGTAGCTTGTTTGGCTTGTTCTCTTTGTTAGGGTAAAAGTAACAATTTCTTGTAATCTGCATTCTAACTGGAAGTGGAACTCAGTGCTTTCTATTATTAACTTTCTACACCCAGAACCTAGACAGCTATCCATGTGGCTGGAATAGGGATAGGTTTGAATAATTCCAACTCAACATCTCTGCACACTTTCTGTGCTGAAGGCTTTCTAATGGGTGAAGCTCATAATTTCTGATGTCTTTTCTCAGGAGGAGTTTTCCCCTAAGAGGTTCTTCAGACCCTGTTAAGTGGGTTTCTGTTGGGCCCTCCCCATCAGTGCCACAGAGATATCTACACCTCACCATTCAAGGTGTGGACAACTTTCCCACCCCTGCAGAAATGGGATAGATCTCAGGGGAGGGGTGAAGGTAGGAAACTCTTACTTACTAACATTTACTTGGTCTCTAATTTGAGCCCCTTGAGATGGGTCTTCTCATCTTACCTAAAAGGAAGCTGAGACTCGGAGAGGTTATTCAATTTGCCTAAGCACCAGAGCTAGAATTTAAAATCACAGCTGACCCATTCCAGATGAAAGTTTCTTTTTCTTACCAACATGGAGGAAGCCACAGCAGAAGATGGATAGACCACCATTCCCCTATCTGGCCTGGGGCTGACTCTGTAGATGCTGGCCACAGGGTTGGTACTAGCAAAGGGAGCTCTAGTTTCAGAGACCAGAGCTCTTCTCATCAGGATCCCACTGTAATCAAACCATGTATTTTCTGAGTAAACAGTTCGCTGAATTTTTTTCTGAATATCAGTATTTTCCTGAAAAATCTGAGGTTCCCTAAAGCCTTTGAAAACACTCCTGTGAGAAATCGGGAGCAGCTCCTCCATGGGTCCTCTTTCTAGCAGGCCTTGTTCCCATTAACTGGATTTGTAGGAAAGAAAGTAGAGAAAAGAGCAGCCCCCATGCCCAGCCAAGCCCCCACCCATTCCAGTCCATATAAGCCTTTTTTCCATGGTAGAAGCCACCTTGAACTTGGCCTCTTCTCCCTGGCACAGTGGCTAACGCAGGAAAAGCCAAAGCGTAATTAGTTAATAGCAGGGCTCTGTTAATGGAAAGGGCATTTCTAACTTACTTATGCAAACTGATACTGTGGGGTTTGTCAGAAACCATCAATAGGATGCAACGTAGAGGATTCTTAGGTCACCTGTCAAGTGGGGACAAAGCTTGTCTTATTTAATCTCTGAGATCTGGAGTGGCTCTTTGGATCATTAGCTAGCTTGGAAGTAAGAGCACCAGGAGAAGAAGCTGGGGACCCCACTTCTGAACATCTTTCCCCTAATAATAGCCATGTGTCAGAAGTGTGCTACATATCTCGCTGTCACTATCTCACATTTTCCTCTCTATTACCTGAGAAGTAGATGTTATACTGTCCTCATTTTGTAGTTGAGAAATTTGAGACTTAGAGAGATAAGTAACTTTGACTAAGGTCAAGCAAGTAGTTGGTAGTGGGCCTGGGATTTGAACCCAAGATTGCCTGAATTCTAGGTCTAGGTGGTTCACCAATTTGCATGGTACCTCATCACTCAGCAGCTAGGGCATTCTAAAACCCGAGTTACTAATAGGAGGTGACGCTTGGATCTTCCTAAGGCTAGCCTTCTTAAGGTTACCTCTTTTCTCCTCACTCTGGGTTCACAGCCATAGCATATTTGCCAGACACCTTTGCAGTTGGGTTAGTTATATGACTGAATACTGTCAATGTAGTGTTAGGAGCAGTGAGGTGGTTGCTGCGACTGAAGGAGTGAGGGTGAGGGGTGTGACAGTGTTGGGAAAAGTGTCCAGAGTAGTACCTTTCAATAAATATTAGAGTCCTTCCTTCCTCTATGATGTTTGATAGCTTTGTAGTCACCCTAGGAAGTCCTCATTGCCAAAAATAAACAAACAAATGAACAAAAAAAATTGAGGTGAATCAAACAGGAATTTCCTTTATTGACTGGGCTGATACTTGGAATTTCACCAGGAGTGACTGTTCTTTTAGTCCAAGGTTTGATTCCTGTTTCATGCAAAAACTTCTGGCAGAGGATAATCTAATGTATTTTTAGTTATATGCCTTAATGGAGTTGACTGTAAATTTGACTAAGATTAGTAGGAGGGAAGAGTTTGAGACAGGAAGTAACTGGGTTTTTTGGAAACTGGTTAAGTTTAAATTGAGCTAGGGCTAGGGAAAGGAGGGCAAAGAGAGATCATGGAAGCTTAATCCTGTCCGAGGTCACATTTTGAAGTTCTTCTGTTGTAGCTTTAGGTGGGTGTCAAAGGAACTTACATGTGCAGACATCATTGATTCAAAGAAAGTATTGCTCATAACTTATCTGAGGTTGCCTTGCATTGGAAAAATGAGTTTCCTATATCCTAGGAAGAGGTGATCCCTGCCACTACCCTGTCACTAAAGGCCAGTAGAGGAGAGAGCCCCCACAGAGCATAGCCAAGTGTCAAAGGTCTACGTGCCCCTGGGCTTCTGTTCCCTCAGCTTGCAAAATGCCCATTGTCAGCACACTTGGTTGCAGACAGCAGAAACTGAGCTGTTTCAAAAAGAAAATGGGTTTATTAAATGATATTTGGTTCCCCCCACCCTCTAGAATCATTGGCATTTGGGGGAGATGCAGGTTCAAGATTAAGCTTCCAGGAAGAATGCTCCAACTACACTGTAGAATTTGTGTGAAGGTGAAACCAGCATTGTGGCTGCTGAGAACTCAATGCTAGAAACACATCATCTCTCCTGCTTGCTCTACTGCCTCCAGCATTAGGGCCACTTTGTGTCTGGAGCTGGACCTGGTCCTCCAAGGCCTGATGCCTCTGCCACTACCAGGGTCAACCAAAGGGATTTATTCCCTTGGCAGAGGCTGGTCCCTCACATTGCTCACTTTCTCATTTCTGGAACAAAATCCTATGTGGATATGTATGACAGGGCTAGGTCACAGTCCTGCATCTGAGCTGCAAAAGAAGCTAGGAGTTTGAGCTGTGACTATAATGAGGAAGCAAGACTGATATCATGGGAATTTCCCCGAGTATAGAAAGGATTGCTCTAAATATGACCAATGTTGTCTGCTGGCAATATCTACAGAAGGTTCTTATTAAAATTTAAAGTCTTCTTTAGACTAAAAGGTCTAGAATACTTTATCAGGCCCATGGAAAAAGCAATACCTGGGAAGGTGGCTCTTGTCATGGAGTAATTGTTAAGGACAATGCTCACTGAGGCACAGCAGAGGGCATGCTGGGTGTGGGGTCCTCACAAGCATGCAGAAGGCCACAGGGAATGGAAGGAGCCCTGGCAAGGTTACGTGGGCTTGGGCTTTCTGCTAGCAACCCACCCTGCAAAGAGAACAAGGACTTCATGGGAAATGGCAGGGAAAGCAAAAAAAATTGTTTGAGGTTGGTTTGTGCGGGCACTTAATTACTGAGTTATCCTGATGACTACGTAAACTCACAACTCAAAAAAGTGAAGGATTTTTTTCTGAGAAATTTCTGGTAAACAGAAGCCCATAAGTGCTCAGAGGAATCCAGGGATGTTTTCCATTTGTTCTGAGCTGGACAGTAAACAGCTGTGTTTGTCACTCCCTGCCCACTTAGAAGGTCTCTTCCTGTTCTGAATTAATAAATTTCAGTTTTGAAAGAGATGACATCCATTTCTGTTTTCTAATCTGACCAGGTACTATTTTGAATAAATTTTGAATAAATTGGAACCCCTGTTTTAAAATGTAATGCACAAGTCAGAACGCTAAGGTGACTCAGTATAAACGCTCCAGCTCAGACACAGACGACCTTGATGTTTCCCAGAGCACTTTCCCATGAAGGATGAGATTCTCTCGTCAGAGTGGAGCATGGTCAGAAAGGAGAACTTCATCTCCTGCTTCAAAACAAGCTTCCAGCCTCTACTGGACTGTTGTCTCTCGCCCCCTTGTTCACACTGCCAAATCTTGTCTTCTGCTGGTCCCCGTGCCCAGCTTACCATCCTTCAAGGCAAGCCAAAGGCCTACTCCTCCATGAAGCCTCCTCTTCGTGGCATGCACCTTTCCAGCAGCTTCAATCTGACTATTTTGTGAGATGGGATGTAGAACAGAGGTGCTTTGGAAATCCCAGAGGCCAGCTTGAGTCTGACTTTTGGGCTGCAGGACCCCTGAAAAGCCTGATTCCTGAAGACATCACAATGACTATGCTGGTCCCTGAGTCTGTCTTGATTTTAACTTCCCTGCTAAGTTTATTTTCTCCAGCAACATATGACCCCATTTTCTACTTCAGCAACCTCAGTGGTAGCTCTCACCATGTTAAACAACGGTCTGATTTGGCATGGAAAAAAGCAGTCAATTGTTTCCTTTAAATCTTAATGTTTTAGGCCCCAGGAACATTTTAAGTAACTCTTTAATGAGAAGACTTCTGGTGAAGCGGAGGTAAAGTCTTAAAGGCTCTAACTACTCCCCAGAGAAGGCTGTCAGGGTTAAGTAACCTCAGTTAGGTTGTGTACATGGAGCAGGATGAGCAAAGCAAGGCAGAAGTGAGGAGCAGAGGCTGCAGGGGGGATGTCCCTTGTCTGGTGGATGAAACTTCTTGGACCCAGAAGATTTCTAGAGCCGTGCTTTGTGCTGTCTCCAGCAGATACCTGCTGGTCAACCGCTATGCCCTCAAATGGTCAAACAAATGACTTACTTTTTTCTGGGCATTGTTGCCTTCTAATTTGGAACCCAAATGAACAGTTCTTTCGTCTCCTCTTTCATTTAAATACAAAATGAAACCAAACAAAACCAAACCCCAAACTCTATTTTCCTTTAACCCCCACTTGCACTTTTTGTTTGTGCATCATTCATTTGTTTGTTCACTACCAATATTTATAAAGTGCCTCCTGGGTTTCAGGCACTGCTCTAGGCACTGGGGATGCACTTAATTATTCATTGTAGATCTAATGGTAGTGAAAAGAATTTATGCACAAGAGGCAAGAGAAGTGAGAGGGACACCACATCTGCTGGCAGGAGGCGTCTCCTAAGGTGGAATCCCACAGAAATGTTAGTGTTTGGATAAGCCAATATCCTCTTGCTCCCAAGTTAGGGCTGTGCATGGTGTAATGGGAGAATTCTGTCATATAATAACAATGTTTACCCTGTACCCAAGGCATGTGGATAGCAAAGCACTTTGGAAATGGGCTCAAATCAACTTCTCATTCAATTGAAACAGAACGCCCTTTGTGTGGGCCTTCCCCCTCCAGCCTGGCGGAGGTGGTCTGCTCACTCTGACAGCAGCCCTGCAGCCACCTCAGGTGGAAATGCTGCCTAGCTTGGAACAGCCACGCTGCCTGTGACTATTACACAGGCCTAAGTAGGTTTGCGAGCTGTACTCTTGGAATTAAATAAGAAAAATGGAGGCGAGGGCAGGGCATGTTGTAGCCCAGACGTTGCACTCCTCTTGATGTGAGTGAGACCTAAATTGGGAAGTATTTGGCTGATGGCGAGGGTAGATAAACGTTACGGATTTGATGTAATCCCAGACCTCAGGCTTGAAACTGAGCTTGACCCTTCCCGTTGAGCACTTTTATGCAATACTACTGGACATGTAGTAACAAGAAAGGAAACAGAGGAAGGATATCAGTTCAGCCACATGTCAACTCTGGGAGAAAAGATGACAGGGAGAGCAAGGAATGAGATGTGTATCAAGTCAGGAGTTGGAAGAACAAAAGAAAATTCTATGAAGTTAGAGCTAGTGTGTCACTGAGGAGACAAAGGAACTTACTTGGGGGGGATGATCTTTCATTATAGGATATAGGAGGTGTGTGTACTGCAGAGAGAACTGGGGATGTCATCTGGCTATTTAGAATCCAACACAACTGTAGGACTTAAAGGCCAATTTATAATGATTACAAATTATACTCATTCGTCTTCAGAAGCCTACATATTAAGGAAAGTGGAATGGCATATACTTTAGATGGGGAAACTGAGGCACGGGGTATTTACATGACTTAGAGTTGTAGAACTGGTGGCTGAATTTTGCATAAAGTGCAGTGTTTGTGCCCTGTCCTCCCTTGATGATGCTCGCAGCTTATCAAGGACATTGTTATTTATTATCTCATTGGACCAGCCCAACAACCCTGTAGGAGATAGAATGGGTGAGAAAACTGAGGACCAGAGAAAGATTGAGAAGGTACTGCAACTCCCTTTTTTTGAGTACTTGTTATGTGTTTTATATAGGCTGTCTCAGAAAATCTGGTCCTTAAAAGGTAGGTATCATTTATCTTTGTTTTAAAGAAGGGGCATTTGAATCATGGGAGAGTGAAAAATGTGTCCAAGGCTACTGACCAGTAAATAGTAGACTTAAGATCCCGACCAGTGGTCTGACCCAAAGCCCAGGCCGTTCCATCACAGCAGATGACTCCCACCACCCACCAGCTGCCTGTAGATGTCCTGCAGCCAGTCAGGGTAGAGTCAGCGTTAGAACTCCATTCCCCCACTTCTGACTTTCCATCAAGTTGCGGTATAAGAACTGTTTGGTGATGCAGGGAGTGTGGTATCAGAGAGACTTGTGTTTGGACCTGGGCTTCCCCACATACTAGCGGGGGATCTAGATCTTACTTAGTGTCTCTCAGGCCGTTGCCACATCTGTAAATAAAGATGAAAATGCCCCCAGGAGGGTTGAAGCTGCACCTGAGCTTTGGTGAGCACCTAAAGAGTAGTGGCAGGGGTCTGGTGGGACAGCCCAGGAGCCTGTGTCTGGACTTGGTCTGATCCATCCATGTTCCCCTGTCTTGGCCCCTCCTCATTTCCACAGGCAGACACACATTTTTGAAATCTTCCTGTGCCTTCTCTCTCTTCTCTTTTCTCTTCTCCTGAGTTTTTGCCATGGGTGTGAAGTAACCTCCTTTTTTTTTTTTTTTTTCCCTCTCGTCTATGCCAGAGCCAGTGCAGTGCGTAAGGCAGTCAGCTCGTTTTCTCCTTGACCTCTCCTTAGTCAGTATTCTTTAGAGAAACAAATGAGTGCTGGCAAGTCTGAATCTTGTAGGGCTGGCTGGCTGGACACTCAGGCAGGAGCTGATGCTGCTGGAGGTAGAATTTCTTCTTCCTCAGGGAAACTTCAGTTTAACTCTTAAGGCCTTTCAACTGACTGGGTGAGCTCACTCTCATTAACCTTTTCTTAAAGTCAACTGATTGTAAATGTTAACCACAGCTACAAAATAACCCCACGACAATACCTAGATTCTTGTTTGGTTGAATAATTGGGGACTATAGAGCAGCCAAGTCCATAGTAACTAACCTTCACAGCTTCCATGACTGTTCTTGGACAATGGTTCTCAATTAGCCTCTTCTTTCTTCATCTGATGTGCTGGCTCCTTTGCCCTCTGCCTGCTCTTTAAATATTGGTCGTTTTCAAGGTTCCATCATTGGTACCTTGTTGATTCTTGGTGCTCCTCTGGGACAGTCTTATCTCTGTGTAGCAGCTGAGCCTATCCTTACACACCAGCTATTGTCTTGTTTGTATTACCAGATGACTACTTCTGACTGGACCCTGACCCCTTTTACCAGGTGCAACCCTCAGCTTCGACCTAACCCTGCGCCAGTCTGTCTGCCCTGCTGCATCCTGCCGTCCCTGTTTGCCTGGTTGGCCCCCCTGGAAATCTGGTTGGCATTCTTGATTCTGCATTCTCTCCCTGTGCACATTCAATTCATGACTAAGTCCTGTGGATTTTTACCCAATAAATGTCTCATTCACCTAGTCAAGAAAGTATTTACTGATTATCTACACACAGCACTAAGCTAGACTCCAGAGCAGGTTTTCTCAACCTTGGTGCTATTGACATTTTGGGTCAAATAATTCTTTGTTGTGGGGAATGTCTTGTGCATTGTATGATATTTAGCAACATCCCCATTCTCCAGGGCCACTGTAACAAAATACCACAGAGTAGCGGGTGACACAACAGAAATATATTTTCTCACAGTTCTGGCAGCTGCAAGTCCAACATTAAGATGACAGCAAGATTTGTTTCTCCTGAAGCCTCTCTCCTTGGCTTGCAGATGGTCATCTTCTCCTGGTGGCTTTTTTTCTATGCATGCACATCCCCAGTGTCTTGTAAGGACATCATTTATATTGGATTCAGGCCCTACCCTAAAGGCCTCATTTTAACTTAATCATCTCTTTGATGACCTTATGTCCCAAAACTGTTACATTCTGAGGTTCTGGGACTTGGGACCTCAACATATGAGTTTTAGAGGAACAAATTCAGCCCATGAAACTGGGCCCCCACCCATTAGATATTAGTAGCAATTCTCCCCACTCCAAGTTGGGATGACAGCCAAAAATGTCTCCAGATATTGCCAAATGTCCCCTAGGGCAAAATCGCTCAGGCTGAGCATTATTGCTCTATGGCAGTGGTTTTTAACATTGGCTACATTTTAGAATCACTTGGAGAAAAAAAAGAAAAAAAAACCAACAGCGACAATCCACCCATGGAGATTGTTTTAATTTTGGGGGGTGAGACCCAGGTAGGGGTATTTTGTAAAAATGTTGCAGACTATTCTAATGTGCAGCCAGGGATGAGAACATTCCAGCAGTGTGAGAGTGAATTAGACAGACATTATATAACAAATTTCATGATTAAAATTTGAAAACACAGTTAAGATTGTATTTCGCATACTGTTTTGTCACATTTTCTTTAGTAATGTATATTGAATATTTTCTTGTGTCATTAGATAATCTACAGGTAAATTTTAATGAATTTGCATGTGGATATCTGCTGTAAGTCATTTACTCAGAGCCCTGATTAAATGTATTTTAGAGGATTCAAATTCTTCTCTGTTGAAGTACTAATGCAAAGCATATTCTTGTATGCATGTCTTTGTAAGCAGCTTTGATCATTTTCTTAGGGTAAAATTGGAGAGGTGGAAATCCTGGGTCAAAGTGGTGAATATTTGAGTGGTTTTTGATACCTATGACTAAATTGCTCCTCAGAAGTGTATTATTTTACAGCTCTGCCAACAGAAAATATAAAAAATCATTACCCTATATCCTTACCAGCCTTGGATATTTTAGTTGTTGAAATTAAATAACATGGTACCTTGTTCTAACTTGAATTTCTTTGTTTATTATCGAAGCTAAACATTTCAAACACTTCTGTTAATCTGCATTTTTCTTCTTTTGTCCATGTCATTTGCTCATTTTAAACAATATTTTCATTTTTCTCATAGATTTACAAGAGCTGATTGTAAGAATATTAAGTTTTTATCTGTTACATGTTGCAAATATTACTATCAAGTTAATATTTGCCTTCAGTATTTGTTAATGCCATTTTTATTTCTGGAAGTAACTTTCATGTAGTTAAATCTATTAGCATTTCCTCCCTTCCTTCCTTACTCCATCCCTAATTTTATTCATAGAAAAGTTTTCCATACCAACCAACATATCAATATTTATCTACATTTTTGTTCTTCTATTATTTTTTGAACATTTTATTTTTAAAATCCATTTGGAATTTTGGCATGCCATATGAGGTAAGGATTGAGTTTTACATTTTTATTTCAAATAGTTACCCAGTTGTCCTAGAACCACTTCTTAAAAATTTTATCTTTTCCTGTTTATTTGAAATGCTTCCTAGACTAAGTTCTTGTCTGCTTGGACCTGTTTTGGTGCTTTCTCTTCTGTTCTGTATTTCTTTTTCTTTCTTTCTTTTCTTTTCTTTTCTTTCTTTCTTTCTTTCTTTCTTTCTTTCTTTCTTTCTTTCTTTCTTTTTTTACTAGATTTATAATTTGTTTTGGCAGCTGAAGTTCAACTTTTCATTATTCTTCATTTTTCAAAAACAATTTTGAAATTCAAAACCATTTTTTCAGATTCTTAAAACTCCCATTGTAATTTTGGATAAAAGTCCAATAACTTGGGGAGAATGTACAGCTTTCCAATATTAAATCTCACCTTTCAGACTATGTATATATGAACACTCCTTCTATTCTCAAGTATTTTTTATGTATCTTTGTAAAGTATGTCGTTTCCTTTATGAAGGTCCTGCACAGTTTTTGTTAAATTGATTCTAAGATCTTTGTATTTTTGTTGCTATTTGAAGTGAAATCCTTTACTCACTATATTTACTGGGTAGTTATTGCTACTATTTCAAGACACTATTGTATTACATGTATTTATTTTGTAATAGTCTAGTTTACTGGTAATTAGTTTCAATAGTTTACTACCTTGAGTTTTCTGGGTTGGTGTCTATCAGTTATGCAAATAATATTAATTTGTTCTCCATTTCAATGTATGCATTTCTTATTTCTTCTTGTCTTACCATATTGGCTAAATGTCTAAAAAAAGAAAAAATCCACAAAACAAAACTACAGTGGGAGTAATGACATACTTAACCTGCTCTTGATGTGTTTTGATCTTTTTAGTTATACTAATATGAGATTGGCCAAAGTTTGGTTAGACTGTTTATTGTGCTGTTTTTGTCTTTGTCAGATTTTTGTATCAGTATTAGGCTAATTTCACAAATTAAACAAGGGAGCTTTCAGAAAAAAATTATATGGTCTGAAACATTTTATATAGTAATAGAATAGTTGATTTCTTAGGAGTTTAAAAGAATTTGCCCATAAAATCATCTGGCTCTAATCCCTTGGCAGACTTTTCCAATTTCTTCCATGGCATTTGTTTGTTTGACTTTACTTCTTTTGGAGACAATTTTGGTAATCAGCATTTTCTTAAAAATTTATCTTTTTTGTAGAAATTTCATTTTTATTTGTTGTAATGTGGCACATGAGATTCTTACATAAGTAAAAGTATTTCATGTCAGCAGATTATATATATTTTTATTTCTAGTTTTGAATATTTAGATTTTATTCTCTTACATTTATTAATAAGCTCAACTCTTTTTTTTCATAATTTTAATTTCTGTTTTATTTTTGTTAATCATTTCTTCTTTAATTTTTCTAAATCATTTAATTTGAAGATTACTGATGAAAACATTTAAGTTTATATATTTGTCCTCTGACTATAGATTTAAGAGCATCTCATAAACTCATGGATATTTTCTATATAGTTCTGAACTGTAATGTTTTTCCTTCTTTAACCAAAATTCTGAGTGAATTTTAAAAATTTCAAGGAGCTGAGGGTATTTTTTATGAGAGGGGTATTATCACTTTTGTTAATAATTTCTGGTCTGTTTTATGGTGAATTGAGAATGTGATTTAAACAATTGCCACTTTTTCAAATTAATTGTAATTTCCTTTGTTAGAAGATTCTTCCACTTTGTGGATACCCCAAATTCAGCACGTATATTTTATTATAGTTATGTGTCTACATGTCTATCATTCCATTATCCAATGAGCCCTGGGCAACCCTGGTCATTTCTGTATTTTTGGTATTGAAAGCAGTGCCTGGTAAATACCAAGTATCAATAAATGTTGGCTGAAATGATCTTGAGTGACAGATGGGGGCATGACATGTGCTTAATTGGCTAAGGGGGCTGAGATTATGGGTTCCATTTTCATATATACCAGATGACTTTACTGATTCACAGCCAAAGGCCAGGTACAAGGGGTTTTTGTAAAGCAAGGCGAAGTATGGGTTCCATACTGGTAACAAATTAGTGTCATTTACTGATAGGGTTAGAGTTAATTCTAACTTTTTTGATGATGCCAACACATAGGAGTGTATTCATTCCCAAACTTATGAGAAAAAGCAGTCTAGATAGTGGAAAAGAGCTGGTCCTAGAGCTACATCTAGCCAGAGATCAGACCATGATTTGCTTGGACAAGTCACATAGGTTCTCAGGACTGCAGCTTCCATGGTTGTCAAGAGACAACACTGGACTGAGTTATTTCTAGTGATTAAAAACAGGATCTTTGATAAGCAGCAAGAAAAACTAACTCACAATACCAAAAGAAATTTTAAGTGAAGAAGAAATATTTTTATATTTTAGAGTTAATTTTTAAAATTACTGAAATTGAACAAAGAATTTTGTGTGTTTGTGTGTTGCATATACACAATTTTTTGCAGAGAGGTTCTGATTAGGTTTTACAAACATCTGTGATCCAGAAAACCTTAAGAAACACCTCCTCAGAGGGATTACAAATCTGAGGATCAGAAATCCTCGATGAAATATGGGAGAAGTTTTATTCCTTTTTTCTCCTAGACCTCTTCATTGCATCATCCCCTCATCGGTCAGTCAATTAAATATTTGTAGAGCAGCTCCCATGTTCAAGGCGTTCTGTTCTTCCAATGAGGAGAAATAAAAAAGGGCATGATATTGTCCCTGACTTTTAGAAGCTTAAGGTGTAATTGGGGAGAGAGGAAAAGTAAGTGAAGAAAGTTAGTAAATAAGTCTGGTACAGGGCGAATACATTGACTATAGACTGAGGCCCTCCCTTTCTACCTTGAACACTTACAAATGATGGGGAAACAAATTTAACAAGTACATAGCCATGTGTAAATCAAGAGAGGACATTTCTAATCATCATAAACGGAGAGATTTCCATAAAATAATCAAATACATAGGCTACACTGGAATTTAGAGGCCTTAGCTGTTAGGCTTGTGGGGACTGGGTAAGGAACTGGCTAATAAATGGGCTTAGGCTGGGACCCCATTACCTTGAAAGCTGGGGGCTGGATTTGTACAGTCTATATAAAGCTAAGGCCTAAAAACACACTTTCCCCATTGAATGTGGGAGTGGGGCAGCAGGAAAATCCTGTTTTCCTGGCTGATTGTGGCTAAGGTTCTGAGAAGTACCACCTAGGATCTTGGGACTATGCTGTATGCTCAGGGCCAAGGCTGGTAAGCAGATTACCTTGAGCTGAGAAGCTGAACATAAATATCAAGTCCTCCTTAAGACTGTCCTAGGTTTTCTGGATATTTATAGGAGGAGATTTTCATAAAAGATAATTTGATGAACAAAAATTACAAGGCACCAAGGTTAACCAACACTATGAAAAACAAATAACAAACTCAACAAATAGATGAACAAACATCCAAGGAAAAGAGATATTAGAACAATCCAAAAAAAAAAAAAAACCTTTAATATAAATAATTACAAAAGTAAGGGAGGGCATAGAAAGAAAGAAATATGAACATAAGGCAATAAGATAAGAACAGATGTTTATTTAAAAAAATTTAAAACTTCAGAAATAAAGAAATAGTTACTGGAATAACAAATTGAATCTATGGGTACTTTAGTTAATAAATCATAACAAACCTTAGTAGCTTAAAACAATAAATATTTATTATCTCACAGTTTCTTTGTGTCAGGAATTCAAGAATGGTTTAATTGGCTGATTTTACTTCAGGATCTCATTAGGTTATAGTGAAGATGTCAGCCAGATCTGCAGTCATCTGAAGACTTGACTGAGGGTAGAAGACATGCTTCCAAGATGACTCCCTCACAGAGAAGGTGGCAAGTGACCTTAGTTCCTCCCAACGTAGGCCTCTCCAAGGTGCACTTTATTGTGTTCTCATAACATTGCAGCTGGTTTCCCCTAGAGCAAGTGATCATAGAGGGAGTAAAGAGGAAAGAAGCTACAATGCTTTTTGTGACCAAGTCTTGGAAGTTATCTCCACTATATTTTATTCATTAGAGGATATTCACTAAGACTAACTCTAACTCAAGAAGAGAGGAGTTAGATGCCCCTTCTTGGTGGAAGGACTACCAAAGAATTTGCTGGTATATTTTAAACCACACAATGGACCAAGTAGCATATTGCAGACAACAAAAAAATGAATCATGAAGCCAGAAGACTGATTTGAGGAAGTGTCCCAAAATGAAGCAGAAAGAGATAATGGGATGGAAAATATGAAAAGAAAGTTTAGAAATCTGGAGAATAGATTTAAAACCCCAACATATATTCAATAGGAGTCCCAAGAGGAGAAAAAAGGGAAAAAGATGCAGAAGCAACATTTGAGCATGTAATGTCCCAAGACTAAAGATGGTATTTCCCAGATTGAAAAATCTCATTATGGTTGAGCAGTATAACTAAAAATTAGCCAACTCTATAAAGCAGTTACATTGGCAATAGAGTGGTAGAAAAAGTACTTCAAGGAAACAAACAGATTGCAAAGGCTGGAGTAATCAGAAAACTCTTCATAGGTGGAGGCAGCAAATGCAGGATATTCTGCTAGGTTTGATGCAGTGGAGGGAATTTTGGGCTCAGGGGCAGAAAGGGACCAGTTGTGTTGGGCAGCCCTTGCGTCTTACAGTGACCTTATACTGACCCCTGGACAACATCTTTGCCAATTCTGCTACCATCAAAACCCCAGCAAAAGAGGCTGCTTCTTGCCCCAGGCTTCTCTCCAGCTCTTGGGCCTCAAATATCAACATGCTGTAACCAAACGAAGACATTTTTCTTCTGCACCAAGGCTTTGGCTTGCCATGCTCCTGTTTATTTTTACCCCCATAATTTGTAATTAATAGTCAGACTTGTTTTTTCTTGCAGACTCAGAGATAAGAGCGAGTATTAATTCGAATATTTGCAACTAACAAATACCTTCCCATCAGCCCACATGTAACCTGGAAATCTGGAGAGATGCTGAGTCCTTTGAGGAGGGCATGGGGCAGGAGTCATATGTTGGAGGTTGCAAGGAGACAGGAACTGGTATAGTCCAGCCCGGGCTGCATTGCCCATGTCACCAGCCTGAGACTTGGAGAATCGACAGCTTTTAAAAAAGCGATGTCCTCAGTGGGCAGTGGCAGGAGACAGACATCTACACCCGGACCCAGAAGAAGCAGACATCACTCTACTTGCGGGGGAGTTAAAGTTTTGGCTGGGAAAATTAGTCACTTGTGGAGAGAAAACAATATTAGGTGGAAAAAACTCCCTCTGGCCAGGCAGTGTGATCCGACCCCATGAGAAATTTTTCTTGGGGTCAAACCTTTGCCCTTTGCTTCTTGGTGTCCCGCCTCAGGCTGAGGTTGCTTGGATGTATGTGTCTATGCTGAGGTCACTATTGTCAGAGGTTCAATAAAGCAGGGCCTAAGGGAACCAGTTTAGGGGGAGAAAAGAAAAAAATATTGGCAAGGAGACTTCAGAGTCATAAAATCACAACCATTTGATTGTCATACAAACTTTCACAGTCATTTCACAGTCCATTCACCATCTTTTCTTCCTCCTATTGGTGTTGTTTTTCTAGTTGCATTCCTATCCTCACTCCCCACTCCCCAGTTCCCTGCAGACTATTTAAAAATTGGATATAAAGAGAAGACCTCATCTACTTTTCTTTCCTCAAGGAAAAAAAGAAATTTCCAATATCACTGACCAGGATTTATTAATTTGATTTCATCTGGGAACATTGAGGAAAAGAGGGCACCGCCTTTGTCTTCCCTGCCTCTTTGTCTCATTGTCACTCATTCTGTCTCCCTTAATCACTCAGTCTAATTCTGGATCTCTCTCCCCATCTCTCTCTCTGTGTATTTGGGTCTTTCTTGTCAGCTCACTTCTCTGCATAACCAAACTACACCTAATAGATCAGCATGCCATTCAGCACCTTGGGCCAGTCACAATCTAATATCCCACACAACCTACCAGGTTGTCTTTTCAACCTTGTTTCAGCACCCTTGGGTGGTGTACATGCTGGGTAACTTTGGTTCTTTCAGCTCTTTGGATGATCTTTTATTTTAGTGACTCTGGGAAGATCACAGACTGAGCTCAGGCTACAGACCGAGACCTGACCTCTTTTTACGTAGTTATGTTGAAAGTGGCATCTGTGGGATAGCCAAGTTTTCAGGCCAATAGTTTTGGGATGGTCGGGAGTGAGTGTGTGTGTGTGCGCACGTGTGTGTATGTGCATGTGCACACCTGGCATTTCAAAGGGATTTATTTATTTGTTTTGGGGATGCTATTTCATTCCTATGAAGTAATTTGAAAGTTTTTTTCCTTTGTATGTGGTAATTTCAGCTACCAACGAAAAGATCTTTCTGGTGTGGGGGCAGTGCCCAAGTTACATGTCATGATGCAGCTAGAGGGTCAAAGAAATCAGAGAAAAGGGACAGTGACACAGTGTTAGGACTAGAAATAACATGATGGCAAAGAGGCTGCTGGACACAAGCTCTGGGGTGATTCAGACATAAAGCAGGCTTTTCTATGACTCAAGGACTCCAAATATATCTGAACACTAGAGGAAAGCACGACATGTGGCTTGAGTGAAATCCATGGCTTTCTTGCGTAGTGCCATAGTTGAGGATGAAGGCCATGTTTCAATAAGTTTGAACAGCACACCAGAATTTTAGGGAAAGAGTTGTTATTTACAAATTGTTGGATCTTTTTTGTAAACAGGTTGCCATGCTTGGGCTCCGAGGCATCACAGAGATTTGTGGGAAACTTGGGGGAAGAAGGAGGAGACCAGCTGCCTAGAAGTCAGGAACAATTTCTCTACTCGTCTGAATATGGGAGAGCCCTGGCGTTCTGCATTTAGACCTGACCTTGGAACACAGGCCTATTGGCTGCTGAGTGGAGAATACTTTTGCCAGCTATTTGCCTCATATAAATATAATAGTAACTCAGAATCTTGGCATTTAACCCCATGGAGATTTGCATGATCACCTCTTCATTACCAGTGCTAATCCTCAGCAAAATTGCAAAGCAGGTGAATCTTGCCTCAGTGCCTTCTGCTTTTGCACTCTCCTCTGTCTTTCCTTGCTCAGCCGCCTCACTTTCTTCTTCCCTCTCAGCTTGGTGCCCTGTGCTCCTTTTCCCAACCCACTAAAAATTCCATAGAGAACACAAATGTTAGTCTCGTCTAAGTTATCTGTTGGCACCTCTCACTGTCTTGTGAAAGGCTTCATCCTTCGTGGAGGGGTAGAATGTAAGTTCCATGGGGACAGATATTTTTGTCAATTTTTTTCACTGTTGTATCCCCAGGACCTAGCACAGTGCCTGACATATGGTAAGTGATCAGTAAATTTTATTGAATGAATGAATCAGCTAAGCAAATTCAAATTTTGATCAGCACATAGGAACAGCTTTTCCTTGTGTGTGTAGTGGGGGATGATGGGATAGAAAGGCACCATGACTGCTCTTGCTGACTCTGAGCCCTCTACATAAGGCAAATCCCTTAAATAACTTTTTAAAGATGCAGCTTTCTTTTGTCAGGCTCTCTGGGATCCTAAAATCCCCTGCTTTGGTTCCTGGCAAACTTTCCGTACTTTCAGGACAAAGATGGTTTCCTTTTCCATTCTCCCAGGCTCCCAGCTTTATTAGTGTGACCTCTTCCAGTGTAGTGGTCAGTGCCTAATGTTCATTTGCCCCTGGGGGATACCAACGCTACATATGCAATGCCCACCTCTGTCCTCACAGCATCGGAATGGGACAGCATCTTCCCTTTTGCAAACCTCCTGTGCCTGCATTTCCTTTGTAGAACTGCTTAAGAGTAAAATTGATCTGCTTCTGGGCATGGAGTTCAGACCTAGTCCTTCACCTGCAAAGGACAGTTGTCCAGAGCTGTTCTTCTCTGAGGACTGCCCCTTGTTAAGGTGTGAGATGGAAAGTTGACAATGGAATGAAAATATTTTGGTCTGTTTTGAGAGCTATTTTTAATATGTGCAAGGGATGTGGTATTCCTTGTTTAGGCCATCTTCAATTTGCCAGGGAGCTCTGTGAATGGAAAATGTGAGCCAAAGGCCTGAGGTGGAAAGGGAATATAAACGCAGGGGCCCTTGCGATCTGGAAATTTACCCGACGTTCCAAGCTGCTAGGGGTTTGAGTTTTGTGTATATTAGGAATGGCTCTTCTTTTATTTCTAGGTATTCTATCTTCCACCTTTCAGCTGGCATGTAAATACCCATCAGCACCCGGTCCGCAGGACCATCCCTGCCAGCTGTACCCTCCACAGTGTATTGTATACATAATGCAGCACCATTAACTATAATGCTGTCACACAGCAGAAAGAGTGTTCGGGAAGTGCAGGGAGGAAGGCAGGAAGCTGCTGACCGGCTAGCTCTCTTTTATATAATCATAAACTTAAAGCCGCATTTCTCTGAAAGCAAGAAAAATTATCCAACCACCTTTTGATTACACTTTTACACAAATTAATGTCATTTTCCTTTCCAACAGTATTGACTACGGGATTCAATTTGGTCCGGCAGGCGCTGGGTAAACGGGATGTCTGCTAAGAGCAGCCGTGTTAACAGCATCCTCTTGAGAAAGGATTCTCTGAGGAGGGTGAAAAGAAAGAGAGAAAAAGATGAAGAAGAAGAAAAAGAAGAAGAAAAGGGGGAAAAAAACTTGCACACGCGCGCACACACACACACACACACACACACACACACACACACACCCCGTGTGCTGCCGCCGCTGCTGCCACGGCGGCTGCTTGGATGCGTCTAAGATGGCACCTTGGTGCCCTGCCACATTCGGTCTCCTTGGTACCGAAGCGGTGCTCAGCTTCTTGTCACTGAGTGGATGATGATTATCTGCACCAGGGTCTCAAGGGTGCTCAAGCTTTGCTGGCGATTGGAGCTGAGATGCTTCAGCTGAAGGATTTTAAAAGCTGTACAAGGCCAAAGAACCATTACCAGTCACTTGCTGTGTGATGCCTGTTGAAGAGGGGGAGGGTGTGGAAAGGAGGGGTGCTAGGGGGCCGGAGAGGGGAGGGCATATGATATCTTTATCCCTTCCCCATTTTCTCTCCCCCCACCTCCTCCCACCTCTCCACATGCCCACGCCTTTTTAGCCACTGTACCCTTGCTGAGGCATGACAAGGTTATGTCAGTGTGGTCTGAGAATCTATTGATCACAGCCATCAAAGATCTTTGCAGGAGTTTAGGGATTTGGTGCTTTGCATAACACCCCACTCATCTCAGTTAACTCCTCCTGTCCTGGCCTGGGCTCCTCTCACTTCTGAACTGAGCTGTTGGCAAAACTTGCTAATTTCTGTGACAGCTCCTTTCTGAACTATGCTCATAAGGCTGTCAAAACCATTGTAATTACTATTATAATAGAGCTCAGGTACATGACCCAGGCAGCAAAGATGTGGAGGGATTAGACCAGACATAGCAAAGTGAAAAAGCCACGTATTAATGCTACCCCCCACAACACATGTGCACACACATATGCACAGGCACAGGTACATGCATGCATTTGCCTTGTCTTCCCCTTGAAGGACCACAAAGGGAAGGCCCAATAAGCAGATCTCCTACCCAGGTGATATTTCTTCCAATCAGTGAAAAATAAATGTCAGAAAGCACTGAGTCATACAGTTACATTCTGTACCATGTTAAAAATTTTAATCCATATTTATTTAGCATGGATTGGTGAGCCAGCCTATTCTAGGTGCTGGGGCTAAGGTGTGTACAAAATGCACACCTTACAAAAGTCCCTGTTTTCATAGAGCTGACATTTTAGGTGCACTGACCCCAAACTGCCTGTTTTCAAAGTCTGAGCCACTGAGACATTCCTATGACCAAAGAATGAGGCATCGGTATTTCCCACAGTGTGATTGCACAAACACACATACATGTGCACACACTCCCACATAATCGTCATAGGCTTAAATAATGCAAGGTTAAGAAAATATCTGGGACACTTCTGTAGTAGAGAGAACTACAATGTCCCAAACCCATGACCCTTGGAGAAAAGTGATGCTAGTTTTTCAGCTTGAAGATTCTCTGTGCCATAGGAGGCCTTTACATTAGCCAGACTCTATTTATTCAGGACTATCTCCAGGGCTTGCTATGCATGGAAAGTTCAAGTACTTCTTACAGTAAGTGAGAGGTGATATTCTCCTTACAGTAAATGAAAGGTGAAGGTACTGGGTGGGCAGTACATGTGGGTACCTGACCACAGGGTTCCTGAGATGGAGTGGGAGGGTGGGATAGAATGCAATGATGGGTGTGGGTAGAATAGTCCTGGACAGGAGGCTGAACCAGGATGCAGAGGAAGAACACAGGGCTTGCAGGCTTGTACTGTGCTGTATTCGAGGTGCTAGAAGCCTTTCTGGCATGCAGGGCATCTTCAAACCTTAAGACTGGCTGGTGTGTATCCATCAACACCCCGTCCTGGGCAAGGCAGAGTGCCCAGTTGCCCAGGGACCAGGGCATGTTCAGCCTGGCCAGAGGAGACTCACAGGCTTCTGGCCACATCTGCTAACAGAGGAACTTCTGCTTGTTCCTCCCTCCCTTAGTGCTGAGTGTCACTGCTGAGAATGTGGTTCCTTTTAGAGATCCACTTGGGGCCCGGAATTAATCACCTGGCTGGGGAGAGGGCAGGGGTGGAGGCTGGGAGGGAGGGAGAGTCCAGAGGGAAGAAGAAAAGGACCATCCTGGCTCCTTGATCCTCAAACCCACTCAAAATTTGGCTCTTCATCCTTCGCTGTCCTAAAAGCCTCATTCGCGGAGACTGATGCAATGCCTTCACTGAGCCCAGACGTTTTCTGCATTAGTGGGCTGCCTTTGAACACGCCGGGGGCTCTAGGTTGGAATCCCAGGCATTTATGTTTACAGTGGGACCAGAGTCCTCTCCTAACAGTTTTGAGGAGTGCTGGTGTTTGTGCTGTTTTCTTGGAGGCAGGGGAGTGCTGGGTCTGAGCTCTACGTTGGGAATGGGTAGCTCTTGGCAGCCTTACCATCTGACCCCAAAACCCAACCTCAGAATTCCTGTCTGAATGAGAGCTGTGGAGGGTCAGGGTAACAAAGCACAACCCTGAGTTTCCAGCCTGCAGCCCAGGGGGAGAGGAAAGAGGGCTTCTTTTCTCTTCTTTTCTTTTCTCAATCTTCATGCTGCCTTCAGAGTTGGGGAGGCTGAACCTCAAAAGGCACCTTGTTTTGGTTAAGCATGCACTGCCCTCCCACCCCATGCTTTTAAATCACACAATGACTTTATTCATGAAGTTACCCCTATTGGGCCAGAGATTAGGGAATGACGAGTCTAGGTCCACAGTGAAATCATTACCAACCAAGCCACGGGCGCTAGCAAGAGAAGTTGACATCTTTCTCCAAAACAATTTATTTTTAAGTAATGAGAAGACAAACCATATGTGGTTGTGTGTGTGTGTGTGTGTGTGTGTGTGTGTGTGTGTGTGTGTGCTTCATTCATGTGCCATATAATAGCGTAACTCTGGGTGAACACGATAAGCAATTTAGACTTGGTCTTTGTGATCCCTTGTGTATTTTTATCATACACAGAAACATGAAAACAGAATTGCTAAACTCCAGTCCCACCTCCAGAAGTCTTCCTCTCCTCCCTCCTCCCCTCCACCTGCTCCCCCTTCCTCCTCCCATCTCTCCTCCTCCTCCTCCTCCTTCTCCTCCTCCTCCTCCTTCTCCTCCTCCTCCTTTCTCCTCCTTCTCCTTGTTAGACAGTTTCACTTCTGTCATGTTTTCTCATTTCTCCTTTAGGTTCTTTCTCCTTTCTGAATACCTTTGTAGTGAGGAGCCAGCTTCCTCCCCACCTCTTCTCACTTCTGCTGGTTTGTGATCTGGCTGTTTTAATGAGCCCAGTCAATAACTACGGAGAGGTGCTGAGGACATTACAAAGGAACTCACCCTTAACAAGTCAACTGTAGACGAGGTACCAACGGGATGGACAAGAGGATTAAAGTATTTATGCCAAAATGTTAGAAGCACATGCAGAATTAGTTCTCCCCATGTTAGATATTTTACTTTTGGCAAGTTCGTATTTAAAAATCTTTTATCCTTGTTTTGCTTAAAGTATTACAATAAGCTCTGGATTTTTCACAGTTACACTTGTATATTTTCACAGCTGTTTTAATCAGAAAAATTAATGTGCTTTTGATAGCTCAGAAATCTATCACTGGCAATAGCTTTGCAAAAATGTGCTACAGAGCAGAGTGGAATCCTCAACATTATATATTTTGCTGGCTATTTGAAATTCATAGAATTTCCCCTAAATATTTTCTTTTGCAGTTCTTGCCTAAATTAATCTAACAGCTCGGGCTGACTTCTTTGATAATCTCTTTTGTTATGAATGCAGGGGTTGCTATTGTTAAAATTCTTTGGGAACCAAACATGAACTGCCTGTCACGGGAGGAAAATACAATTGCTACTTTTGCCTGTATTAGAAGTACTTTTCAAGTAAAATATATGGCATAATGGATAAGCAGGACTGGCAGTCCTCTTGATGGCTTTATGGCCACTGGCTTGGCTACAGTACTCCCTTAGATTTTTATTAGTAGCATAGAAAAGAACTTGACTTTGGCTTTTCAAGATCTGTGACAGATACGAACTCATAGACACACACTCAGAGTCTCTGGCATGGTGAGTACATGTGGTCTTGGATTCAAATGCTAGGCACACGTCATGCACTGTGCAAGAGAGGAAACTACTGAGAGTAAAGTTCTGTAGCCACATATCAACAATAACAACACCAAGAGTAACTTAAGAAACAAAACCAAACTAAAGAACTTGCAACCAGGAAGGAAAAGATGGGGAAGGAACAAAAGAGATGAACAAAAGTCTCGGTTGCTCCTGTCTGCCAGGCAAAGAAGAGGCTGATTTCCAGAGGAGGAAGAATCAGTGGATTAATGTGAACTTTAATACTGAAGCAGTGTGTGTTTATTGCTGGTGACCACAAGACATAAATCTTGCAAGCACAATATACAATACGATGCAGTCCCCAGTTTCTTTCCCTTTCTGCGGTCTCAATTTGTGTGTGTAAGTGTGTGTTAAGTGCTGTTGAAAAATAGTGACCTTTAATAAAGGATCGTATCCTGCGACTATTTTCCCAGACACACAGTGACCTTTCAAACCAGACTGAGGTGAGGGGGTGTGGAGTTTGGACTTTGAACCGGCCAGACCCCGCTGTGCTCCTCTGTTAGCCTGGCCACTTTTTATTGTGTCACCAGGGAGCGTTCTGTATGCAAAGCAGGCCGGGCTGGCAGCCTGAACCTTTGCAAATCAATTTGTCTGTGAAGGCGAGTCCACTGGAGTGAAAGATGGTCTAACAGGGCACACTGCCCCCTCTCTTTGTGACATCATCGCCTGTGGTACTCTTGTCAGTCATGTCTGCCCAAAGGACCATTGGAAAAAGGGAGAATGCCAGGGTGGGGGGTGAGGGTGTGGGAGGGGTTAATCCTCATGACCAACTGTGGCCTGAGAGACAAGGGACGTTTTTAATAGAAGCTAGGGGGGTGGATGATCTGCCTGGCTGGGAGGGTGATGGGGGAGGCGTCATTTATGCCCAACATTGTTGTTTGGCTGTGGTTGCCAACCCTACTGTCTCCTCTCCCATCCCGATCTCAACATGTCACAGGAGGGGATTACTATCTCCCTCGGTCCAGGAGAGAGCTAGGGTTCTAAGGAACTGTTAAAGGTGATAGTAGCAATAGAGCTTGCCCTACCCCCACGCCTACCCCCTGCCAAGAGAGCTGGCACCCATGAACTCTAACCTTTGACTCTTTTCCTTAAAGACCCTGAGCTACAATCTCTTCTCACAGCAAACCTTTTCAGAAGGGTTAATATTATTATTGATCTCGTAAGTCTTTCCAACACCCAAACTCTACATTAATCAGTAGCTAAAAATGCCAAGAAAGACAAAAATTCAATTACATTGTTCCCTAATTCAAATTTCTTCTAGAAGTCTCTCTAAAGATATGGAAATCCTGCATTTTTTATAAAACAGTGGTTAGATCAATTTCTGTGTAAGCAATTAATCATCTTTATACTCCACCAAAGACGAGGAGCGAAGTGTGACCTACTATAGCAATGCTGACTGATTAGTCTCTTGCTGAGCATCCTGGTGGGAGAACCTCAAACCCTTGACCTGTGTGTAGGTTTAAAACATAAGCCTCCTAGAGGTGGAGAACATCGGCAGTTACCTCGATGGGCTCTGGAGCTGGATGAGCCTGAGTTCTAATTCTTGCTAATACTTGCCAAATTATGGGAACTTTGGCAAGTTACCAATTCTCTTTAAGCCTTGATTGCTGCATCTGTAAAATGAGGATGTTAGAGAATAGTTACCTCATCAAGATCTGGTGAAAATTAGAAGTCAAGGCAATGTATGCTGCTTAGCAGAGTGCCAGCATGTAGTTAACCCTCAGTAAGCGTTAGCCCTGATAATAACGTCATATGTGATGGTGATTGAGGTGGAGTACTAAACAGGATGTAACTTTGGTTCCAGTGTCTGATATTTGACCTCATTCTTAGCTTTATGTCTCTAATACTTTCTTTTCGTCACCTAGAACATTCCATCTTTCCTTGACCTCTTTGAAATCCCTACCTTTGTCCATATTCCTTTCCAAATCCACCATTACTCTTCCCTTGGTTGTGAGTTCCTAAGTAAATGGGTCAGTAAAATTTTTCCCCTTAAAATGAGATACAGTCAACCAATTCCCTTCCACCATTTTCACAGTGAAACTCAACCTAAAAATTCAATAGGTTGGGGGATTTTTCTTTCAGACTTGAGCCCATGCCAATCATATCTGTGCTCTTTGCAAATGGATGGCTACTCTTGCCTCACAGTGACTTCCCCTTTCAAATCCTGCTCCCCAAACCATTTTTTTCTTGTCAGCTCACCACTGACTCTCTGCAAATCATCCTGTGATCCCATGTAGAAAGGACATAGTACATGAATAAATCTTAGTTTCCTATGATTGGAACTAAAATTTATAACTGAAAAATAGAATGGTAGTCAGAAAAAAATCATGTGTATATAGCACAAACATAATGTAAAAAATATATATAAATTTGGTGCTACATATATGATAGCCTAGAATCTCTTAAACATAGTAACAAAACACAAAAAAATAAACCAAAAAAAAAAAAACAAAACTCAAACAGGTAATATAGAAACAACAACAAAAACAATTTTTTAAACTACAAGTTAGCAGTGTAAAATAAGACCTTGAAAGAGCAAGGTTAAGAAACAAAAAGGTTATATTGAGCATCCCTTATGGAGCACTGAAGACTTTGGGATTGAAAGCAGATATGATGTTTATTATAAAAGCAATTGATATATTCCAGAAAACGAAGAAAGGATGACAAAAGCAGGACATGCAAGTCTAGCCATTTGTTCATTTCTGGATCTAGTTATGCAAGGTGTCATATTATATTACCTGGATCATAAAACCTGATGATTCTAAAGCTGAATCCAACATGAGCTATATATAAGGTGGTCCCATGGCTTACACTCACCTTACAAAGAGTTCCATTGCACTCTCTAAACCAGAGATGAATCAAGGTCATTGTAGTCAAGGCCTGGACAAGTCCAGGCTGAGAAACAGGACAAGGAAGAGCAGTGACTTGTTGGGAAAAGAGGAGCAGAAACCATTCTTAGGAAAGCTAGTGGTGTTGATACATTAAGAGTGCTGAGGCATAATGCTTCCAGTGTACCCAGAGGAAAGTTGGAAGTAGTTTGGCCTCTTTGAACTTATATTCTGCTCTGATTTTCTTAGAACCTAGAAAACCTTTGTTGAATTCTCTCCTTCAACTGCTTGTGAATAGAAGAGATTTCATTATCTCAGAAGGCCTCTTCTACAGTGAAAGTTGATTGCTATTATCAGCTGGAATTATGGAGAAAAATGAGAAGAGGTTGGGAATTCACAACAAGACAAAAGCAAGGCATTAGTCACCAAGGGCAGGGCAGCCACTAGCTGGATGGAAGTGAAAGTCTGGGTGAAAGTGATCTGGGAGGTGGTAGCCAACTGTACTGGTAGAACCACAGACCTTTATTAGGGAAAAGAAACTCGGACACTGTCCTTTCCTCTTTGTCCACAAAAGAGAAATAATGGAGCCACTTTCTGCTGTTATTCTGGCCATGCTATCTGTTCTGACAGGGGCCATGTTTTGGGACTCAGTCTAGTTTGGCACTCTAAATTTCCCTGAGGAATGAGCATCTTGATCAGTCCTAGGGTGGTATGTATGAAGGAAGTGAGAAATGGAAAAGAGCAGGGCCTCTTATCCTAATATACTTGATTTGGTGATTTTAATTATTCATCCAATAATTGGCACAGGGTGGGAGCTCTCTGGTAAATTCTATCTGCTCGGACAGGTTGCAGGATGCCCGTGGTTCCTAGATGAGCTGCCTGGAGCATTATAGGAGAACATCCCTGGAAATGTAGCTAGGACAGTGCCTGATGAGTCTGAGGTGCTCCATAAGGGGGAACTGTCTCATCATACTCCTGCACTTAACTGTACACTGTTTCTTCAACCACAGTGTGATGACTGGCAGCCAGGACTCATACCTCTACAGTAAAATTCCCCAGAATCTAGTAATGAACTGGCATGCAGCAGCCAGAAACTCAGTGAGTGGGATGACCTTGTCATCTAGGTATTTAAGTGATGGTGGAAGGAGGGGAGACCCCAGCAAAAAAATCCCAGGCACTGATTGGGAAAGGGAGTGTATATGGAAGTACAGGGGTACATATGGGAAGTTTATATAATTTTTTTCTGAATCCCAACTAACTTTAAGTATCTTTTGTGCTTAGAGCTTACCCGATCTCCACAAGGGGCACAGAAGGCTGCTAGGGCTGAGTACTGTCTGGATCTTATAGTTGTGGATACCAATGTCTCAGAATACTGTCAGTTACCAGTCAGACCTAGGAGCAGGGCTAATGACCAAAAAGTTTTACTTTTTGTAGCATGCCACTATTTTCAAAGTGCATTTATAAAGTTCAACTCCAAGTAGATGAACAAAACCAGGATAAAATACAAAACACCCACTTATATTTGAATGTCACACAAACAACAAATAATCTTTTAATATGTGTACCCAAAATATTGCATGAGACATACCTAGATTAAAATATTGCTTGTTGTTTATCTAAAATTCGAATGTAGTTGCATGTCCTGTTTTTTTCTTTTCTGTTTTTCTAAATCTGTCAATACTACCTCTGAGTGGAGGGCTGGCATAATGGTTAAAGCACAAATGCTGATAATATTGCACTCCAAGCTCTGCAACTTACTAGCTTTGTGTCTTTTGTTAAGATTTCTCTTTTAAAATCCAACCAGAGTTTTCTCATATGTGCTAGGCTATGCTGTGAGGACTTAACGAGATAATGTGTGTATAGTCTCAGCATACAGTGACTGCTAAGAAAGTTGTAGTTAGTTATTTTCTCGTATTCCATCCAACCTTACACAGGCCTGGAAAGAGATAGCCAGGCATTTCTCTACTCCTTAACAGAAGGAGAAAGTGATACTCAGAGAAGCTTTGGATCTCAAGCTTTGACTCCTAGTTTGGCTTTTTTGTACTAAGTTGGTGATACTAGGTTTTGGTTTTGCTGCCACTTTGGCATAGAATAGCAGATGCTGCTGAGGAAACTTGCAGTGGTGCCTGTCTTCATAGACCAAGGAGAAGAGGCCCCTCCTTCAGAGGTCCAACCAGGAGGCTGGTGAGTCCTTTTGCCCATCAGTACCTGTGGCTAGCAGGGAAGGAAGAGACACTTCTTCTACAGGGTTTCAGTCATGAGACCTGTGATGCCTCAGGTCATGACCCAGGCTACGGAGTAGGCTGAGAAGATTTTCCTGCCATCACCCTTTTTGTACCCATCTGTGGACCATCAGAGGCTCTGCCCATGAGGAATCCATGACTCAATTCTTGCCACCCACTTGTCTCCATCTACAGAATGGCTTAATCCACACTTGTTGTTGGCACTAACTTACATGCCCCTCCTGGAAAGTATGTATGTTACATAACTCCTGGAAAGTTCTATATGGGAGGACACTGTAGGTGCAAGTGCTACAAACCTTACTTAAAAAAAGGAAGAACTGGACACCCATAACCCAATCTCAGGCAGAGCAGCAGGATGGCTGCCTTAGGTATCACTGCAGCCAGGGTTTGAACTTCGTCAGTACTCTCTCAGGTTCTGTATTCTGTTTGCTTCATTTGCCAAAACTGCAGATGGTTTCCCTCTTCCCAAGGGAGAGAGCCAGCTCCCAACTATTATGCTTACAACCTCATAATCAGAGATGGAAGAGGTTCTTCTCTGTTAGTTTCAGTTAGAAAAATCTTGAGAAAAGAGCCTACTGACCTATCTTGGCCAAGTACTCATCCTTGGACCAATCATTGTGACTAGAGAGATAGAATGCTCATCCTTGTGGTTATCCCTGGACCAATCATTGTAGTGAGAGGGATGAGATACTCAGCCCTCATCAGAAGCATTGGTTGTATTGGGAGGAGGCCAGTTTTCAAAAAGTTGGGGTTGGGGGTTGGTACTACAATCAGAACAAGGAAGGATTGATGTTCATGCCTGCTTATAAATGAAGAGTTCAGGGCAAGGTGAGGCTGCGTTGGGTGGGACAGTCTGGGTAATTTTCATGAGGAGGAGGTAGGAGGTCATGGGTCATGGAGATAAGATTATTTGGGTCTCTGTCTGACTACACATAATTTTGATTGGGCTTGGGCATTGGGATAGAGCTGATAGTAATTTCCAAAAACCATAAACAAACAAACAAACAAACACCCCAAACAAACAAACAAACAACCCCAAAGGTATGCTTGTGATTTGTGGGACAACTGGTGTTTTTAGCACTTTAGGGGGTAATTACAACTATGGACATTCTATTAGGTGTTTACTTGATGCCTAGTAAAGTGCTAAGCACTTCAGGAGTTTCGAAAACAACAGAAGACAAGATCTGAGCCTTTGAAGAATTTATAATCTTCTTAGGTTGACAAGATGTCCACATGTGAAACACTTAGAAAACCCTTTAAGTAAGTGCCAGATGGTACTGTTGAATAGGCTCTGAGCTCTGTGACACATCAGGGCGTGGGGACTAGGCCTTGGGCTGAAAGACAGGGGAAGGCTGCCTAGTAGGATATGAACTGGGTATTGCAGAACAAAGTGTAGGGTGAATGCAGGAGGCTGAACTCACATGTAATAAAGCTTTTTAAATTTTTATTGTGCTTTAGGATAGATAAATGAAAATTAGGCTGTAAAGAGTATAGCCAGAGTGAATCCTGCCTTAGGATGAGGACCCACGTTTCTTGTTCCAAGGAATATGAAGAAATATGTCTGTTCTCAGGGTAAAACTTGGATTTTGGCAAAGGGCAATTATCTTTCTATTGAGAACTCTGCTTTGCTAATACTCTAGCTGGTGCTCAGCTGACCATGGGATGGAGGAAATCACTTATACATCTTATCTCAAGCTAGCGAAGGCTTGTTTATGAATGAGTAAATGGAAAATGTTAAGAGAGAAACTTTTTAAAAAGACCGTAATTGGCAAGTTAGGCAGAAGTTTTCATGAAGACTGTGAGGATCTAGGAAGTAGTTGATGTGCAAGAAAGAACAGGGGTTTTAAAGTCCAGGAGATCTGGGTTCATCTTCTATCTCTGTGACTTACTAAGGGGCATGACCTCAGGCACTAAGCCTTAGTTTTTTGTGGTCAATAAAAGGGGAATCAGGATAGTACGTCATAGGATTCTATTTTTGAAGATGCAATCGATTATGTAAAATGCTTGGGACAGTACTTAACATGCAGTAAAGACTCAATAAATGCTTATAATTATTATTATAAGGGAATATAAACTTAGTATTGGCAGCTGAAGCTAGAACCATTGTGATTCAGTGCCTATTATGTGCCTGACACTGGACTACATAGGCACGTTATACAGAAGATTAAATGTGTTTGCTGCAAAAGACATGTAAGGAAGATATCGTGATTTTCACTTTAGAGATGAGGAAACTGAACCTCAAGTTGGTTAAGAGGCCCTTGTGAGGTTGATTTGAACTGGCCTGTGCTCTCTTTTCCCTAGGGAGCAGATCAAAGGTACCTGGCTGAGATTGCTAGGCAATTTCCAGGCTGGGGCCCTGCATCATAGACTATTTGTTCAGATGCCTTAGAAGGGACCCAGGAGGTTGGTGAGGGGGCAGTGATGCAAATCCAGGGAAAATGGTTGCTAACTACCAGATACAGGTAGGTGGTTTCTTCTTGAGCCAAATTTCCCCAATGAGCTCCTGACAGCAACATTTGCTTGGGAATGTGTGTGTGTGTGTGTGTGTGTGTGTGTGTGTGTGTAAGAGAGAGAGAGAGAGAGAGAGAGAGAGAGACATCCCAGAGAGCTTTGCTGAGCAAGGGCGACCTTTCCCTTCCCTTGGATCAGTGGTCAGTACCTCCTCTCTCAGGGAGGTCTGGAGCCTTTGGAAGTCCTTTTACTCCTGTGACCCCTCTCCAGCTTCATGGAGGAGGGATGCTGGCTTCAGTTCCCCACGTGGGGGTGGCAGCTGGCCTCTGCCATGATGATGACTCCTGCCTAATGAAAACATTGCAAGATGGACAAGCTATAAAGCAAAACAGAGCCACTGATGTGTGGGCAGGTGCAAGCCAAAAAAAAAAAAAAAAAAAAAAAAACCCAAAAAACCCCAGGATTTGAGCATACAAAGTCGAATTGCTGAGACATAGGATATCTTAATAGCGTGGGAAAAGGAGATTGTGAGATCAAAGGCTGTGATAAGAGGGAGATTATTTCACCACAACTCTGCAGAGGCCAGGGGACAGTCAGTCATACATGTAGGGCGGACACTCCACACATGCCCATTTTTTTTTCTTTTTTATTTCAAAGTGGGAAACACTGAACCCAATCCCACACAACCTGGTCTCCGACCCTGACTCCCCACCCCACTAGCCCATGCTGCATTGCTGGTGGAGTGCAAGAATTCCAGGGCCCACCAAATTTACTCGTGTGATTTTAATTTCATTTCCAGCTCACATTTCTATTTCTTCATAGCTGTTTATTTTTCTGTGGTAGAGCATCCTGGCTTTGGCTTGAGGTCCCAGCTATGTTCTTTATTTGGTGGTAATCATTGGGACTTAATTTGAAAGCTTTTTAAATAATTATTATTGCATTTTAAGAAAGGTAAACCCATTTGCCAGCATGATTTCTAGTTTTTAAAATTCAAAGCATTTTGTTAGAGATTGTTCTTTGCTTTTGGAGATGGAGCTGATTTCAGTTTGTAGCCTATTGTCTTTACACTCATCTCAGTGACTAATACTATAAGATGGATTTCCTTTTTTTTTCTCCTTCCTTGAAGTGGGTTTCAAATCCCCAAAGAATTTCTGGGAGGGCGAAAAAAAAATCCTTTAACTGAAAGTAAGAAAAAACAAAACAAAAAAGCATAAGAAAGCTGACAAAAAATCATGTTTAATGAAACTAAGTTCCATCTCTGCAGATGGCTGTGGAGGCACAGAATGACCTAAAGATAGAAAGATGGGTTTTCTTTACATGCTTTGTAAAGGGTGGTTTTTCTTTTGAATGTTGTATGCGTGACTGACCAGTGCCTCTCAGAGCTCCTGATCTAGCAGGTAGGAGAGTCCAGCCTACCCTTCCGGCTGTATCAGGTCACCCATGACAGTGCTGAGGTGACTTGTGAAGGCATCCTGGGTTCTGCTTTTCTCTGACTGCTTACAGCATGCGCGCTATGTTCTACAACACTTGGTACTTAGTCATACACCTTCAAATCCAAACTCCACCTTTTAATGAACTGTATGACTCTAGATAAAGAATTTAATCTCTCTGGGCCTCAGTTTCCTCTTTCATAAGCTGGAGGGAGTCATATCTATCCCCATGGGTTTCGGGGAGAGTTTTTTAAGATATAGTAGGGAAAGTTCTTGGCACAATGTCTGACCCATAGGAAAGGATGCTGATTCTTCCTGGGGCCCGATCTTCCCACATACATGGGCAACTAGATCATAATCTCCTGTGGGGTAGGCCTGGGTCTTGCACACCTAAGGAGCTTCTTAGGTGCTGGGTACCAAGGAGGCCCTTACAATCTGCTTGGGCCCAATGTGTAACCAAGAATAACAGAATTACTGAGGATTTCTTAAAATAACCCGAAAAAGTACCAGTCTCTATGAACTTCCCTCTTAAACACACAAATTAAGCAAAACAAAAAAGAAATAAACATATTTTAAAAAGTCCACAAGTTTGAAAGTTTTCTTGTTCTGCTGTCAATTCTTGCATCTTTTTGTTAAATTTCCCTTTTCCGCCTTCTATTTATGGAATTACTCTTTCCAAGGCTGAGAAGACTTGGATATGTTTTGCTGCTGGAAATGGACTTGACCTTTTTCCATCAGAGAAAAGTGCTGTGGCTGTAAGAATGGCATATGAGATTCCATGAGATTCCGTGGTCCATGAGATTCCAAGGTAGCAAAGACACATTTCATTTTGGAATGTTCTTTGCTAGAGAACAAGGGCGGGGGGGGGGGTGCTGTGTATCTCTAATGTCCATTTTCTGCCTTCTTCACACATATGATTTTCTGCCTAGCCCAGAATTATTTCGAATACTTGGCCAGGGTCACTGACTTCCCCTAGTACCCCTAGTCTGCATGCATTTTTCCTGACCTCACTTTCTTTTGTCCTCCTTGTTCTCTGTGCAGTAACACCCCTTCTTTTGTTTGGTTCTCCAGCTTGGCCCTTTATCGCTCTATGTGCTATTTGCTCATATGGGTCCCTTTTAAGATGGGGTATGGACACCTTAATTCATTGAATTGAGTTCGTTGAACCCAAGGGGGTATTGTCCCTCACTTGCTTTTCTTTTTCTTGTCTCTCTTGTTTCTTCTCTTTCCTTCTCTTAATTTAATTCAGTTCATGCACCTTGCAGCTACATTTCTAGCTGGAGTGCCATATTTTAAAAATTCAGGAAAACCTTTTATTTTGATGTTCTTTACTTTATAAAAATTCCATATCATACCTAGCAACCCAAATTGGCCTGAAAGATAAATAGCAGCTACTTTCTCTTTTTCAAATTACAAAAACTTTCCCCTCTAGGAACAATAGCTGGTATACTGACAGTGAATCCATTTATTAAAACGATTTATATTACCTTTTCATGAAATGTGTCTATTGTGTAATTTGAGGCAAACCTGTGTTCGTTTACAGGTTTTTCATCCCCTCATTTTGTTCACTACAGCTCTTCCTTGCCCATCCTTGCCATTGCCAGTTTGATAGAAACTCAGCAGCAAATGTACTTGAATACCTTTATCTTGTGAGCAAAGTCTGAGCTCTTTGATTTGCATCCTACCCTTGTTTTGTCAGGGCAAAATGGGGGAAAGGATGGGTGTGAAGAAAATAACACTGCTTTTAATCACTTGGAAAACATGCCCTTCCCTTTGGCTTTGCTTTTGTTCAGAGGCTTTTAAGCTCATTAAGTCACACCTGGCCCCCAAATAATTGCATCTTCCACATATAAGTTTATGGCCCCCTTTAATAAGGATAGAATGAAAACTGGGGAATTCAGAGACGAACCACAGACTTTCACTGAGCAGTGAAAGTCACCGGATGTGATGCTGTGGGACACACCATCATCGTGGAGGGGAAGACTCACACAGGGCTGGACAACACCCTTACTTACCCATGGGGTCTTGGGGTTTTCTGAATGTAGAAGCCTACCTGCCCAGGACAGCAAGAGTGACCCTCTTGGAAGACTAGTGAATGATGCCTCCTCCTTGCTTGATGATCTTTGTTTTCTACTTTTTAAAAAATCCTTTCTTTCAAATAGTCTCAAAATGTCTTTTTGCTTTTATCTCTGCTATGGCCAAAGGAGCAACAAGGATTACATCTAGTTAGCTGTGCATGTGCTTAAAGGCAGACTCCACCCTGTCTGTCTCTGCCTCTGTCTCTCTTTGTCTCTCTGTCTCTCTGTCTCTGTCTCTCTGTCTCTGTCTCTCTGTCTCTCTCTCTCTCTGTTTCTCTCTCTCTGTCTCTGTCTCTCTGTCTCTCTGTCTCTCTCTCTCTCTCTGTCTCTCTCTCTCACACACACACACACACACACACACACACACACACGCACACACACGTGTTTCCCACCTCCAAACTTAACTGGTTTAATTTCCATTATGAAAGGTGAAGTCCTGGTAGGGAATTGGAACATTGCCTTTGGGAACAAAGCACACGACTAGAACAGAGTCTGAGAAAGATGACTTTTTTTTTTTTTTTTTTAAGGGCAATAAGGTGACTGACTCTGGGCACAGTCAGGACATTCCAGGAGAGCCTCATCTACTGCAGGCAGGCTGTTTTTGCCCCTTTTCTTGGTCACCCGATCTTTTTCCATGTGCTGCTTTTAGAACTTCCTGGTGCTCAGGCCTGGCCTCACAAAAGGCAACAGCCATTCGTGTCCAGACACATTGCAGACTTCTGGCAAAATAGCTGGAGCTCACGAAAATTTACGCTTTTCTTGGCACCTAGCCGAGAGTATGAGTAGGACTTGGCTTGGGTTTACTTTCAGTTAGTAAAGCTCTTTTGAGGGAGGTTGAGATTCAGGGGTGGGGGTGCAGCAAGATTCTCGTGAAGGGTCAGAGCTGCTGAAATAAATATCAGCTCAGCTAGGGAGAGCAATTCTTGTAATTATACCTGCCTGATGACTTATAATCAGCATTCTTAGCAGAGTCTGTAACTTTCATGTTTTCTCCTTCTGTGTGCAATATGGGTGGCACTGATGGGGAGCGGGGGAGGAATAACACCTGATTTTTAAAAAGTGGTGATGTTAGTGGTGGTGGTTGCTGTTAACATGAACATCATTCTTATTGAGATTGCCTTTGAAATAATGCCAATGGGGCATTTACTGGAATTTCTGTTGGTGGGGAAGGAGCCTAGGGACTGTGTATTGTTTTTTTTACTAGGGAGAAGCCTGTGTATATAGACATTTAAAACAGCAAAATAAAGCTGAGTGTGTGAACACAGCTCAGACTTGCCATATTGGTCTTGTGCTCCAAGTGAGGGTCCATTTTGAATTCCCACCTAATGTGGCCCATTCCCCATCTTCCCTCTTTAAAAAACTTGAGGGAAACCAGCCGTCTGCCAGTCCACAGGCTGTGTGTCATTTCCTTTCCTCTCCAAGCCTCACTCTTTCCACAGAGGAGACTTTTCAAATTAACGTTTTCAGTTCATTAAAGACCTTTTCGCAAACATTTCATTCTAGTAAAGGCAGCATTTCATCTGGAAATGGTCAGGCTCATGCTGGCACAGAATGGTGTGAGAAAGAAAAAAAAAAGTCAAACTCCTTCTCACCAAGTGGACAGACAGTATGCAGTAAACCTCAAATGGGTCTTCCTTAGAGTATGGAGAGATTTCTTGGGAAGGGAAAAATAAAGTCAATGAATGAAAATTATTTACTCTTGTTTGTTTTGTAAAACTAGCAAGGGAATAGGGGAGCTTAACTTCCATTCCCTTTTTAAAAAAATAATAAAAGGATTTTCTGGGAAGAAGCAACTCACAACTGTGTCCCTTTGTCTTGCTTTTGCTAACATCCCTTGTAGCCTCTCTAGGGCGCACTCTGTGCTTGGAGAGTAATGCATAAAAATCTTTCTGCCTCCACATAAAAATATGGCCTTCCCTTCCCTGCCCAGTTTGAACTAGACACTTTGAGTGTCTCATGCAAATGGCTATCTTCCCCAGAACAGACCAATGGAGCAAAGCAGCAGTAACTTGACAAGCTTGAGTGAGTGGAACTTGTTGGACAAAATTACAGAAAATATTCAATTGAATTAGGACTGGAGATAGGTATATAAAGCATGAATTTCTAACTGTTCTTGTTGCCCCAGCCTGGAAGAAAAGAACCCGAGAATCTTACTTAGTGCAGGAAGGAACCTGAGAGATTAGCCAGTCTGTGAGTGTGAGCGTGTGTGTGTGTGTGTGTGTGTGTGTGTGTGTGTGTGCGCGCGCGCGCGTTTAAACTGTGTTTGTAGAGCCCCAGAGGACTTCAGGATTAGCTCCATCTCTTACTGTTTCATATGGGGAAGTTTGGCATAAGATTTCCACTAGACCTCAAGCTCCCTGAGGTCTGAGCCATGTTTGTGTTGTTCATGTTATTTGCACAAAATTGGTGCATAGGTAAATATTTGTTAAGTGAATGAGTGAATAATGTAGCTTAAAAAGAGTTTGAAAACCATGGATCTAGGCCTTTTGCTTTCCCTTCCACCCATTTTACATCAAGGCCAGAAAAGATGGATGAGTTTCCCAATGTCCTCCAGCTGGCCTGGACCACAATTAGTTTCTTAGTGACCCTCTGTCAGTGAGACCCAAAAAACCCACAAATGCCACCTTCTTGGGGGCAGCTTTCAGGTAGAGTCATCATTCTCCACTCACCGTTCAAGCAGTGGGCATGACTTGCTGGGGTTTTTAAGACCATGTGCTGTATGAGAGCAGAGAGTGTGTGCGTTTTGTTTATCACTCTGTTCTATGTGCCTAGCACAGTGCCTGATTATGGCTGCTCAGTTCCTGTACTATTTGTTGAATGAGTGAACACAAACACAACTCTAGCCCAAGGTTCCTTCTCTTGAATAGTCTAGAGAGAAAAGATAATGCTTAGTCCCAAGTTTGCCCTCAAGAAATCAAGAGTCTTAAAGTTCTTTGGATCCTAATTAAAAAGTTAGCACCAGTGGGGCTCCACTCTCAGTAGCATGCAGCCTCCACTGTCATTGTCATCATCTGATATCACCATTACCATCATCAAGAGTGGCAGGCAGGTAGACATGCCTTACTGTTATGAAACTTTAGAGGGAAATAAGCAGTTCTTGCCTTGTTTGAACATGGCTACTAGTTGGTGCTATCCCTATAATCTTCTCACTCTTGCCCAGTGCAAATAACAGACTTCTACAGCCTGAATTTATAGGGTGATGCAAAGAGCACTGGCCTCCTGAAGTCGCAGATTTGCATGCTAAAGTTAGCTCCACAACTTCCTGATCTTATAACCTTGTACATGTCCTTTGTCCTATTTGACCTTCAGTTTCTGCATCTGTCAAAACAGAAAACAAATCATGTGGATTTGCTTCTTACTATTTGTGTGATATTGGTCAAACTACTTAATCTTTAGCATAAAACTCAGTATCCTTAACTATAAAATGGGTTACTAACAGTATGTACCTCTTGGAGTTGATTTAGGGATTACATGAGTTAATGTATGCAAAATGCTTAGCATAATAAGTGCTTGGTATATACATATAGTCATACTTGTTCTCATCTCACAGGAATTGTAAAATTTGTATGGAAAGATTCATTCCACAGATGAATTCTATATAATATAAGGGAAGGCTATTGAATTTTTAATTATTTTTTTCTGTGTATCCAATTACCTACTAGCATTCACACTTAGCTGTTTTATAGAAATACCAAAGGTAAATGGTTTCAAATGGAAGTCATGACCTTAGCTCATTTTCAGCGTTCTTCCTACCTCCCTTACCCTTCCTGCCTCCAACTCATCTTCCTTTCCTGTGTTTTCCTGTTTCAGAGAATGGTGTCAACATCTTTGCAGTGGTCCAAACTGATGGCTGGGAAGAAGTCAATTTCCTCACCTTCATAACCAATTAATTACTAAGTCCTGTCAGTTTTCCCAGTTAGGAGACCGTCTCGTAAAGCTGGATACACTTCTTCTTCAGCACTGTACTACCTGGTGTCAAGGCAGAGCCTGTTGCCTGGGCTTGAGCAGCTATCTCTCAGTGATGCTACTGCCCCATTCTTGTTGTCTAGCCTTATATGTTTGTGTCTTCCCATTTCTTGCTGCTGGCCTTTATGCAAACTTCTCTTCCTCTTTCCTGGATAACTCTTTAGAACTTAGCATAGAGAATTCCTACAGGAAACCCTCCTTGACTATCCTTCTTCAGTCTGAGTGAGGAGTTCCTTTTAGGGGCATCTTAACTCTACTGTCAGGTCAAACCTCTGCCATAGTATTCATCATAAAATCATAATAAGATTTTCAGAGATTCTAAACCTGAAAGGGATTAATGTGTCTTTGTTTCAATATGCAATCTAAAATAAAAACAATACTAAACTATGTATGTCATAGTAATAATATCTAACACTTATTGAATACTTGTTATGTACCATGCTCTGGTGCTTTACATATATTAAAATTTGTTTAATTTTCACAAAATTAATAGTCACATAATATACGCTGCACAATTCCCATTGTATAGATGAGGAAATTGAGGCCAGAACGTTTAAGTATGTTGTCCAAGGTCACAGAGCTAGTAAATAGTAGAGTTCAAATACAGGCAAAATTATTCTAGGATCCATGTTTTCAACTATACATTAAAAAATTTAACAAAATTCTGATTTTTCTCTATTTTGCACTTTTTTGAGAAAAATCCAATGCAAAATTCTTTCAATTATTTTAAAAAACTCTTTTTCTCTCTGCTGCTATTTCCACTGCTAGGCAGGACCCCCATGTGTGTGCTTAACTTGTCTACCGGTCACCCTGCTCTCTTTATTACACAGTATGAAACTGCCTTTGACATGCATATCTTACCTCTGGATTCCAATCCCTGAGGGCAAGTCCTGTGTCTGTGTCTGGTTGCCCTGTGGGGAGAGGCTCATCCAAGACGCAGAGCCAGTGCATTTACCACAGCCTGGCTAGACCCCAAGCCCATGCTGGTTTTCTGTTTGTTCCTTCCCCATCCAGTTTCAGCTTACCTTGCCAGTGGCTAGTGACAGGGTGGGCTGAGGTAAGGATGGCTTCTTCTTAGAACCTTCCATCCCCTATACTATATTTCTGCAACCAATTCCCTAGTAGTTTCCTGCCTTTCCCCACGGCCCTCCATGTGCCCTCAAAAACTGTGCCTCTTAAGCTGTAGTTGGTAGGAGCTGTGAGCTACAAACACATTGTAATATACTAAATATAAATAATAAGGAAATAAAGGCTCTCCCTTGTTCTCCTTGTTCTCTTTGTTCTCAGGACCCCTCATTCTAAAACAAACACTATGGGATTAAAAACATACGAAGAAAGCTGCCTTTCTAATTGGGTGGAAATCAAGCTGAGGTTTCAGCAACATCCTTCTAAAAGGTGCTTACCCCTGGTAGTTGCCCCCACCCTGATGCACCAAATATGTACCAAATTAGCATCAAATATGAATGAGTCCATGAGCTCTTCAATTTTCCTTGAAGGAACTCTCTTCTCTGTGAGGCAAGCTGTTTTTCTCTGTAACATTGAGATAGATTAGTAAGTACTTATTCACTCAGCATTATGAGGGGAGAGCTTGTATTTATCTTGTCAATATTTTGTGTGTTTCTTTTTGGGTACTAGATTCCATTTCTCTTTTGTCCTCAAAGAGATTCAGTCTCCCAAAAGAAGCAATGATGCTTTTCTTCAGAATTTCCGCTTTTCTGACTGTTCACAGTTTTACCCAATAAAACTATTTCTCAAATAGTTTGAACTAACCTATTGGAAATACAACTTTTGATAGATATTGCATTTTATTCTTTTCACAGAAAAGGATTGAGCCTACTATGTATCAACAAGGGCACCAGGCTTGTTCTGGAAGAGTTCATTGTGGCAGACTAGCAGGGAGTTTGGATACCACTGAGGAAGGAGGCAGAGAAATGACTGTATTCAAAGCCACTGGGATTCATACTGGGTGCAAATAGCCTCCTAGGTATGACAGTTGTTGTATTCCCAGTAAGGGTTCTGAATTCTGTATGCATATGTAGATTAAGTTTCTTCTGGTCTTGATTTCTTTAGGTGTAATCTCATAGGAGTCCAAACGAAATTACCTTTAACTTTTCTCATCATCCTCAGATTCTTTGGCAATTAAACAGATGGCTTCAGACTTCTCACCTTTGCAGCTGATTGCAAGTAGGACCAAGATATGTTTAGGTCTGGACGAAAACATTTGATTTTTGGATTAGGAGGCTTATAGACTCTGAGTCCATTGGGCAACTAGTTTTGTGCAATGCAATAAACAGTGAAAAAAAATTTCTTTAGTATATTTCAAATACTGCCTGGAATATACTTACTCTAATTGTAGCTATATAAAATTAAAATTTAACTGAGTATCTTGCTTTTTTCCTCCTTAAATCTGGCAACCCTAGAATATAGGTACTTAAGGAATGGGCTTTGAAAAGAACCCCATTGTATGTGCCTGGATGTGTTTGTATTTTAGGTGTATGTTTGGGGAGAATGGGGAGGGTCTAGGGAAGAATTTCTTGGGCTACTGGACAAGTGTATGTTATAGGAAAAGTCTTATGGGGAAATTAATGGTGAGTATTTACTCAAAAAATAATTCTGATTATCTCAGGAGAGGTCAGCCCTGAGTTTGGTGATCTCCTGAGGAGGAGGGTCTCCGGCTGATCTTGGCACCAGAGGCTTAGCTAAAAGCATGGTGAAAGAAATTCTAGAATGTGACAGGAAAGCTGAGTTCCTTTATTATGGTCAGTCAGGGTGATCTTGGGCAACCTACTTAAAGTCTGATTCGTCTCATTTTCCGCATCAGTCAACTGAGGTTTAATAATAATAATTTTATTTTCTTCATGGGTTTATTTTGAGCCAAATTGAAACAATGCTCAAGCTCTTTGAAACAGTGTTAACTTTTTATATCACTAAAGGAAATGGACGCTTTGTCTTGCCAAAATACACTGGACCTGTACCAATAGTTTTGGGAGTCCGGGCCTTGGAGTCCACACTTTGGACATTCTTGACAGGAAGTGAGCCGGACCCCCCTCCTCTTTTCATCAAGGAAAGCCCTTTGGATGAGTTGTCTGATGGTTTTGTCTTTCTCTAAATGCTGTTTTGGGGTGACTAATATTCTCAGTACCTCAGTGGGATTCTAAAGTGTGACTGAAGAGGATTTGGGATATTTATATACAAGCTGGTTCAACTTAGCAGAGGACTATCTGGGTAAAAATTGAGAATAGAAAATGACTGAACATGGGTTTCTCCACAATGATTTCAGTATTTCTACTCAGGTGAATAAACAGAGTGTGTCATATACGTAATAAGATATATAATTCACATTGCACTTGAGAGTTTACAACGTGACTTTTCACACATATTAACTCATTTATGTATATATTATCTCCCTGTGGGCAAAAACAGGCCTTTTGCTTCTCTGTACGCATCTGGGAGGAGCACAAACTGCAGAGTGGCAACTGAGCAACCAGACCCATCTCATACTCTCCCTCTTGTGTGCAGTTGACCTTGACAATCTGGGCAATGCCAATCTCCTTTGCTCCTCATTCTGCTCTATTAAAAATGTGCATTTAGTGTTTTTATCATTGGAGCTTGTGTTGAACTTAGTACTTTCTTATATCATTGATCACAGGACTGTTGTAAGCTCCATGAGGGCAGGGATTTTTGTATCTTTTGGTTATTGTTTTATTTTCGATATTGATAATATTGCACATAATGGATATTCAAGATATATTTACTGAATGTATAAGTGAACTGTTCTTCATAGCTTAGTCATAACTTCGGAGCTAAATTTCAATTGCTGTGAGAGCAGGGACTATATCTTCATTTCTCTTGTCTCTCCAGTGTTCCCGGCCTGGTGCTGAAGCACTTGAATATTAGTGATGTCATTTATATGAATCACCCACACATGTACATGAAAGTGTGTTTTGGATCAGTAGATGTGGCCATTTAGGACCTTAATGGACTGAAGGCACTTACTTTTGGAAGTTTCACCCCATATTGTATTAATCTTGAAAATGAATGTACATTTCACTGTGTATATGTGTATATACCCAATTTTGCTGTAAATAATTTTTGTAATTTGCATTCTTAATTATTATTTCAATTATCATTTTGGTTTCACAGTTTCTGTTTTGTTATTTGTAGCAAATTTTTTTTCTTCTCAAATATTTTCTTGGCCCTTGGTACACCCACAGTCTCTAGGCACTGGGCCTATAGCTCCTGATGCATACAATGGCTTTGCCTGCGGGTACTTCCAGGGCTTGAGTGACTGACCTAAAAGGAACAAGATGTATTAAAATCGAGTTCAGCATCCCAGCGAAACTCTTCTCCATCCCCTTTATCCTGTTCCCGGGCCTTCTCTCCTGCCCTACCCCATCTGCCAGACTCCAGGCGTGTGCTGAGAGAGGATGAGCTCTGAGTTTTATGGTATTCGTAGTTGTCCCCCAAGTGCAGGCGTCTAATTAGGCTTGACACTACCGAGGCGTTTCCCTGACATTTATGTCACTGTCTCAATCTTTAGCAGCTTTCGGTCTTGTGGGAAGCACAACAAACAATGTCAGAAACAACATAAAATTCCCCATTAGAGGGGGCCCTCGGAAACCGTGCCGCTGTTTATTAGGCACACTCAAAGGGGAGGCCGAAGGGTGGGACAGGGTATGTGGATTCCGGGCTAGGAGGAAGAAATAAAATGGCTCATTTAAATTCTTAAGAACTGCACAAGAGGCAGAAGACACAATGAGTATCTTAGAGAAGAAAGGCCATCAGCTGAACAAACTAATCACATGGTAATCAAAGGGGTGTGATTCACTGGCTACTGAGAAGTACTTTAGAAGTTCCAGCCAGGGAGTGTAAAAACCCTACGAAATGACAGCTTACACAAATTACAGATTTTTAAAAATTGCATAAAGGAATATGTAATGACGTGCGAAATGGATTTAAAAACGGGATTTAAAGACGAAAAGTGCCCAAAGCATCTCAGGAAGGCCAGAGAACAGGCAGGTCCGACGTGGGAGGGGCTGTGCGAGCCTTTGCGGGATGACCCCTCCCTGTGCAAGCCCCGCCTTCTGCGCAAAGCTCCGTCCCATCTGGGTCTTTTGGCGTGGATGTACGGATGCTCTGTGTTATCTGCTTGCTGTCCGGATTTGGACGCCTGGTGACTGACTCAACGAAGACCGTAACGGGGGTACGTGTCAGTTCTCGCCACTGCAAACCGCTCCCCGCGTCCCCCTAGTTTTTACAAACTGGGGATTCTAAGCTTCGTCCAAGGCACAGCAAGGCTGGGAGAAACTGCATGAATCGTAATCTGGCTTCTGCCCCGAGGCCGGACTCCCAGCCCTGAAGTCAGGGTGGGCTACTGGGTGAGGTGGGGTTGATGGGAGTACTGCCCATGCAAAATTTTCCTCTCTCGCCGTAGGCTTGTCGTAAATCTGGGCTGAGCACTCAGTCTCTTTGACACCCGTGCTGTAGCCATGTGGTCATGTGGGATTGTGGCCTGCAAAGAAGAACAGCTCAGGGTCATGATGGGCTAAGATGATTCTGAGTGTCAGGGCCAGGCCAGCTGTCAGCTAAGGGTCAGGTAGGCAGAGTCTGTCTTCTGGAATCTTGCCTCTGGGACCAGCAGTCCTTTCCTCCCACAGGTACCCGTCATAGCTGCCTTGAGGCCTCTCTTCTCAGGTGAGTGCTAACCAATTCCATATACACTGTTAGCTGATAAGCAAGGTAACTAGTAAAACCTTCAGATGTGGCTCTACCTAGGGGTATTTGTCTTCGAAAAGGTGATTTGAGAAGTTGGGAAAGTCATGATAAGTTAGAAGTATTAGAATGTGCTCTTTTTAGCTGTGTGATCTGGGGACAGTAACTTAAGCTTTCTGGGTCAAAGTTAAAATGGAGGTAGGACTAGTAGCTTCTGAGTTGTGCAGAGAATCTGAAATGAGGTACTGGATGGTAAGTGCTCAGCACAAAGCCCAGCACAAAGTAAGTGTTCAGTAATGTCAGCATTGTTGTGCTCCTGAGGTCTCCCTGAGCATGGCGGCCTATGGTAGAGATCTGCATGGGTGGGATTAGGCCTATTCCTCACCTCCAAGAGGAGCCTGAATGGAGGAGGAGCATTGCCTGTGGGAGTTCCTAACAGAGCCTCTGAGGAAACTGTGAAAGCTCCACCTCTCATCACCAGACTCACCCTGAGTGAGTGAACATTGCCAGGAAACTTTTAAAAGTCTGTGATGCCTAGGCTCTACTGCTGCCCCCCACTTTTTTTTTTTTTTTCCACAAGGTCCTTTGGTGATTCTGATGTTCAGCAGGGCCGAGAATCACTTGTCTAGGTGAAAGGCAGCATAAAAAGGCAGTGTTTGGGCTGGATATCTATATGAGGGAGACCTGTTTTGGTAGCTATTGTAACAAATGGCCCTCAAATCTCAGTGGCATACCGCAATAAAGCTTCATTTCTAGCTCATATCACAGTTCTTTGGATGAGAGGGGAGACCTTTTTGTTCTATGTTAGTTAAGGACCCAGGCTCTTTCCATGTAAAGGCTCAGACATCTTTAATATATATCTTCAGAGTGTCCCTGGAGTCAGCTAGCTGACAGACTATGGAGGAGAGAGTGTGGAGAGGGTATGTCTGCTTTTAACTGTCTCCAACCTAAATAGACACATCACTTCTGCTCGTATCCATTGGCTAGAATCGGTCACACGTGCCTACTAATGCACAAGGGGAAGTGTAGTTTAGCAAACAGGCTTGATGAGAACTAGCTGTCTCTGGAATAGACTCCAAAATGGTGTAGGTTAACTCAAAAGCTGGGCCTGAGGTTCTTAACTTGAGATCCTTGAATTTGTGGAGGGTTCATGCTCCTCTTAAAATTGGGTGCAAAATGTGTGTGGGAGCCTCTTTACTTCATCCTATTCTCAGAGGCTAAGAGGATGAAGTCCTGCCCTTGCTTGGACCAGAGTAGTATTACAGTACCTGCTTTCTGCATCTGATTATCTTTGAAAAAATGATAGAACATGGTCAGGATTTCTGTTTCTTTTTCTTTTTCTTCCTCCCCTTTAGTAGGGAGAGAAAGATAGATAAGGGGCAGAGATTTGTTAGCACTACATCTTATGGCAGCGCTGCTATTGAGAGACTGTTAGTTAGTATTAGGGAAAAGACAGTTTATGTGGCTGTGAAGAATCTGAGAGACTGTGATAGGCAGGGTAAGGACCCAGCCTTGCCCTTCCAGAATGGAGCCAGGAGCAAGGGTCACCTGGACCTCATCAGTTTTCAGTTATGGTTGCGGTGAGAGGAGGGAGGGAGATCAGAGGGAAGGGACTGCCAGACGTCCATCTGAGACAATCTCTTTAAGGAATGAAAAGTGACTTGATGGGAAAATTGACATTTTGCACTATTGTCTCAATGCTGTGTCTGCTCACGATGGGTTCAGAGTGGTTCACGATGTGTTCAGAGTGCCATTGTTTTCTTCCTGGTAATGGGCTCTACCTGAAAGCCCTTCCAGACATCCAGGGCATGGCTGATAGGTTACAAACTGTTCCATGACTTAATAAGAAAAGTTGGAAAACTGCTGGTGTAGCCTAACAATAGGGCTTTGTGCTCTAGCCTGACCCTGCCTACCAGAGGGCCTTTTGTTTCCAACAATTCCTGGCACCAGACTTCAGGAGGCCATTGGCCCTGCTTCTCTCTTAAAGTCAGAAATACTTGCAGCTGGCATTTTGTTTTCATCCTTTCTCCTTAATTCCAGGGTCCTGCCCCCCTGTGAGGCCACGGCCGAACAGGAGCGGCCTGCTCTCTCTCCCCCATTTGTAAGGCAGGGCAGGAGACAATACTCTGTCCGACTCAGAGCGCCGGCTGTCTGGATGAGTGCGACGCCAGCTGTCAGCCTGGGATGAGGTCAGACAGAGGCCACCCTGGTCCCAGGTGGGCAAGGGTCACCCAGGTGACCAGACTGCACCGGCGGCCCAAAGAGTGTGCAGGAGCATGAACTGTTGGCCTCCTCTGCAGGAGAGGAGCTGATAGCACTGATGTGAATGAACTGCAAACTGGCCATGGGGCCAGCGTTCCATCCCTTCAGGAAGTTTAGGCTTTCCATTGAGCTCATGTGTTTGCAGCTTGAACACAGGCATCTAGGCTGTGTTGGCAGGGCAGCTTGTCACCATTAATAGTTTTATCATCTGGAGGAGTGCTTCAGGCAGAGGTGGGAGGCAATGAAGTGTAGTGATTAAGGATGAACATTCTGGATCCAGACAGCCCTTGTTCAAATTCTGCTCTGCCACCAGTAGCTTGGCGACTTTTGGACAAATGATTCAGTTTGTTCATCTATAAAATAGGCCAAATGAAAGTATGTACTTATTTCATAGGGTTGTTGTAAGTTTGAATGAATTGATGCATGTAGCACACTTAGAGCAATGCCTAGTGAACAGTAAGCACTCAATAAATATCTGTTTCTATGATTGGCAAAAAATATATAGCCTGTAAGCAGATCTCCAGGGGGAAAAGGACTTTTCTTCCTTGTGACAATTCAAGGTCTCTGTGAGTGGTATTTATGTTCATCCATCATTATCCCTGAGAAGCCTTCTCTGATGACTGAAACCGACAGGGATTGTTATTTGTTTTAACTGCCCTGGTAGTTGTGTTTTTGTATCTTCTTATCTAAATAATTCCTTTAGATCTCTTTCTCTGCCTTGTCTTTTTCGCCCAATTCTCCCAGCTACTAATATAGTAAATTCTTTTTTTTTTTTTAATTTTTTTTTAGGGGAGGCAACCCTTGGTTGACCTCACAGATTGCAAGGACCTTGTCAGTTTACAATCCCTTATTTTTTATTTTTAACGCCTACAGCACCTGGTCTTCCTAGGTGGTTTTCCATCCAAGTACTAACCAGGCCCAACCCTGCTTAGCTTCCAAGATCAGATGAGATTGGGCTTGTTCAGGGGGTATGATGGTAGACATATAGTAAATTCTTATTAAGTATTTTTTGGTTGTTAGATTGCTTATTCTGTTTTTTTTTTTTTTTTCTTTTAATTAACTCAAACTCTTTGTATGAATATCCTTCATGAAAGGAAAACTCTCTAGCCCAGGGTAAGATCCTAACAGTTTTGTGCTTTTTTATAACCACCAGTTTTTTAAAAAGCACTCTACCAGACCAAAAATATATTATAAAGCTGTAGTAATAAAACAGTATGATACTAGTTCAGGAAAAATTGACGAAGCAGTGTAACAAAATAGAAAGTCCAGAAATATAGCCAGAAGTATATGAGACTTTGTTAAATTGTAGAGTGGCATTGCAAAGAAATGAGTAATTGATATATTATTTGAAAAATGGTATTGAAACGGCTGGCAAGTCATTTGGAAACATAAATAAATCTGTATACCTAAATATAAGAAGTCAATCAGAAAAGTATAATTATACAAAAAGTGAAATTTTAATGATATTCAAATAGAGCAGGCATTTCTAAGTTAAGACATGAAATCGTGAGAGCTAAAAAAAAAAGCTAATTAATTTGATAATATAGAATCTGAAACTTCCTTGTGGCAAAATATTAAAAAAAAAAAGGAAACAACATGGCTAACTGATTCTACGTAACAAAAATATCTTAAAAAAATAGAAAAATGGCTAACTTGGGAAAATCTTTTTTAATATTTATTTCCTTCATATGCAAAGAGCTCTTCCAAATCAATAGAAAGACAAAATACCAATAGAAAAATAGGCAACACTCAAGAATAAATATTTCAAAGAAAAAGACATAAGTGGCCAATAAGTATATGAGATCATCTTGATTTTTAAAAGCATAGATCATTTTCATTTCTCTAATTGGTAGTTTCAAGAGTTTCATAATGCCTAGTATTTCCAGGGTGTTAGGTAATAAACTCTCAAATAGCATTGGTGGGCATGTAATTGGCACCATTTTTTTAAAAAGGAAGTTTGATAATATGTATCAGAATTCAAAATGTGCATCTCTGGTGACATAGAAATGCCATTTCTAGTAATTTATCCTACATACACTTGTGTATATGTGTATACTCATCTGTTTACATACACAGAAAAATGAATGCTTAACATGCAATATTGCTTATAACAGCAAAAATTGGAAATAGCCTAAATTTTCATCAATGGGGAATGGTAAAACAAATAAGGTACATTGATGCAATAGAGTTCTGTACAGCTGCTAAAAAGAATGAAATGTCTTTCTCTATTATGGAAACTTGTCCAAAATACGTTCAGAAACAGTAGTAAGACAGTATGTATAATATTATCTTACTCATATGACAATATTTGTATGATATTTTTAATACGTATAATAGTTTTAGAAAGATATGTATACAAGGAGGCATTAACAGTGTTCACCAGCGGGAGTCAAATGGGAGGGCTTTTGGCGAGGAAAGAAGAGTGCTTAACTTTTAACTTTATGATCTTCTGAACTCTTTTAGTTTTGTTTATAACATGCATGCATATCTTTAAAATGAGGAAATCTTAAAATCTAAAAAATTGTATCAATGTCAACAAAACAATAGCAATATCAATAGTGATGGATTTCAGAAAATATTTTAACAGCATCACCATGTCCAGTTGCACAGGTTGTTCATGCTACAAATATGAAGGCACCATTCACATAAATACGGTGCACAGCCATACATGGCTATGTAAATGTGCATTAATATAGTCCTTGAAATCCACCACTGTATTTTCTTTGTTAGGTCAACAGATATAAAGCTCTTGAGCTCTGCAACACTCTTGTTAGGGCAGGCCTGGACAAAATGAAAAACAAAGCTTAAAGTCAGTCTGAAGAACCAAGTGGCAAACAAACGTGGCATCACTCCTGAACCATGCCAAAAGAATCCATAGATACAAGATGAAGGTTGAAACAGAGTAGGCACCTATTAGCAATGGGTGGGAGTGGAGACTGAGGAAGAAAGATGAAGGGGGAATGAAAAGATTAAATGAGGGGCCTTACTTGGGTCAACATGATGTGTGCCATGAACTGGGGCATAAGGGCAACTCAGCTATGAGCATCTGTCATTTTATTCTTTACCCTTCTTAGATTCTAGCTCTACCTGGCATACCATATGAGAGAGGACAGAGTTGGCCTGGAAGGGCCCTCAAGAGCTGACATGCCCTTGCTAAGGACTATTAAATAGCTGGCCAGAGAACAATATAATCAGGCCTCCCACTTGTGGGTCTCTTTCTCCTTGCATTTCTATTCCAGGTGGCTTTCCCTCTGTCTGGCTTTGCTCTGTCCTAGTACTGGCATCAGGCTTTCAGATCTGAAGGAGTGGTAAAGAACTCTCTCTTTCTGTTCCCTGTGCTCTTCCATGCTGTCTTTGGTCTGCTGCTCAGGACAGGTGGCCTTCAGGGTTCATCTCTGAGTTCAGAGACACCCCTCTCCTTCTGGAAGGTCTTCCTTGTTAGAATGCCATTGTTGTCACACTTACCTCACATTAGCTGTGGCCAGCATCTTGACATGATTAATGGAGATGCATATGCATATTTAAAATCAGAATTGACCAAAATTAACATTTGTCAATTTTAGTCATTAGGATTCTGGCAACTCTGATCCTGGTTAGGCTCCAGCATCCTTGAAAGTAAGTTGCCTGTGGCTAGTGAAAGTTGTAGCTGGTTAGTGCCTCTAATTATACTTGTGATTCAGATGAGGACTGGTGCAGAATGACTCTTGCCACTGGGCAAAGAAATAAGATGTCAATCTCCTCTGGCCCTGCTAGGGAAAGGATATAATTTTCAAGTTAACAGGGCTCAAGCTAAGGTGTATTAGCCTACCGTGATTTTTCTTCGTAAATCTTCAGAGATGAGAAAGGAATTGGGAACCTGAATAAGCAAGACCTGGAATTTTGAGCCAGATCTATAAAGGGGAAATATTAAAATATTTTCATCTGGGTTAATGCCCTGCTGGTGTTATCTTTCTGTAGCTATCTAGGGATAAAGTCTAACCAGAATAATAATTTAAAAAATCTGAATTGAGCCTCTAAACAACCTATCCTCATTATAAACTTGACAGCATCATTCTGGTTTTTTCGTTTGTTTGTTTTTTGTTTTTTGTTTTTTGTTTTGGTAGCACTGCTGGGAAGCAGAGGCTTGGAACTGTGTACTTCTATAGCTTTCTTACCTGAGCCAGGATTCCAGGATAAAGATAGCCTGTGATATTTGTCCCCCTTGGTTTTGGATACTTTATTTATTTCTTCATCTTGTATTTTCCCTTTCTGAAGTTTTAATTGACATACCAACATAGTAGTAGATGACTTATCTTTTGTAAGATAAGTGGTGGGAGGGGGAGGAAAAAAAATTGAAAAGATCTGGGGGCGGGTGGATGAATAGGCATTGTGGAGGGTTACCATTTGGCAGAGGCTGTCTGCGGGAACCACTGAGGTAGAGCCTTCCCTGGCTCTAGAAACTTCAGCAGGATGTCCTGGGCCTAGGGTCTCTCCCTTCTCTACTGTTGTGAGAGAACCTGGGGATAGGGACCAGGATCAGGGACACTCACCTTACCACTTAATCTCTTCTTGCTTTTATCAGGGACTTAATAGACTCATCTTACTGTAATGGAGGTCTCTCGAGAGTTTATGTGGTGTGTAACGACCTTCCTTTTTACAAGTGCTGGCAACTGGGAGTGTGAGAAATCCTGTTTCCCAGGTTGATGTTCATATTAGTAGTGATCAGGGAAAGGCACCTGGTTCTAGACTCAATATGGAATTTGGAGACTTTGTTTTTTGGCTAATTTGGCATTATGATAATTGATAAGGCATTTGGCCCTCTCTGATGAGATGAAGGGAGTAATTTTTGGTAGGTTCTGATAATACTGCTAGGAAGGGAAGGTGTAGTAATGATTCTATAGGAGAAATTGGGGGATAGAAACAAGAATAAACTCCAATTTGAAAAATGTGTCTAGATATCATTCAGAGGAAATTTTTGTTGTAAAGCTGGCAGTTGGAGCACAAACTGCTATACAGTGGCTTAGTATCATGGTCTTAGAAATAAGCACAGAAATGTTTCTCACCCATACAGATGTTTTCTCAACCACAGAGGTAGTGGTAGGAAAATGAACAAAATGGATATATATTTTTTTCTATAGGACTGGTAAAAAATAAAGTAAATAAGGTAAGCTTGCAGATAAGGACTTATTTCCAAGGCTATCCTAAGATAACCTTTTTTAAGGGAAGTGGGACTGGGTTGGAGGGTCACAGTATCCAAAGACAAGAACAGTAAATCCAAGTGCAGTTTCCTCTTAATTGTGCCCCATGTTTCTGGCCTTGAAAGGTAGAGATTCAGAATTGGGCCAATATGATGTTTCATCAGTCATAAAGATTCAATTACAATCCCTATTTGACCAGGATTATAACGTGAGGCCCAGTTAGTATTTACTAGGATTCTCTCTCTTTGCCCCTCACTCTCTCCCCTTCCTGCCCACCTTCCTTTAGCTGCCCCCCTCCCCAACCCCATATTAAAAGGATGACCAGTTTTGAATTACGGTAATAGCTGCACTCTTGGTTTAGGACTAACCTCCCTGAAATTTTCAGGACCACTAATTTGTGGTTACTTCAGTGCTAGAATGAACTTGGCGCTCTGGCCTTTAGACTAGCAATGCAGTAAAAGTTTAAAGCGAAGACTGCCTCAGAGCCAAAAGAAGAGAGGAGATTGAAACCTAAAGGTTATCCTGAAATGCACTTCACTGTTATCTATGAGAACAAATGAGTTAAAAAAATTTCAAATACCAGAATACCCTACAGGGAGGAGATATAACTATTAAAGGGCTGTTATAGCTGCAATAAATGTAGGAACAATAAAAATAAATTGATGAAGTAAATGTCAGCGCTGTTCCCCTGAGCTGCCCCCACACCTTTGTCCAAAAGTAGAACATCTCCAATTACAGAGGGTGGAAACAGCCTTCAATGACAATATGACAAGGACAGAACACAGAACGCTGGCACAGAGAACACAATTATGCACAGCCTTGAAAAATTGTATCATAGCACAATGCATGGGAGAAATCAATTAATGATGCAGGGCTTCCACTGCTGTCTAATAATCCTAGAAGGGAAAGGAGGGGGGAAGAAAAACCCATACATCCAGTGCATCAAAAAGGTGACCCTTAAGTGGAAGTCTACATAATACCAGAGGTCAGTCTTCAGAGTTTATAGCATCTGAAATACTCTTTTTTTTTCTCCTCAATTTTTTCCCCTTAAAAAATCTAACAGTTTTAAGGAGGCATTTAAGTAAAAGTCACTTCTTCTCTGGTTAAATAGCCTTGCAAAGAGAGTTCTTTGGTGGAAAGGGCAGGGATGAGCAAAGCGCATGGCTGTCATCACAAGCCTAGCGCCTGAAAGGGAAAAGGCAAAAGTTAGGCGTAAACACGGTGGAAGGTAGAAGGTGATTTATCTTGTGCAATTTACAACAGGTGCTAAACATTACGAAAACCAGAGCTATTAAGCAATCAAATTAAGCTATAATTATAACCAAGAAAACTGTACAGGAATTCTAATTAATTCAAATCTGAACATGTCCAAGAGGAATGCTCCAGCAACCCCACTTCTGAATAAAACAAAACAAAAATAACCCTTGGATAATGCCTTCAGATTGCACAGGAAATTAAGAAATACTTCTCGATTGGAATATTCCAGGCGTTCCTTATTAAATGGTGAGAGAAATTCCCTGCAATGCCTGAGCATTTTACACTTTTCAGGTGTACACCACATCAAGCATGTAGTTGGGGGGTTCTTAACTCGGCAGGATTTCAGGACGGAGTGGACCAAGGGGATTCCACTGCACATGTCAGTACTTCAAAGGGTCTGAAGGGTTAGTTTATTCTTCTCTCCTTTGAAGGTTTCTCCCAGGGCATGTGAGCCTTCTAAAGAGCTCTTCACACTCTCATTTTATTTTTTATTTTTTTGTGTGTCTTTTGGACCAGTTCCATTTTCTTTTCAGCCACTCCTCTTCCAGTCCTCAATCCAAGTTTTTCCACCTGACTTGAGCTTTCTGCTCTTCTTCCACCCCAGGGAGCCCTGGGGTGTCAGAAGACCAGGGCAGTGTTTTCTGTTGAATGTGCCTGAACCATTCAGGTTGTGTCCCATTAAGCCACACATGCTCGGAGAGGAGGGAGATATTTAAATATTTGAATAAGATTTCTAACCCAAAGACCGAACCATTTGATTAGGGTCCTCTCTCTCTAGTTCATGATTCTTTAATTTTAACAGTTCCAGGATACGAACAACAATAAAAAAACCCAACAGCAATGACATCTAACATTTATCAAAAGCTTATTATGTATAAAGTATTGTGCTGAATTCTTTACCTGTATTATCTCAATTAATTCTCTCAATGACTATATGAAGTACGTACTTTTATAATACCTGTATTATAGAAAAAGACTTAGGACCCACTGTTGACTATGAAACTGACTATAAAACAAAGACTCCTTTTTATTTCAAAAAATGCTCTTGCATTTCTAAATAATTTAACAAAAGTTCTCTTTGGTTTTTTCTCTCCGGTTAAAGTGGTGGGGAGTGGAGGTGGGGGGAGAGTAATTTTCTCTGGGTGAGTTTCCCTTCTGGACTGAGTGTAGCTTGGCCATAGCACAGTTTTGTCTGCCATTTTGAGTAACCACTTCTGAAGACATCCTTGACCTTTCCTTTGACTTTGTTTTCATTCATATTACCATATGGTGCTTGGAGACAAAGATATAGGAAGAAACACTGACTTTGTGCATGCTGTTGAATTCATAGCTCTTAACCATTATTGGAGTTTATGTTCTCATAAGACTCTCCATGTTAACTGTTGAGAGTGTTGATAAAGGGTATGTAACTAGTTTTCTTCTGTGGTGTGGGTTCCTCAGAGCTTCCATCTTCCTTTTATTCATGGGGTAAGGAGAAGGTTAGTAGTTTCCTAGTTTGGCAAGGTAGTCCATAAGGTTTGCTGGAAGTAATTCTAATAACAGCACCGTAAAGAAATTCTAATTCCCATGGATAGATAAGAAAACCAAGAATTAGACAGTTAGAAATTTGACCAAGGTCACTTGCCAATTATGTGGTAGACCCAAGAAATGATCTAGAGAGCAAAATCTCTTCCATGGGCAACCCTACCTATGCATGTACATGGGCACCCACACCCACCCTTCTCAGCTCTGGCAACAGCCTGCAGGAGATATAGAACTCTGTGTGGCCACCCCTTCCCTCTTGCTTTAGAGGCCATCTGCCGAACCTGGGACTGACGGGCAGCTTAGGGATTCACTGACTTAGCACAGAAAGTAGACAGCTATGATAGCTTGAAGATATGAAGATACCTGTTGTCATGGAATATACTAGTGAGGCAAAAGCTAAAATATGTGTACATTTGAAAAGATAAAGAATAATCCTTAAAAGTAATTAAGTACTTATGTGCTGAGGCCATTGCATACATGTCATTTGATTCTCACAACTTAATAAGGTTGATACAATTACTGTCCCCAACCCAAGGCTGAGAAAATTGGGCCTTAGAGAAATTCAGTGACTTGCCCAAGATCTCACAGCTAGTACAGGACAGAACTGATATTCTAACTCAGGCAGGCAGACCCTAGAGCCTGGCTCCTAAGCAATGAGCTATGCCCATCACCGGCCCATAATGAAGGGGTGGGTCCCAAAGGCAGAGTGTGAAAAGCTGACTGGGAAAGGACAGTGGACTTGGGGTGGGGGAGGTTAGGAATTGTTCTCTGGACTTAATGGAGGAATGAGGGTCTTTTCAGCTGGACTCTGACAGGTGAGTGGGATTTGGGAAGGAAGTGAATGATGGGGGAGGAAGGAGATACATAGGCCCCATGACTGAGCAGAGGGCAGTGCCAGCCAGGGCGCCTAGTAGAAGAACCCACAGCTTGAGCGCCATTGGTCTCTTTTCACCTCCTTTTTAGGATTCAGCTTGCATACTACCTCTGGTGGGGGCAGGCACCCCTCACCCCTAGTCTGACCTTGGCCTTAAGGTGCTCTCCTGAGTTTGCTGCTGAGGATGTGAATGTCATGGGGATGGCAGGTGCCCTTGGGGTCCCCCAGGGAACTTTTGGCCATCTGTTTCATGGCTTGAGATGTAATCTGTGCCTTCTGTGCTTTGAAAAGTATGGGCAAAGACCCTAACGAGCTCTGCTTGGCAATTTGGCCTCATGAGAATATTCCCAGCCTCCCCTCTGCCCCTCTGGTGTCCTCTCATCCCCGTGAAGAGTTTCTGGAGTTGGGGAGGCCCTGGCATTCCTTATGCCTGCACACTCTGCTTCTGGCTTTTAATTTCTTTTCTAGTTTTACCTAAGTAATCTGCATCCCTCCTGTGGGTTGAGCTAGTTTTGACCTCTTGCAGTAATACTTTCTTTTAAACTGGCCTAGAAGGTGACCCAGAGGCAGCTCCAGAGGTGTGGCCAGAGCCCTAAAATGGGTGGACCAGTATGGCAGCCATCCAGGTGAGCTGTGTCCTGCTTGCTGTCTGTAAAATTGGACCAGAAGTCCTTTCTGGGGCCAGAGCATGGTGGCAGTGAACTCTGGCTCTGGGATCTGATTTTCTGAGTTTAATTCCCAGGTCTTTTATCACCAATAGTATGGTCTTGGACAAGGCAATTAACACTATTCTTCAGTTTCCTCATTGTACAATGGCTGTTGTGAGGAGTAAAAGGAAAAATTCATGGAAAATACTTAGAAGAACACCTGGCATATGGTGGCACTCAGTAAATGTTAGCTGTTGGTTTGTTAGCCGTTCAAATTCTTAGAATCTCGTCCTTCACTGATGAGGAGTCTGGGGCCCAGACAGGTTGTTTACTGCCTAAAATCACCTACCTGGTATCAGAACCTGGGTCTTATTTCAGCAGAACTGGACTCCCAAGCCAGAGTTTTTTCCATATAGTCAAAGTCCTGGGGTTGGGTCTTTTTCTCAAAGTATGACAAAGTATGTTAAAGATAGATTCCCGGGCCCCAATATTGACTCACTGAAAGAGAATTTCTGGAGTGGTGCCTAAAAATCTGTATTTAAGCCAAGAGCACTCCCTTCCCATACCTGCCTTCCACCGCCCATTCAATTTCTTCTGTACCCTGAAGCATGAGAACTGCCAGCTTAGCTTGGGTATGTTGGTCAACATACAAAAGGATCAAAGCCAACAAAGTTTCCAGGCTCTTCAGTCAGCCTTAGTTTGTGTCCTGCCTCCTGTGTGCCTCGTATGCTGCCCCATCAGCCTGTCCTCGCAGCGCTTACAGATTTGTTGATCAGCTTCTGGGGGGAGGCATGCTGCTCAGAAATGGGGACAGTTAGCAGGATTTAAGTGCTCAAGGGGAGACCAAGAGGATTGGTGATACTCATATTCAGAGGCCAGAGGCCAGTGAGTGGAGAGGCAGGAAAGGCTTTGGGACAGGGAGACCTTTGCCTTTGAAAGATGAGGAGCTTTGAGTAGGCAGAGGAGAGAGGCAAGGCATATCAGCCAGAGCCCCACTGGGAAATGGGGTGTTGGGGTGTGGGGTGGAGGGATGGTATGACTTACCAGCCACCGGGATACCTACCCCCTTCTTTTGATACTGTCAGGCTGCTCTTTTATGATTAAATAAACACCCATCCTCCAGAGCTGCTGTTGATTTGATTTCATCTGGTTATTTTTATTTTTTGGGTGGCCAGGGGAGGGCTGCTTGCTCCTTGATATCCTTTGTTCCCACAACTCCTCAGGGACAGCGGACACAGTGTGGCCACAGGAAATGTGGGAGCAGCAGGAAGGCAGAGCTGGAGGGAAATGGTCTGGCCTGAGGAGGGGTTGTGGACTCTTGTGGTGCTGGGTGAGGTGCCACCTCCCTCCTGCGTTTGCTCCCTGGTTATCCGTTATCTGTTTGGAAGGGGTCATATAGTCTGACCTTCATGGCAGATGCGGAAGAATAGAGTGCCCTGGTTCCTGTCACTGGAGGTTACATAGATTACATCTGTACTGCTTTATATACTTTCTGGAACCTGGCAGGGTATAAATTAAAAATAAATAAAAATAGATTTATCAGCACTTTTCAGGTTTATACCACATTTGGGGATGGCAGTAGAAGTGCTTCTTTGAGCCCTTTAAGTCAAAGGTCAAGGTATCTGTGAAAATATAGACCAACTAGCTGCTGCCATCCTCTGGGTCTCTCCCACTGAGCAGAGTCTCCCAGCTAGACATCTTGATGGAAGAGGAGACATGAGATAACTGCTGTTATTCCCAAGTGCTGACCATAGACCATTCCAAGGTGCTGACCGTGATGAGCCCTTTACCTGGATTAACCCTTCAAGGTGGGTACCAGTTTCACCATTTTCCAGATGAGAAAACTGAGGCCCAATAAGAATCAGCCAATCACCCAAGGATGTACCCGTGAGTAGTAGAAGGGACTCTGTGTTTATTACTAGTTGTAGAGACAGGTGACATGCTTGGCTCTGTTTCATTCAGAGGCTGGCTGGAGTCAGCATTGTTTTGTGTTGGACAGACTGGCAGTTCCTGGAGGGCAGGGCCAGGAGTTGGTTTTATAGCTCTGCCAAGGGTCCAGCACCTTGGACTTGTGTGCATGGTGCCTTAGGCTTTGGATGGTCAAGTGCAGACATTTTAGCAGAAATCCTCTGCTCAGCTTTTATAGAGAACCACCTTTTCATTACCAGCAAGCTCTGTGCTTCTCGTTATACTTTTGCCCACTGAGATTAGCATCAGTCAGTGATTCTTGCCTTTCACAATTAACTACAATGTATTTGCTCAATGGTGATTTTCTATTTCTATTATTTCTTCCACATTTATTAATTGGAATTCTGCGGTAAGAAATAGTGCACACTTTCCTGAATCTATCTATCTATTTAAGTTTTTTATTTGGACTCATGGATATTTATTGTATTAAATTCATAGGTCATGTTTAAATCTCCCTGCCATCATGTGAGTTCAGGCTTGCCTCATTTTTTTTCTTGGATCACCAGAACAGCCTTCTAACTATCTCCTTTTCTCCAGCTGCCTCTGTTTCCAACCAGACTTTACATGTCTACCTGAGGCTGGGCAATGCCCATCTGACTATGTCACAACCCTTTAGTTATTCTCTTTTGCTCATAAGCGCCCTTAATTGGTAATATAATTACAGCTAACATGTGTTGAATATTTACTAAGTGCTTTACATGCATATTCTCATTGAATCCACACAATACTTAGATGGATTATGTAGGATCACCCTCAGCAGCAGCATTTTCCTGCTGCAGATGAAGAAACTGAGGCACAGAAGGATTAAGCAACTTCTTCAGGCTTGCTGAGCTGTTAAATATTGAGCTCATACTTTCTGCCACTAGACTCACCACGTGCTAATTAGGCCCTTAATGATCTGACCTTGGCTATTTCTCCAGCCACATTTCAACAGCCCTGGCATTCACTGACAGTACTTGTAACAGAAGTAGGATTTCTCACCCAATGTTGCTGAGGGTCCAGATGACATTTTGGCTGCTGTGGTGGGAGGGACATTGGTAGCAGCAGAAGGAATGGTTTTCTAAGAAGTATAATTGTATAAATAGTGGCCAACTGTTCTATGACTATATGAGTTTAGTAGTTCAGTACAGTCAACTAGATTGCAAGCCCTTGTGATTTTCTCACCTACCTGCCCATACCTGGACTGCCCTCTCAGGCCTTTATTGCTTTTTCTGTTTCTTCTTTATCACACAGGGTAAGGTAAACCTCTTCTGCAAAGTTCTTTCTGAACACTCTGTTGGCTATGATGCCTCTGTCATCAGATTCCATCACTGGGCCGATAGCATGTTGGTCTGTCATACCTAGGGTTTAGGTCTGTCAGACCTAGGGTTGTAAGAACTTGTGGTCAAGGATCAGGTATTTTAACTTGTTACAAGCTTTCACTGCCTGAAAAGTTGCCTTCTGTATAACATGTGCTCAATTGAGGATTCAACGATTGATAACTAGATAAAAGATGCAAAGAGTAATGACTCTAATGCCAGTTAAGGTAAGTCCCAATTCTATTATCTAAAAGCCTTTGGGCTATATATGTTTCAGAATTCAGAATTTTTCAGATTCTAGCAAGATATTGTGATGCATATCCAATATAATTTATAATATCCCCAGTGGGGTCTGGAGAAGTGTTCCATAGTCAATTTATTAATATTTGTAGTGCCGTGTGACTATTCTAAGTGAGGTAAATGAAAAAATTAAATAGCCTCATGACAAGTTTTACCATCAAATAAGTTCCACCCTCCCCCCAATTCCCATTTATAGAGCTTTTTCCATTTTGGAATTGCAGATAAAAGATTGTACACTGGCATTAAGGTATTAATGGGTGGCATAAAAAGGCACCAACATTTTTTCCTGGGAGTCGAGATGAAAGAGTCTTCTGGGGATGAGCATGCTGAGGCCACTGGCAGTGCTGGGCAAGGGAGTTTTTAGGCCCTCACCTGGTCGTGGATTGACACCCAGTGTGCCAGGATGAAGAGGCCAGTTAGCATTTATAGCTGTCCAGGAGAGGAGTCCCAAGGGCCTGACTTGGGGAGCTGGTGATGGGACAGAGAAACACAACTTAAAGCGAAGTTACAAATGAAGGAGCCACAGAACTTGAGGGGGTGGTTGAATCAGATGGTCTCAGACTTTGTGCTATGGGGTTTGGGAGAGTGTCAGTGTCTTTAACAGCACCAGAGTAGAGGGGAGATGGGCTGAGGAGAGAATGGATTCATTGGAGCATGTGGAGTGCACTTATAGCCCATCCAGGTGGAAATAACTTTTAAAGAATAAAAGAGAAAATGAGTATGAAATTACTTCCAAAGTGATATGTGGTATGCAAATATTTGGTATGGTCATCAGTCTGTCTATTACTATTATTACTCTGTTTTGCAAGTATCCTTATCACTAGCCTGCAGTCTCCTGCTGTCCAAGGCCAGGCCTGTTCTCTGACCAGCCTTCTTCCAGGTGTCTAGTCTGATTTGCTCCCAAGTCTCCCAGGAAACTTATCACATGTGTGCTCTGTTGATTTGCATTATCAACCTGTAAATGGTCACTTATTTATTGAAAAACAACAGACTTTGTCTCTGAATCAATGTTTGGAGCTCAAATTTCATCTGGGGGTGCAGGTTGCCTGGCTGGATTTTGAACCCTGGGAAACGGAGGACTGAAAGGATATAGTGTCAAGCGTCGGTAGGTCACAAAGTTCATGGTAAGCTTTTACAAGTAGAATCTAGAGCGGGAGACAGTAACAAAAGGTAAGTTTACCCTCTTCTCTTCCTGCCAAGATTAAAACAGTCCTTGACCAGCAATCCCTGGTCAAAATGATGGTCCTCATAGCTAACCAGAAGCCTCCCGCAATAGGGCTCGTTCATCCTTCTCTTCACAGCTTACCCTGCAGGGCTGCCTTGAGCTGGGAGGGTGGGTTCAGTGGGCCCGGTAGGTGGTTTTTCTCCTGGGACTTTCACTCCCACCTGCTTTAAGCTTCCACCTGACACCTCGATATTCCTTTTTGGGGTCTGAGATAGCCTTTCTATACTTCAAATTGCATCTACCCTCAGCTTACCTGGCTTTGACGAGGAAGAAATGGGAACACAATCACAATTCTGGGGTTTGATTTGGGAAGCATTACGGACATGACTGCATTTATAGTCAATCATATATCGAACACAAATTCCGCATTCATCTCATCTCTCTCTGTCCAAGTTCCTGAATTGCCCAATTACCTAACCTCTGCTCCCACATTTCCACTCTTCATCTCATTACAATCTGGGCTCCTGACTCTCCAAGTCCAAAAGGATCTTGTGCATTTTGGTTAACTTGATCTCTGTGGTATTGGACACTGTTGACTACTCACTCCCTCTGGAAAGTCTCCTTTATTGACTCCTGTGACTGTATTGGCTTTGGGCAAGTTATTTAGCTTCTGAGCCTTGATTGCCCCAGTGTTCAATGGGCACAGTTGTGATGTAGCATGGAGTTGTGAAGAATAAATGATATGCGGTGTTGTCCAAAATGAGGCTATGGGCACCATTATAGATAATGTTTGGTGAACAGTTCATTGAACATTATAGTTATATTTTATTCCAAAGTGTTTTACCAAAAAAATAACATATCAAACTCATGATTGTATTATGATGCTGAGACTTTTCTCTGGAAAAAAAAAGTAAATAAATAGATTGAAAGTAAAATGTAGCAAATGATACTATAAGTGCACACAGATATGACCAAAATTGGAAAGGTTGTAGCTAGGTAGTGGAAATTTGAATAACAGACAGTACATATGAAGGCATTAGCAAGGTGCCGGGCATGGAGTAAATGCTAGTTATTAATTATTGTGATTGTCCTACTTTCTGACCATTTTTTTCTGTCTTTGGTGGGTCCTCTTCCTCATTTTGCCCTTTAAACATATACTCACATGCACAATATATATAGGATGTGAGTGCGTGAGTGTGTGTGTGTGTAGAGAAACACTATATATGGCATATAAATACATATATGTGTGTATGTATATACACATATACATATATGTGTGTATGTATGTGTATGTATATAGACATATATATATATATATATTAGGGGTGGGGGGAGAGAGAAAGAGAGAGAGAGAGAGAGAGAGAGAGAGACTCACTCACTACTCTGATGTACAACCCAGGAATTCTAGAGCTAATTGTGTCTAATGTATGATCCTGGCCTCCCAACCTAAATAGACTTTCAGGAGAGGGGATATGAACATAAACTGAAATAAGGGAAAACATTTTTTGTAGAGAAACACCTGAAGGAGATTTTTAGTATAGTTCACCAATATGACCCATTGGAAATTTCCCACTTGTGACCTTCTCTGTTGCTCACCAGCTCTTAGTACCCACGGATGCCTGGTGGTCAGCCCTCGGGGGGATGGGAGAGCTGCATCGAAATGAAACCATGGTAGCCAGATACGGGTCATGTCTCTCAAGGAGAGTTCAGAGTTCTTGGCTGCCATTAAGGCCCCACTCTGTTTGTACCTGATAGCAGCTGGTTGTTCTGGAGACCGGGGTGTGGGTAGTTACTTCCTCTCCCAGTGGACTGAGCCAGGGCCCAGATCCCCCTGAGGCTGGCGCTGGTATCAAGAGGGACTTGTACAAATATACACTGATTTTTCCTCGGAACTATTGCAATGTCTTCTGAGCCTCATCTACAAATGAAAACTATTTTTAAAATATTCATGACCATGTCCCACAGCTGATCCCATTGCCACTGAGTGTCTTCTAAACTTGTATGGAGCAGCTCAGTTGGTCTCTCAAAGGCAATACCCCCGCCAAAGGAGATTGGAGATCTTCAGATCCTAGGATTACATTAGGATTAACTCGGGATCCTGTGCTTTGTCCCACCCACATAGATTTGTGTCAGTCTTTATGTATGTAGGACAGTGAAAGAAATGTACCAAAATGTGTTATCCTCATGGAGGTTTAAATCTGCCTAACCCAATGGACTGATTTAAGAGTGTGGTGGTTGTAATTCTGTTGATAGTATATTTTCTAGAATGAGAGATGGAGTGAGTTGAGTAGAAAATCTACAAGCTTCCTCATCTTGGCTCTCTAATCCCACTCCTCCAACCAACCAGCTGGCCCAGGACCTATTCTGGAACTCAAGCTGAGGTTCCAGAGGGTAGGGCTGGCAGAGATAGCCTCTCTAGAATTCTCTTGCTCAGGGAGTTCTTGAAGAAACCCCACAACACAGAATTTTCCTGCTCTCCTTATCAAAGAGAAGGATTTAATTTGCTTGTTTATAAATGGGTGCTGTCTAGTAGTTAAGTCTGCTAAGGGGCTGGGGTGTGGGAGCATGTTTGAGAGTTCCATGTTGATAAATATCACGTAGAAATAGAGTTCTGCTAGCATAAGCCAACTCCTGAAAAATGGGTCCCTTAATGTCCTCTCAATGAGACCAGCTACATGACAGCTAGCCCGGGGAGCTAAAATACTGGTGAGAAATTGAAGCCATAGATCTGTCTCAGAGTGCGGCCTCATCAGCTGTGATTGTTAGGTGTTAAGTTGAAGACTACAGCCCTCTGGTCTTGCTTGCATCTGATGGATGGCAACTCTGGGACGGTGAGGGCAGGAAAGGCTGGTGGTGGGTGCTGCCGATGTCAGGTGCTAATTATATATATATATCCTTCTCTGGCATGCACTGGGATTGCCTCAGGGGAGAAGAGAGATTCGTGAGCGCTGGTGATTGCATCAACCAAGGTTCAGCCAGGAAAACAAGAACCATCTGAGATATTTTACACAGATTTAATGAGAGAATTGGTTACAGAGGTGTTGGGGGGAAGGACTGGAAGAGCAAAAGGGAATAGGTAAGTAGTTCTGAAGGAGCAGAAGAAAGAAGAGGCAATACCAGGATATTAGGAATCTGTTAATTCCCCTGGACTGGAACTTGCACCTGAACTCATGGCTGTGCTGCTGAAACTGCTGAGGAGGTGCTGCTGCCGCCCACCCGGGCAGCTGGAACTGGGAATGACTGTATCCCACTGCCGCTATAGCAGCTGCCAGCCATTGGCAGGGCTGCCTCTGATGTCCAAGGAAAAAGCAAAAAGCTTTTCTCTTTCTCCCACCGTCTGATCTCCTACTAGTGCCTCCCTTTGGCAGAACCTAACCAGAGGCTGCTGGAGAGTATGTGAAGTATAATTTGCAGACTCTCGCCACAGTGGTAAGGAGAAGAGTACAGAAGAGCCTGGGTGGAACTGAGAGGCAGTGGATAAATACATCTTGGAATTAAGGTGCAGAAGTGGAAACTAAGAGATAAGTTCCTAACTTGGTTCAATGTCTAGGGCACATTAAAGATTTAAAATCCATTGTGCCCTGAGTATGTTTTCCACTGCTCCCCTCCTCCCAGTTCTCTGGAGAAAAGAAGTTAAGAGTTGGAAGGTGATCAGTATTCTACCCAGGCCAAGAATGTCCTCTGCTGCATTTGGAAGTATAGAAGGATGGCCCTATAGGTATTGTTTGAATAGTTTTAGTGACAGGAAGCTTTCTACTTCAATGGGATAACCAGTTCATTTCACAGCTAGATAGTCTAATTATTGGCAGGCATTTTGTTGATCTGAAACCTGTCTTCAAAGAACTTCTGCCCACTGGCCCTTGTTCTGTACACCATAGGTGATTTCCTCACTCTACCTCCTCTTTACTTTGGGAGGTACTATGTGTTATATATGGGCTTTTTATATATGGGATTCTGTATTAATCAGAGGGTTTGTCCATGAATGACAGGACCTGCCCCTTACCCCCAGTCCTTAAGAAAATTGGTTTGCAGTTTAGAATCTGGGGGAAGCAGTACAGGATAAATAGGGGCCTCTGTCCCATCAAGTCCCCACGTGCCCAGTCTCCTTATACATTTCTGTGGTGCATCCCCAAAGTATAGCCTTCATGGTCCAAGATGGAGCTTTAGCCCTAATGTCCATGTTTCAAGCAGTAGGATGGGTGGAAATGGGGGTGGGACAAGGGCGAGTGGAAGGCTAGTAAGTGGACACTTCCACTTACATTCAGTTGGCCAGAACTTGGTCACATGGTCAAAATCTAGTTGCAAAGGAGTCTGGGAAATGTATTCTTTATCTGGACAGCTAAGTACCCAGTCAGAACTTCTATGACTATGGAAAAGAAGACAGATATTGGGGTATATCAAGCATTCTAACCACAGAGTCAAGTTTTTGGCTTAACACAGGCCAATCAGTGCGCTAGGACAGTACTAACATTTAATATGGTGTCAATCCCCTGGGAAGTTTGTAAACTGTAGATGCTGACTGAGTGGATCTCATTGGAGCCTGAGATTCTGCATTTCTATCAGATTCCCAGCTGATACCAATATTGCTGGTCCAAGGACCACACTGACCACCAAGTCTGAACTCTGGAAATAATAGTGTTGAACAAGATGAACAAAGGCTCATCATATTGCATCCCACAGTGGAGTTGAATCCCAGCCTTTTCACTGTAAACCTCCTTTTGGAAATGCAGTGGGTTTAAAAGAGCCTGGCTCCCTGGAGGCACTAAAGTATAACTTCCTTCCTGCTTTTGGAGGCTCCCTCACTTGCCCTCTAGAAGGGTGATGATTGTGCCAGGTGACATGAGCCGCTCAAATCCAGTGACAGCCACAGACTCCAGAAAAATCCGAGCAGTGGGAGTCTCCTGAGGGCCAGTCTGGATCTTCAGTGATTGTAGACAGAGAGTGTCCACCGGGCACTGCTGACAACAGAGGAGAAGCTTCAGGCTGGGCATGGGGCAGTACAGCAGAGAGTGCTTCCTCCTGTGCCAGGGAAGACCGAGGCCTGAAAAGAAATAAGGCCGCCACTGCAGGCCTGCCCAGCTCCCCATCTGCTTGGGGAGAAGGAGGACACGGAGCAGAGGCAGGAATTCAGGCAATTAATCCTTTATTTAAAGAATAATAAACAACCAGATTTTACACACTGAAAGAGGGAACAAGGTAAAAGGGGTTAAAAACTAAAAAGCAAGGACGGCAGACACCAATTAACACAATGCTAATTGACAATTTCCCCAAGCTTCCATGAAACATGCCAGGCCGATTTCCCCAATTGCTAATTAAATCAAACCGCACACACAATACTAATTTCCCTAACTTAGGGAACTCAGTAGACAAATAAAATGAGAAACTAACTTAAACATTTTGTCAAAGTATGGGAAGAAGGATGAATGAACTCTTAGCATGAATAAACTTTGGCTCCACGTAAATTTGTTAAAGTTCTGGCACGTTTAATGAAGTCTTGAAATATCCCAGTATCTCCATTCTACTCACAATTGCATAAATGCACTTTGCTAATCACAAAATAATACACAGCAGTCCTCTTAAACGTACGTTCTCTCCCCCTGGTGAAGGGTACCCAGCGCATCATGGAAGTGACATGTAAATTGCACTATTTAAATATTATAAAATACCTACTTAATTACAATTAAAAACAAAGGAATAACTTTTCTTTAAAATAGTCCCTGAGGTTTTTTGAGCTGGAGTCTGGCTTTGTGAAGAGAGAAAAGCCAGTCACTTAATCACATAGTTGAGCATAGAGGAAGCTTGCCTTGGCTGGCTGGCATTCCCGCAGTCTCCCCCTCCCCGCTGGTCCTGCACGCATGCTTATTCTGATCTCTCCCAGGGGCCCCATCACCCCCTCTTCCCACCAGCTCCTACTGCAGCCTGCTTTGAAGTGTCCCCTTTACCCTCTGTGCTTCGCACTCAGGGACCACTAGAATCATCCTCATTGAATTATGCCATCACAGAACAGGGACAGATCTTTGAGATCATCTATCTAATTCACTCATTTTACTCTGGAGGAAGCATGCCAAGAGATGTGGATGTGCCTAAAATTCGACAGCTGGTTTGGGGCCCCTAGGTTTTTAAAAATTATGTAAGACATATATGATTATCTTAATAATCATAGATAACACTTGCATTGTGTTGACTATGTGCCAGCCACTGGTAATAACTGTGCTAAGAGTAAACCCAGTTGATCCTCACAGTGGTCTTGAGAGGTCAATATCATCATTTCCCCATTTCACAGATAAAGAAACTGAGGTACTGGAATGTTAAATAACTTACCTGAGGTAACATCCCTTAGTGGCAGAACTAGATTTGACTCCAGGAAGACTGGCTCCAGGTCTATGCTCTTAACCACTTTATTAATCTGCTCCTTTGTAGACTACTTAGAAAATACAGTTAGAAATAAAGTAGAAAATTGGAAGTAACAACACCTGTAATAACCCTACCCAGACAGATATAACCATTGTGAAAATTTTTAATATAACCTAATTTTTTCTCCTTCTTACATATTAAAAAAATAGAATTAGATGTGCTCACATGCTCTCACATGATTCAAATGATTTGCCCGATTTCTCTTTTTTCTTAACAGTTTTCCATTGCTTATTAATGCACATGTGCAACATGACCTTCAAGCGTTGAAATGCATGCCATTGAATGGATGTGTCACAATTTATTTAGCTAGTGCACTGCGGTTGACATTCAAGTTTTCTTCTTTCTCTCTTATAGCATGTTGCACTTGACATCTATATGGAAACATCTTTATATTCTTGTTGGTTTTTCTTATGGTAATCCCTTCACTATTAGATACATGGAAATCAGAAGATCTGAAAGGTGAGGGGGAGGCGTTGGCCAGTGGAGGTGGGAGACACCTCCCCGATTCCCAGAACTAGGAAGCCAGACTCCTAGGAAGCAGTGATGGAGGAAATCCTGTTTCCCTAAATGAAATAATTCACCTCATGCCCATTCTTGTGTATTTCTTGTTTCTTGGGGATCATTAAGGCAAGGGTCAGAGCCCCCCCGCAAAAGAATATAATAGGAGACTCACTTTTTATGACTCAGTAAGCTATTCTTTGAGGGGTGATTAGCTTTAGATATATGTCTGTGTTTTAAAAGTATTTTTATTTTAGGATAGTGACTGCTCAGTGTGATAAATGAGAACTAGGTAGGCTGTTGATGAAACTTGTTTACATGGACTTAAATGTTCTACCCACCAGACAGAGGGGCAGGTAGACATCTCTGCTCAGCCTGGGCTGTAGGCACAAAAGACAGCCACGCACAGCTGCAGAGCTGGGTTCTTTGGCCTTTTTGTCCTGACTGGCATCTGTAATGCATTTGTTAAGAAAGAGGCTGCTTATCTGTCCTTGTCCCTTTCTGGGACAAAGACAGACCTGTCACCGTTAGATCAAGGGAACTCTGGAATCATGTGGAAGGACAGCTGAAAGTCTTCTCATTCATTGTGATTTATCATAATTACCGACCCCCCTCCCTCAGGATGAAATAGGAATAAAATAGTAATGTGATAGGTTAATGCCAATAATTAAAGAGAGTTTAAGACCAGTGTGAGACTGAACTCTGTGTGTGGGTGGTTGAAATGGTTGTTTGATGTGAAAGTCAATGATTGAATTATTCAGAGAGAGTGATTTCCAAATGATAATTTTACACTTTACATAACTGATTTTGATTTATTATAGTGGCACCCAGTCGAGATGCTTTAGTTCTAAGGGGCTGTCAGCTTTTCTTTCCCAAACCCTTGGTTTAGAGCCCACACACACACAAACCTGCTCATGTCTGAAATTTGACATCGTTGTTGTTATCTCTCTGGCATGGCTTCCCCCACCCTCATCCCTCATAAGAGTTTATGGCTTGTTTGGCTTTGCAATTTATAATCTGGCAGACGTGTGTATGCGTGTGTGTACGAGTGAGTGCCCACATTCCTGTGTATGTGTATAGTGAATGGCCCAGATAACCTGATCTCTCTTTCCCTCTCATTGTGGCTTTATGAAAGCTTTGATCTTTTGTCATTTAGCAAGAGGCAGGGCCATGCTGGGAATAGGACCCTACGGACAGTTGGAATGAAAACGGTATAGCAGTGGCAAATTGCAGTCCTGCTTCAAAACTGAAAGGAGAGAGTGAAAAGTGTGGGGGAGCTCTACCTCAGGATCAGCCCAAGAGAAGAAATGTAAGATTTTGAGAAGGTATGAATTTATGCCAGGTAAATCCATTTGAAATGTCAGGCTCCAGAGGCTGCTTCTGCTTCTCATCTAAATCTTTTTTTTGCTGAAAGTGATGCAAACTAAGACACAGCTCTCCTGCTGATCTTTTTTGGAACCGCCTAGAATGCAAGCACTGCATGACAGGCAGGTGGGTTACTCATTCTAACATGTCTGCTTAGTTAATGCCATACTCCTCCCACCTTCAGTCCCCATTCCTCCTTGCTTTGGAATACCTGGGACAAGGGATTGCTTATTCTACGGATGGAAACAATGGCACAGGAACCATTCATTGACAGTCTGAGCATGTATATTGGTGTAATGATATGGACAACCGCTAACAGTTGTTGAGTGCTTTGTGACAAATACTCTTTTAAGGACTTTATATTTACTCATTTAATTCTCTCTAGAACCCTGTGAAGTAGTTCTATTTCTTGCCCCATTTTACCCATCAATAAACTGAAGGTAACTAACTCGCCCCTGAGCGTTCAGTGCAGTACTTGGCGTTGTGCTGTTGTTGCGCCTGTCCTGGTGGAAGATGCCACATTCTGTACTTATTCCTTCAATAAAGGAGGTCTGTGCTTGTCCGGGCCTTTTAGATGAACAATTGCAGGTCTGCGATATGTGGCTCCAAAGCAGGCAGGACTAAAGCAGCCCCATCCAAGAATATGGGAAACTGGGGGATAACTTGAGGAGTTTGGAGATAGTGAGGAAAGTTTTGGGGTGAGTGGAAGGAAGAAAAAGGAGCCAGGACATGTTTGTGGAGGAAAGGCAGGATGGGGGAGGGAAAGGAAGCATCAGCAAAGAGGTTCTGGAAGTCCAACTCTATCCCACTCTGGTCAATACTCAGGTCAGATTCCCACGACGATAGGTTCTAAAAGTAACTTTAAGGTTCCTAACCTGTAGAAGTTATCAGCTAGACACTGTCCCTATGCTCTTCTTTGGTCTACCTGAACGACCATGTTAAAAATGTCTCAAACTGGGGTTCAGTTACTGCCGAAGGTGCCCAGTGCTGCCCAGTAAACCTGGTGGATGATTTCACTGAGGGAAAGTTAAATTTAGTTAGTAACCCAAATATTAGTTTTAAGGCAAAATAAATATCAACACATTATGGAGTAGAAAAAAATTCTAATGAAATCTTAAGATGAAAAGATGAAACATAGGGTTTCTAAGAACTTTTTTTCTTTCTCTGGAATTCTGAGCTAGGCCCCCAGGCCTCTGGCAGTGTGGATCCACTCTTCTCTGTCTTTTTGGGCATTTAGGGAGAAAAGCAGGAGCAGTCTTGCTGAACATGACCCCCCACTTTTGCCCAGCATTCCGTAGGGCAGGTGAGGCCTGGCTCTGACCCAGCCCTCTTTCTGTAGGACTCCAGGGGACTCTGGTCTTCCTGTCCAGGGGACTCTGGACTTCCACTGTGGATAAATTCTAATAAACTAGGGGGTGGGATGCCTTTCAGAGGAAGATAGGAACCCCAGAGGCCTTAGAGAAAAAAGAATGGAAACATAGGGCTCAATAAAAGCCAAAAGTTTTCTGTATGAAAAAGATAATATAAATAAATTTATAAGACACACGAGTAACTGGGAGAAAATATGTGCATCACATAAAAAGAATTAATATTCTTAATATACAAAGAGATCTTACAAAGTAGAATGTAAAAATCAAATAACATAGAAAAATGGGCAAAAGTTGGAACAGAAAAATATGTACAAATGGCTGATAAGCATTTCAAAAGATACACGGTCTCACTAGTTTTTGAAGAAATATTAAACAGTAAAATATGATTTCTTTTCACCAAGAAGGTTTGCAAAAATGAAAACAATCTGATGCTGTCAAGTGAGGAGGGAAATGGGCATTTTCATGTATTGTCTGTCGGTGGGAATGGGTACCTAGGCACAGCCTGTCTGGTGAGGAGTTTGGCTGGATCTCTCAGAATTTAAAATGCTCTTAGCCAGTACCTAAGAATACAATAATAGCAGGAGTATTGTATTTGTATAAGGACAGATGTATTATGACATTCTTTATAGTTGGTTTGTGAAATAGCTGGTTGCAACTTAAATGTCCAGTAATAGGAGAAATGGTGAGATGTACAGTTCCATCCACATGATGGAATATTTTGTAGCTATTATCTTATTAGGTGAATGTTATATCCTGACCTGACAATAAGCATAGCACAGGCTGACAGGCAGTGTATGATTCCTCACTTTTTGATAAAAAAAGAGATGTATATATATAGCGATATTGTCTAAATATAGGTACAAATTAGAAAAGAAAATGCACCAGATAAGAGGGCTATATTGAGTGAAATTAGAGATGGCTTTTCTTTTATGTGTTTTGTAGTGTTTTCATATTTTAAACAGTAAATGAACAAATGTACTCTTGTTGTAGCACTTCCTTCCTGTGCACTCATTTGGTCCCCAGTATTCACCATTTTGTACTCCTGGTTAGCTGTTCAGATAAGTATATTCCCCGCTGCCACACACTTCTTACTCTTCTCATAGAATCCAAGTTTTCAGTCCTGGAGGTGACCTTGAGGTTTTATCCTACCTCCTTATTTTGTAAATGAGGGTACAAGGCTCTGAGGGAACACATGTCTCCATTTCCTTAGGACAGTCTTGATTTGTCTGTTGTCCCAGCGTCCTGATTAGTTCTCTCTTTTGTCTCAGATGCTTCCTGGCCTGGACTATAAATTACATGGCTACCCTGCTCAGAGAGGTCAAATAACAGCTCAAGTTTACAGAGTTGGTGAGAGGTGGAGGCAGGGATCAAACCCAGAGTTCCCAATTTCATTGGTTTTGGTGAAAGGCAATTTCTGCCCTCAATGAGCTTCTAGTAACTTTGGCAGGAGAAAGCATTTCCCCACAAAGGCAGGTAGTTCTCTGGAGAAGAGTACTGGATTTAGGAATCAGACTATATTCAATTTTTTGTTCTGCTTTTTACTGGCCGTTGGCCTTTGGCAAGTCAGGTAAGTTCTCTGAATCTCAGCTTCCTTCTCCATAAAATGGGATTAATAGAACCTCTTCAGAGGGTTGATGTAGTACATAAAAGCTCAGCGTAATGTTTGGTACATAAACTTCATGTATGAAAAGATCAGTCCAATATAATTCTAAATTATGTGAAGCTACAAATGTATAGAATTCTCTGATGTAGAAAATCAAAGTTTTGGTATGTCTTGACATTGAAGGACACCAGGTACCTTGGAGAATGCTGTCTATTCTCATTTCATAGATGCATTTTCCAAACATCCAAGGGAAAGTTCTTTTTTAGGGATGCTAGAAGACAGAAAGCTTTGAGTTGCTTGTTAGAGGTCAAAGTTGAAGGCTAAGTGACTTGGTTCTCTCAGAGGAGTGTTGTAGAGCCAGAGGCTCTTGCAGTCAGGAGGCAGCTTGGAAATGATCTGGTGCCACTCTGGGCAGAAATTGGCTCAGGCAGCCTTCAGTAGCCAGAACCTATATTGTCTTGTGCTGATCCTGCTGGGAAACAATCACAAGAAGCCCTCTATCCTCTCCCTTGTCCCTGGCTTTCCTCCTCCAGGAGCCCCAGCTGGGAAGGGTCTCTTGAAAGCCTTCCCGCCGCATCTCACTTGGAGTACCTACTGCCCAGTTGATTAGAAGCCCAAGTCAGAGGCACTTGGTGGTCAGTTCACACCCTTTGTGTCCTTGGCAATGGCTGAGTCTCTATGTGAATACCTGCCTTGTTTCCTGGTAGGCACAGAAAAGGGCTTTTGGGTTTTCACTTCTGAGCTAGGCAATAAGTGACAAAAGACCTGGATGAAAACAACAACAACACTTTTTCTTTTCTTATAGTGTGAATGTAGTATTTCCAAGGAAGGTAGACTATTCCAGGACTACAAAGGCGTATTCCAAAGGGCTCCATGCTGAGCACGAACTAGCATCAGTGGACAAAAAGCTTTAGACTGTTGTGCATCTATGTTTACCACAACAGTAATTTCTAATATTCAGTGAGCATTTACTATGTGCCAGACACTGTTCTGAGTGCTTTACAAGCATGGTCTCATTTAATTCTAATGAGAACCTCTGAGCTTGGTGCTGTTATTATTGCATTTATTCAAATGCTGAAACTAGGCTCAAGGAAATTGGTCAAAGTTTCCCAGCCAGAAATTTCCAGAATGTGAAGCCAATCTCTCTGATGTCAACAGACTTGTCTTACCTCTGTATTGTATTGCCTCCTACTGTGTCCCGTTGACCTACAGTGTGCCAGGTGTTGTCCTGGAGAAGAGCTCTTTTGATGGCAGGTTTTGACCATGAATTTCCGTGGCATAATTAAAATAGTTTTGCCCAGTTCTGTTTGATGCCTTCCTTTTCCTCCACCTCCTTACTTCCTTATAGAGGAAGAATGTCCCAAATACCTGCTGGTTGTCATATCTCCCAGCCTACGTGGTCAACATTTAATTACATTAGCATTTGTTTTCACTAAAAAAGTAATCACATTACTGCCTTTCATGTCACATTAGTGAAAATGGATGCCAATATGATACATATTAATAGAATATGATGGGAAATTGCTAATACAATTAGACTTTCACATTTTATTAGTTCTGGAGTGACACTGTAAGCTCAAGAACAGCTCACTTTAGCGGTGATGGGGAACAAGATGGAAAGTGGTGAATGCTTTTCTATCTTGCGTAATAGTGTAGGCTCCCAGGGGCCCTGGAGCATTCATGGGGGACCCATGCTCAGTTTCTGAGTCCCACTTCCTGTCCCTTCCTGTAACATGAGCACCTTTTGGATTTGGGCTGGGAAAGGAGTTCCTCCTTCACAGCCAGGCTGTGTTGCCTGAATTGTGGTCATTAAAGTATCGTGTGACATGATCCTGCCTTGGTGGCCCCAGATCAGATAGAATTAATATTTAATTATCCCTTCTGTGGCAGTTGCTGGCAGAGAGGGGGCCATAGGCCAGGAAAATGTCCCCAGGGCCCTTGCCCACACTTAGCAGCAGCTTTCTGATAGGCCTCTGTCTTTGGCTGGGGGCCTCAAGAGTGACTTTTGGTTGCTTTGGCCTCCCACAGATCTTTCCACCTTCCAGCCTTCTCTTCCAGCCCTACCCACTTACCTCCACTCACCCAAGTGATGATAGGAAAACTCTTGACTGTGTCACTTGTGGACATCTGTAGGTGCTTTTTTGAGGAATATTTGTAGTTTTTACTCAATACTGCTTAATTGCTTCATATCATATTGGATCTCACTCCTATGACTTTGTTTTCTCACGTTTCCTACTTAAAACACTCTGTTCAGATGTCCTTTTAGGCTTATTTCAAATCTTCTTTCCTCCATGAAGACTTCCTTGTCTATCTACAGCTGATGTTACCCTTGAATTTAGCATACATTGCATATCTGCTTCTTTGTTCTCATACGACCTCTTTAACAAGGTACAGTGGCCACTTCTCAACCTTGTTCAGAAGAAAAAAGTGTGATTCCAAACTCTGGGAGTGAAGCATATAAAACCTGGTAAAGTTAGTTAGACTTAAAAGGAAATGAGGGTGACGGTGGATTCCCTAGAGCAGGGGCGTGGTATAGTCTGGCACCTCAGGACCAGGACTCAGAGGCAGGGCTCCTGCTTTCTTCCCTCTATAGCTCATCTCCTGGCATTTGATTTTATCTGTCTTTACCTGGAATATGATCCAGAACTTGGGACATTGGACTAAATCCTGTGGTGTGCAAAATGGGAAGAACTGGCAATTAAGGAAGACATCTATTGCCTTGACAAAGGATTCAGGTTCAGGGGACGGGAAGTAGGGGGAAAGAATTAAAGGTGGGATGAGGACAACCTGGCTTTTAAATGATAGGTAATTTACTTTGGAGAAAGGTATACACTAAATAAATAATAAAAAGGGAATTTATAGCCCCAGAGTAGTCGGCCAACCTTAATCAGTACGGCAAGAGATGTTTCATCCACCAGAAATTTCACACTCCCCCATAGGGAGGGGCATCGTAGGAATCTTAGGGGAGTACATGGAGAGGCAGCCTTTTGGGAACTTGCTGTCCAGAAGCTTTTGAAGCTTCTGGATCACTGGCCTGTGAGTTACAAAACCTGATTTTATACTTTGGATTCCTCAACTAAAGAATTGAAGGGTGCTGATTAGGTGGTGTGTAAGACTGCGTACAACTCTAAAATTCTGTAATTCTGCTAAAGAATGCATATACCAGATGTCAAATGGGAGATCCTGAGAGTCAGACCTGATGTTGGAGGATGGTAGGTGGGTGGACAAGGGGAGAACCTGGTAGGGTCTATCTAGGTTGATGGAACAGGAGGCTGGGGAGTGCTCTCAGAGCAGGAGAAGGGGCAGAGCAAAGGGGAGTGGTTAAAATTTTCAGCAGGATGTGGGGGTTTGTGAATAAGAAGGTTGTATAGGGAGGCTGATTGCCAAGCTGGGGCTAGGTGGTAGGCAGTATGGGATGGTAGTTTAAAAAGTGTGGACTTGACCCTATAGGTATAAGGAAGCTAGCAAAGGCAAACTCTGGCTCTTGCTGGAGTTTGCCTCTTTGTGGTGGCTCATGAGGGACCCCAGGAAGGCAGCCAATTCTATCTAGTCCATTATCTAGGCCCTGGAATGCTGGCAGATGATCCTGTTGGCAAAGCTGGGGGTCTTGTGAGAGGTGTGGGTGTGAAGGAAGCTGACCTAGGGGTAGGGAGATGTTGGATGGGTAGGTTTGCTTATCAGTTTTCAAAGTGAAAGGAAGGCTGAGGATATACTGGGGAACTCTTTTAAAATTCATATCCAGTCTGCCTTTAGAGCGTGAAAGTCTTTTAAAGTGAAGCAGATAAAATCCCGAGTTTGCATGGCTTGGTCAATTCTACCTCTCCCGTCTAGATGTCTTGGTGAGCTTTCTTGTTCTCACCTTTTAAAAACACACAGACACATAGATACACAGACACAGACACAGACACCCATGCGCGTGTGCGTGCACACACACACCCAGAGACATAGAGCTTGAAGGTTACTGTGGGAGCGTGCCTGGCTCAGGCTGAGTCCTGAAAGACCCCACACAGGTGAAGGTAAAATTGAGGCAATGGTCGATCATTTAATGAAACAAATGAGTCCTGACCCAGTGTTGCAGGCCATGGGGTTCTGGCTACAAAATGTCCCTTAAGCTGAGGAACATTTCATTAATGTAACATCACTGTTGCCATCATAGGAAGGAGAACCCAGCATCAAAATGTGCCATTGACTGGTGTGGTCCCCTTTACTTGTCCTCCTTCTTCCCAGTGCATTTCCTGAAGGCACATGTGAAATGGGTGTTTTTAAGTTCCATGGATTACATATTGAAGCCGTTATCACCATTTAGGCCGCTATAACAAACAATACTGATTATAGAGCAGGAATATATTTTGTAATTATAATGTTCTTCAAACTTCCCTGATTGACACACAACGTATTTAAACAGGGATGATCAAAAATTATGTTCACAGCGCGGGCCTTGTCTTCCCTTCGGCAGCACAAAAGCTCGCCTCAGTAGGTAACAGCCACCAGGCTGCCTTTGAGCAGCTGTGTCGAGATAGGATTCAGTTTCTTTGAGGGGGGAGGGTAGGTGAGGGAAGACACCCCGGCTTTTAAATCAAAGACAATTCAGTTTAGAGAAAGATGTACCTTGTGGAAATAAATAAAAGGAGGCGCAGTGTACCGTCAGCTGGCCGTCTTAAATCAATAATGCAGGCAGTCCATCTTGCACGCCCATTCAGCTCCTTGCTCATTCTGTGTGTTTGGGGGGGGGAGCACCTGCCTTTCAGCCTGGTCCTGGAATAAAAGCCCTTATCGAAAGATGTCTAGGGGTGCAAGTGAGTCTTGCTCTGCTCTTCAAGGCCTTTCTGGAGCTGGCCTGGCGGTGTGCCTGCCGGAGGTCTGAGGATGTTAATGTCCTTTACCTCCAGATCACATCAATCTGCGTCCATTATTTTGCCAAGCAGGGACACCTGGATGGGAGGCTCTATTTTCTTTCAATGGCCCCTGGCTTATAAAACAAAACCAGCAAAGAGCACGTAATCCCTTTGAGTATTCTGCTGGTGTGCCTAATGGGGTTTTTTGAGAGTGCCAGGTACTGTGAGAAGACTCGGCAAAAAAAAAAAAAAAAAAAAAAAAAAAAAAAAAAAAAGGAAAGCAGCATTTTTTAATCATCGTCTTTGTTTACAAAGTGGTGACATTCATTCTTGAATCAAAGGGAACAGTTTCCAGGTAGAAAAGTCTCGTGTTTGTTTTTTGTTAGCTACCAGCTACCAGCATGTCTCTCCAAACTTTGCACAAAATCAACTTACCTTGATTTAAGCAACAAAGAAAAGGACTTGGGGGTAGGAAGGGTGGGAAAGGGGGAAGCTTTTAAAAGATTATCCTATTGCAGTTTTGATAGATTAAGAGGGTGATCAAACTAGGCAGCATCTTAATAATAGGGCCATGTGAATTTTGGCTAGACTAATGGAAGCTCTTTTGTCAATTTCCTGTAACCTGTACTTGACAGGACTCAGGAAATGGCATGACTGGCCCACCTTTGATACCCAGAAGGGGCTTAATGAGATTTAAAGGTGCAGTACCATGACTGGAGTTTCCCACATTAGGTGTAAGTTACACACAAAGTCCTTCTGTGCACCAGTCCCTAGCTGGCTTTGTTGCCTGTCTGACGGAATTCAGAGCATGTTTTCTCTATAGAAGTAACAGCTGAAAGCCAGGCAGCTGAGTTTCCAAACAGAAATTGTTTTTCTAAGAGGATATTTTTTTTTTCGGTTCCATTCAGGATTGTGTCTCTGAAATATTATCTATCATAAAAAACATGACATGAATTTACTATGGCAGTCAGCTGCAATTTTTAAATACACTCGTTAGGTTAGTGAGTAACATCTTCCCTTCCCAAAGAGACAGGGATGAAGAGAGGGAACATCGGACTGTTATTTCTTGGGGGTGGATAGGGAGGGGTGTGGGCAAGGCCATGCCAGAACATGTGAGCTTACATGGGGCCCAAACATTTCTGATGGAATATTTGAGCTGGAAATATTCAACGTGAAAAATCCTGCCTCAAGGAGCACTCTGTCAACCAGAAGGGACTGGAAGTTATGATGAGGCCACGTATGCCTGTTATGTGGGTTTGAGAGTGGAGATGCCTAGGCAGGCTTTGGGGGTTACACAGTCAGTCTTGCTAAACTTTTATGGCTGTGGTTCTTCAGTGGACCCTCAAGGAAGCAAAAAGGTCAGTCTCAGGCAGCTATACTGGTGAGGCTGTGGTGGAATAGAACAGACTCCAGTGGAAGTGAGTGAGAAATGCTTTTTTCATTTTGTTATCTCCCTCCTTTGGGCATTAGGCTTGGTTGCCTGGAGGGGAAGAAGCTCCTGCCTAGAGATCTGCATTATACCACCAACTGAGTGTTGACCTCCCTCCCTGGGAAGGTGCCAGCTAAGACTTGAATGCCCACCTATAGCTCCTTTTGAATTCTGGCCTAAGCTTAGGGGCTGGAGATGAACTTGGCCATACCATGTGTTCTGTCCATTCCAAGTACAAGCTGAAATGTTGCTCTCCTTTGGTGCTTTAATTATCTACACATCTGCAGAAGCAGCCCTGCTCTTCTCAAGTGGAGTGGCCATGGCACCCTGCCTGTGTGCTGAATTGGACCAAGAATTCTGCTTCCAGCTTCTGAAGTGGACAGCAAAATGTTCATGTTCTCCAAAGAATCAAGACCTGAGCATCTTAGGAGGCAAGACGATAACCATGTGTAGATTAATAGTAAGGGGCAAAGCTCCCAGGAATATTTGAAACTGATTTTCGAGGTATGCAGTGTCCACATTTTAATTTTGAATTGTCCACAGATACACTTAAGGAATCAGAGAGAATAAGGGGGATGGAGTTGTTAGAGTTCGAGTTTTTCTGTTTCATCTCATCCAGCCTTATAAGAATGGATTCTATTTCTTCTTTTTTCCATCTAATACTTATAATTTATAATATATCAGAGCCCCCTTTGCCATCATTGGCCTGGCATCAGCTAACCTTTCTCTTTGGGTTTTCCTTCTGTGGTAATTGAGACACCACTTGGGAGAAATCAAATGTAAAGTGACCTATTTTACAGATAGGCTGAGAAATTTGTGTGATTTTTTTTTTAACGTACATCTGTTTAAAATATCCACAAATAGAAGCCGTTGAAATGTTCACACATGGCTCCTAAAAATGTATGAAGAGCCAGGTAAGGTTGGAGGCAGCATGTTCAGAGGCCCCAGGAGGAAATTGGCTGACGTGGCTGTGGGTCAGTGGCTGCTGGCTGCACAAGTTATCGTGAAGACCAGTATGTACCTGAGCTTGGAGGCACACTGGCCTTGGCTTAGATGCCACTATCATTTATTTAGCTGTGTGACTTTGAAAAATCACTTTGCCCTTCTGAATGGTGTCCTTAGATGTGGAATGGGGATAGTACCTACCTCATGAGATTGATGTATACTTTCAATTTTCTTGGCCACGAACTATAGTAAGAAATTCAGTTTACATCATGAACCAGCATACACAAATATATACATGTACTTGTAAAACCGAAACATTTCTTGAAATATTTTTTTACTTATACGCTGGTATTTTCTGTTCTATTTTTCATTGATCATGGTAATTACAACCCACTGAACTGGTTTCTTGACCAAATAATGAGTCACAAGGCAGAATTTGACAAATACTATAGGTACTTGATAAAGTTTCATTCCCTTAATATGTTGATGGTCCATATCTTTATTACTTAGGGTATGTATGATAAGCTATGCTACAGAAACAAACTTCAAAATAGCTGTAGCAGAACACTATGAAAGTTTCTTTCTTGCTTTCGTAAAGTGCAGTGTGGGTTGGACAGCTTTTTAAAGTGGCTCTCCTTATTGTGGGATACAGGTAGCTTCCATCTGAACATTTTGTCATCTCTACATGTGACCTCCACAGTTACAACTAAAGGGAAAAAGAGGGATGGAGTATCTTATGGATGCCTTTAAGGACTAGATCTGAAAGTCCGCATATCACCGCCACTGCCCCTCTCTGATGGACAGAGCTCAGGCATGTGGCCCCAACCCAACTGCAAGGGAGGCTGGGATATGCAGTCTTCCTGTGGGTGCAGAAGAAGGAAATTGTGAGGAGATAGAGTGACATAAACTATGTAAGGTAGTATTTAGGCAGGATCCAGGGTAGGTCTTTAATGCATGAAGGCTTAGCAATCAAAATGTAGGATTGGTAATGCTACCCAGTCAAGAAGGAAGAGCCTGAATGAATGATTTCAGGAGGCCCACTCTGTGCTTTTCTTTATGCCATCTCCTGATTTTAAAGTTTCACAAACTCATTTATGGGCATAGAAACAGTTTTCTGTAACTAGGGTGAGTTTACCCATTGTTTGATCTTGGGGCTCAATGGTGGCATCCTTACAGGACAGTGGAATAGGACTGAAAGTTCTGTTTTAAGTTGGGGAGGCTAGGCTGTGCGTATTACTAACTGATAATTGTAGTGAATATTTATTAAGTGCTTGCTGTATGCATTGAGCTAAGCCATACACATGTGTTATCTCAATTCATCATCATTACAACCTTATTAGGAAGAATGTTAGGTATCTTAGTCCCCTTTGAGATAATCTATTCTGCTACCTTTACTTCACAGGTAAGAAAAAGCTCAGGTTCAGACAGGTTAAGTGGTTTTCCCAAGTTTGCTTGGAAAATAAGTGGTTATGTTAGGATGAAAAGCCCAGATTTCTCCATCCCTGTAATAAGGACATGAGGTTAGTGGGGGGTAAACCGGTCATTTTAGTGGCCTTAGCAAAGTATTAATTTTACCTTCAATTTTACGATCTTCAGTTTGTCTCAGATACACATCAAAAATTCTAATTCATGCTGGAATTAAATGCCCGAAACTCTACAGTCATTCTTAAACTAGTTTTAGTTTCAACTGGTAATTTCAGGCAGAAATAACCATAGAATTCTTAAAAGTCTGGTAAATTAAAATATTGATATCAACTGTTTATAATAAATAGTTTTTATCCTTGACTTTTATTTGTGTTCATGTAAATCTGCATGCTACCTTCTGATTAGTTAGCAGTCTTTCGTTGCTACAAATATTGAAGAGAAAAATTGAAATTTGCCAAAAGAAAGCAAATGTGCTTCTGATAATAATAGGATAGAGGGAACTGGTTTAAGCCACAGCTTGAAATATGTTCTTAAGAAAGAACTTCCTAGAAATGAAGTGGTTATGCTCTCCTCGAGGTGACTGAGGAATGTTCTAGTCCATATCTCTTTGGAGGTCTTTAAAGGTGCTTCTCAGTTGACTCAAGCCAGAGGTGCTAACCAATGACCTTCTAAGGTTTCCTCCTCAGCCAGAGGGATTCTATGATTTCATGAAATTATCTTCTTCTAGTTCAGTGTTACAAATGTCTCCATAAATAGTACAGAAAATAGTTATCTGCGGGATGTGTGTCCAGGTATATATGCAGTTTGCACACATGCTGGCCACATCTAGGTGTCCTGTATTTTGCCTCCTGAGGAGGGCCAAAGGGCAAAGGATGTTAGGAATAAGCTGTTCCTGGCCTAGCTTGGTCGGAATTTGCTCATTTGTTGTGTGTGTGGATTTGCAGCTATAAGATGAGAAATTCATTTTCTCTTTCACACTCCTCACCCTTTTATACTTTTAGGATCAAGAAAAGGGCAAAAATGGGACTAGTCAGGTAGGTGCTTATAGTATCAGTGTCCTCATTTCCTGTACCCTGCAGTAGGCCTTTACAAATGTGGAGGTTCATTCAAGCTGGCAATTAATCATGAGTCCTGAAAGGGGTGGGAGAATGAGGAGTGGCATCTCACAGTTTCACTGTTAACTAGTGTTTAAAGGGGTGTGCTTCTTGGTGGGTACCTGGGCTCCCAGGGCCTACTTCGAAGTGTGCACTCAGCTGGGGAGAGCATTTTTGTGCTGTGCATGTACTGATAATTTTATTAACTGGAAACTAAGTCTTTTTTGCTTCAACACAGACTCCCGATATTCTTGCATAATGTGTTTGACATTTCTGAGACAGTGCAGTGTGAGGAGAATGAGCACTGAATAGGGAATCAGGAGTGCTAGTTTTTGTCCTGATTTGGCTGCTGACCTGCTCCTTCTCCCTGGGCAGCTCACCTAACCTCTCTGTGCTTCATTACCTTCCTTTCCCCACCTGAAAAATCAGGACCATTTCTTCTACCTCCTCTAAGTCAGAGATGTCAGGCATATCCAGGCAATTTATTTGGCACTGTTGGTGGGGAAGGTATACTATACATTCATAGTGGTATTTTTGTCTTTGTTATGATTATAGTTATTTTATTGATTTTAATTGGCTCAGTAGAAACCACTATGAACCCAGTATCACAGGACAAACCCATTCTTACAGTGATCTACTGTTGAGATGTGATCTTTCAGAGCTATGATGTAATAATTTCCAAGTGCTGCCTTCTGAATGCAAACCAACATTTTGTCTTAATTCTCAAGATGCAGCTATGTGGGGTCCAATTTGGAGATGTAGCCATCCTTCTTTCACTTTTTACTGGACAGAGTAGGCCCTATTTCATTCTTTTTTATTATAAAGATTTGGAAGCTCCCGTCCCCTGTTCCAGCACTACTCTTTTAAATTATTTGTATGTCCTGGGTGGAGGAAAGCCTCCTGAGGCTTATCACCTGCAGATGGTGCTTCTGAAAAGGAGACTGTTTCAGAAAGTCCAAGGACTGAAAATGGGTGTGTAATGAACCCTGTTTTGCATCTTTAATTATAGCATTTGCCACTGCTCATGCTATAATCATATGCTTTCTCTAGAGCCAAAGCAATGTGTCATTCCAGGTCCATTCATTAATGAACTGGCAAATCAATCACAGATCTTGTCAAAAACATGACTGCATCGCAGATCCCGTTACATAGACCTTGAGATCAGATCTACAATGGACCACTGCTGCTCAAGGGGTTCAAAGTCTTCCCTAACAAATGTCGTGCTCAAATGTGAGGTTTTTCTTTCTGTCTGTCTGTCTTTATTGCCTCCTTCCCCTTCCCCTCTCATTTTATATAGATTGTTGGTTTCTTGGAAAACATGACTTGCTTCTGTAATTTGGCAAGTGAAGGTTGTAAGGGACAGACCTGGGGGCAACAATGGAGGTTTATAAGATCCCAGGAGAGTGCCCAGAGGCCTCTTGGCCTAAAAATATATTGCTTATTCAAGTTTCACAAAGTATAAAATTCTTCCATCGGGGTGGGTTTTGTGTTAAGCATTGCTTTTGCAAGAGGAGGGGGCTTTGTATTCTTTCCAGAAGCAGATCACAGCCCATTTAGTCATATGCATGTCTGTGCATGAAACTGCCTGACCGGTCCTGGAGCAGAGAGTGAGGGCCTGCTGTGTGTCACTGTGGAGGTGTGCAGCTTCGAGGTGGGGGAAAGGCTGCAAGGGGGCTGGAGGGCTTTGAGAATCAGAATGGCCTCTTTCCTGGTCATGTTGGATCCTAGCCTTGGTGAGCAGAGATTGGGGCTAAGGTGATGAGGAGGATTGAGGAGGTGATAAAATCAGGGTAACAGTGTTCAGAGTTCAGAGGTCACAACTGAATGACTGTCCAACGTCACATTAGGGCCTGGGGTTCTCTTTAGGAAAGGTCTTGAGTTTCTATGTGAAGCACCTGATGTTTCTGCATCATGTTTATTAATTATTAACATATTAGCATAATATATGACATAACTTAGTATTAGTTATTGTTTATTGTCTGCTTCCTCTCACTAGAATGTAAGTTCCCAGAGGGCAGCTTCTTTGTTTTGTGCATTGTTGTATTCATGTGCCTAGAAGAGTGCCAGGTATATGCCACAGTTGGTACTCAGTATTTTTTGAATAAATGAACATGTTGATTCTTTTCCTTGGTATATGAGAATTCACTTTGTTCCATTTCAGCACCTACATACCACTCACTGCTGCCCCAGGAATTCTTAGACTCGTCAGCTTGGCACCATTTTTCTTCTCTAGGGCCTTCTCAGAATTAGGACAATTGCAAATATTCGATTTCCACCCCCTTTCTTCAAGTGAGAAAGCTGTAAACAGTGATATGGCAGTCTCCACTGGCTTTCTGCACGATGCTAGTGACGGTTTATTGCAAAGGGCAAGGCCTGGGATTGAACGTAAACAAACATAGCCCATGAGTTTAAAATAGACCATTGAGCAGCTCACAAAATAGGCCCCTTGTTTTTAAAAGAGCAGTGGACGCTCTTGAGAAATAATAAGAAATAATAAGTCTGGATGCTGGATAGAAAGCTCTGGTGCTTTCTGGCTGCATTTGTCCTTCAAACTTTGTGTTTGGCATGCCTGTGATGGAGTCACTGCCAGCCACAGCCAGGGTCCGCAGGCAACGGAAAGTTTATCTGGGCTGCTGGAGGGAAATGGGAATCTCTTTGACAGAAGTGCAACATGCTTGTTGTGCTAATTTCTAAGAGACACAGACTCCCTGTTGTCTGGTGTTTGTCCCAAGAGGAACATGAGATTTGAGGATTGATGCACAAAGGTTCTGTAACATGTGACCTAGGGACATTTTCTTAACATCACCAAGCTCAGGTTTCCACATCTGCAAAAAATGGGGCATTAAAATCTGCCTCATAGAGGTAGATTTTAGAATGAGATGATATGAATGTAAGTTCTGAAATTTAGGACTTGCTCTGTTGTGTTCAATTCTCCACACCCCGTGTCTCACACCGTGCCTGGCATCTGATAGGTGACAGCAGTGCTAACCCCTTCTTCAGAGGAGCAGTAGAGGACAGCAGAGTTCCTTTGCCAACAGTTTGAAGGCATAAATAGCACTTTTCCCTTTCTTTTTTCAGATCTTTATTCTTAAAAAAAAAAAAAAGTTAACACACACCCACAAATAATAGTACATTCTCACTGTGAAAAATTTAAACAATTAAGGATTTTATTCCCACTTCTCCCTATACATGTTAGGAGTGTATCCTAATAGAGACCATATATCTCTACTATTTGTATTTGTGTCTGTATTTCTGTCTCTATATGTATCTTTATTTCTATCTGTCATGTGCTACATGTCTGTCTGTCTGTCCAGCTACCTACCTACATACCTACCTACCTATCCATCTGTGATGGCTAATTTTATGTGTCAACTTGACTGGACCATGGTGCACAGATATTTGGTAGAACATTATTGTGGAATTTCTGTGAAGGTTCTTTTTGGATAAGATTAACATTTAAATTAGTAGACTGCTAGTAAAGCACATTACCCACTATATTGTGGGTGGGCTTTATCCAATCAGGTGAAGGCTTTAATCAAACAAAGACTGATGTCCCTGTAAGAAGAAGAAATCTGTCAGCAAACTGCCTTTAGATTCAACTGCAATTCTTCCCCGGATCTCCAGCCTACTTACCTACTCCACAAATTACCAAGCCTCCACAATCATGTGAGCCATTACTTAAATCAGTATCTATCCAGCCCTATCTAATCTATCTATCTACCTTTCTATCTATCTATCTATCTATCTATCTATCTATCTATCTATCCATCTATCCATCCATCCGTCCATCCATCCATCCATCCATCATCAATCTAATCTAATCTAATCTAATCTAATCTAACTAATCTAATTAATCTATCTCCTGTCAATTCTGTTTCTCTGGGGGAACCCTGACTAATACCCTATCTTATCCTTTCATCAATCCATTCATGTATCCAATCATCCATAGGAGGATAATTTATTGAGATATTAATTTTTGTTCCATTTTTATTCTATTATCTCCTTTCAATCCAAGAAGGTAACCAGCTCTGAAATGTAAAGTCAGAACAGAAATAGTCTGCCCCCAACCTCTCTTTCTGAAAGCTCCAGAAACTTGATGGTACTTGATGGTATAATTACTTGAGGAGGTGGGGGTAGAAGTATGGTAGGTTGGGAAAGGAAGCAGAAGCTCTGAGATGGGGAGATAGAGAAATGCCCCAAGAGCAGGGACAGGTTCAATGAGTGAGAACTTGTCCATACCTTCACTTTTTCCTAAGGCAGGGACAGGGCACATAAATTGCTCAAGGAAGCACTTTAGTCACCAGGCTCTTCTACAAAGACTCTCTTGCTCAAAATTGATACAATGATTCCTGTGTCTTTTGGATAATGTAGTGACAAGAATAGATCAGTGGCTGGAGGGGCCATGTAGAAAGTTTTATTTGGTATGACCCTGGAACCTTGGCACAACACGGGAGTGGGAGTTGAGGATGTGCAAGTGAAAATGATGACTGATATATATAACCCTCCAGCTATGATACCATCTACGTAAAAGATACATATATACTATATGCATCATTTTGAGTATTTGAAGTATTACCTTTTTTTTGAGTGATTAAGTGTTTAAAGTAGGACTTACCATTTTTATTTTCTACCTCATTCTTTTAAATATTCTGTAAAATATACTGATGTGCCTTAATTGTTAAATTTAGATTTTTTTTAAATTTTTTTCTATTGTAAACAGTACTCTAGTGAACATCCTTTATTATTGGGTTAGTATTCCCAGTTGCCTGAAGAACTGAACCTCATGTCTTCTGTTCTGTTCTTGCATGCCTACAGGAGCCAGCTCTGTGATAGGCTCAGTGGGGACTCCAGAGCAGATAGAAGCCGGTCTCCCTGCTGGAGCCTGTGATCTTATGAAGAAAAGTAAGACCTAAAGGACATTAGGGGTGAGAAATCAGGACTGACGGTGTAATTTGGAGAGTCATAAGAGATTGAGGCTTTTTGTGTATGGAAACAGAACTTTCCCTGATTAAAACCACATCTTCCTTGACACTTTTTTGGAACACGTGTATGTGGGGACATAGCAGGCTTTCCTCTCCAGTTATTCTCAAGCTTTTTACCTTTCCTTATTTCCCTTTGGAGTTGTTACCTTTGTTAAAGAAGAAAGACTTGACAGCTACAGTCCCAGGCTCCAGTTCTCTGACAAGTTCGTGTCACTGCTGTGCATACTTTTGTACTTTTACTATATATATTTCCATAAATAATATAAACTATTATTTTATGTGTTTGACAATTTTACAGCTCTTTTTAGCAAGTTGTAAACACATATGGCCCGCAACTTGGTCTTTCTCTGTAAACCTTCCAGCCTTACTGAGTAGTTAGTGTGGTATTCATGTTTGACCACATTTGTGAAGGTGGAACCTGGGAGGCCACCTTGCCTGCCTTCCTAATGCTCATCCTACCCCTTTCTCCTGGCGCCCCTCTCAGATTTCTCCATCGGAGCCTGACATTTATTTCTGAAGGCTTTTGAAAGACTCTGGGCAAAGACCATCGCTCATAAAAACTTAAATGTCCAATCACCAAGGACTCTTATGGGGAAACATCTGAGAGTGAACATTTATTTCAAAGCTAAGGAATGAATGTACCTCTAGCGAGTGAATTGCGCAAGTAGATCGGAACCTTTTGGATCCCACCTTGGAGTACCCCAAAAGGGAAACCATGTGAAGGGGTGCAGTTCTATTTACTGCCTTGGCTGATGTTGATAAATAGATGTGGTGAGGAAGATGCCACTTGTTTTGGCTGTCCCGTCAGGCAAAAGGCTCTTACTTATAGGGTTATTTAGAAAACCCCAGTCTTGGTACCCTCATGGTAAAATGAGGTGAAAAAGTACTATCTTCCTTTTTGGACAACCTTGTCTCCAGCCGAGGTAGAAAAGGGGAGGCCGAAGTACCTCAGTTCTTTGACTAAAAGATGACTGGACTCTTAGTTCCTCCGGCCTCAGATGATGATGCACATTTCCTCCAGGGCACAGAGGATGGAGTACCAGGGCTGTTTCTTTCCTCTCTTGCTTTCCTCCCTTTCTTCCTTCTTCTTTCATTTCTTATTTCCTCATATCTGAGAACTGTGAAACTTTTTGTTTTAGATACTTACACTTTAGTATGACTTGATTTGATCTTATTATTTTTCTTTAAGCTGAAGGAATGCTAGTGTTGGCACAGGTCTTTTTGTGTCAATAAAAGGAAGCAACAAAGGAAAGAGGTTTGAGAGTTCCCTTTTGATACAAGAACAATTTGTCATAAGATTCTGCACATTGAATACCCAGCCTTGCAGAGTATTTTTGCCATCAGTCTTGTCACCCAAGACTCCATTGTTTTCCTCTTTTTCTTCCCTTCCTTCCTCTCCCAACACTTTTGCATGTTGTCTGAATACAATAAAGTTGCTTTGAGCTTTTTTTCAATTACTTAACTACTTTCAAGTGGAGAAAAATTTGGGTCTTTTAATTTCATTTTTGGCTTTTTTTTTTTTTTTTTTTTTTTTGCATGTGTGTGTCTTCTTTCTGTTTGCTAAACAGTAATTGCGGATCTTCCTGGCCACCTTTAATACTCCCAGCTAATTATCCTGAAATAAATCTCTTTCAAGCCCGCATGCCAGCAGTTCTGGGATCCAAGCGGCTCTTTCAGCTCCCGGCTGCCTGTCACTCAAATGGGCCTCAGCTGCAACTCCGAATGATGAGTATTAACCTCCCGCTGGGAAGATTCGCCCAATCTCCCCACTTCCAACAGCAGCTCCCAGGGCTGCACCATGCTTCTACCTGTTAGCCTAAGCTGGGATTTTCTTTTGCTAACGCTGTGATTTTGAAAAGTGGAAGAGGATTCCTGGGAGAAAGACACTCAGTTAACCTTCTCCTAATTGCCATTCAAGATGGAAAAGGGAGAGAAAGATGGTGGCTGTCCCAGGAGGGCTGCTGGGCCATGGAATGGCCTGCGGCCTTGCCAGGGAGCACACTGGTTTCTTGGTGAGTGTGTGTGAAGATATTCTGGCCCAGGGGTCTGTGTTCATAGACTCCTACCTAAGGGCAGTTAATGGCTGGTGTCTGGGGACAGGCCTTGATTCGGACTTACTGTCTTCTCTGACATCCTTCTTCCTCTTTATATGTCTTTCAGTGATGTGCTTTTGGTAGTTCCCTGGGTTCTTCTTCCTCTAATCTCTGCTGTTCTCTTCCAGATTCTCCCTTGCCTTGTTCAATAAGATTCACTGATTTCTTGCTGATCCCTAGGCTCTTTATTTGTTCAGAATTTTGTGGTTGGTCCCATTTGCCTTTCTTGAGAGAGACATTTCTTGCCTCTTTTGCTTTCCATCTGATTCCATAGGTTTCCTGGCTTTCTACCACACCCTTCTGGTGAGATAAGATAAGGAGATGGCTATTTAATAAGACAGGCTCTGAAGTGACACTACACAATGCCTGGCAAAGAGTAATAGTCAAGTCAAATGAATGAATGGATGAATAAATAGTAATATAACAACATAAATTATCTGGTCCCCAAATATTAGGTCACCCTCTTCCTAGATTGACTTCTCTGAAATCTTCCTTTCCATGTTATGGAAGACTGTTTGTTTACCAATTGCCAGTTCTCTTCCTTGTGGGAAGAATTCCACTTCCTGGTCACTGGCAGACACAGTCATGTGACTTGTTTTGGTCAATAAATGGTAACTAAAGCCAGTGTGTGTCACTTTTAGGTAGAAGCTATGAAAACTTAGGATTCTCATTTTCTTCTGTCACATTGGCTGGCAAAGTTCCAGATGCTAGCTGCTCCATGAGCTTGGATCTTGGGGTGAGAGTTCCCAGTTGATTGGCTGTGGATGTATGGTGTACATAGAAATAAACCTTGATAGTTATATGTCACTCAGGTTTTTTTTTTTTAATGACTGCAGTGTAATCTAACCTATCCCAACTGGTACATAAATACACAAATATACTCATCTCTATCCAAATGTGTTTTTTTACCCAGCCCACAAACGTACAATTTTTTACCTGTCTCTATAAAGATCTTTTTCTACTTAGTTGGCCTCTTATTCATTCCAGCGTTGCAAAGCAGATATCAGAAACTGAAATCCTGGCAAACGAGAAAGAGCAATGTTTTTGTTTAGGTTCCTGAACTAGATAGTTAAGTCTTATATCACCACTGGATCCCTAGTAAATTATGTAGAACACCAAATAACTCCTATGTCTTTGTACCTTGTCTCAAGGTATTGGAGCAGGCCTGCCAAATACAGTTGCAAGGTTGTACACTTAAAAACTAAGGGACAGGAAATTCTCAAAGATCACAATGTGAATGGTCGTGCATACCCTTTGTTGGGCTCCTCTAACAGGACCGCTGTTGTTATTTTAATTATAAGAAATTCTCAGGAGCCAGGGAGCAACTGTATTCTATATTGATATTCCACCATCAATATAGAAACAGAGTTTATTCTAAATGATGCCCTGGACGTTGCTCAAGTCCTCCGGAAAATTATAATGGGAGGACCCCTTACCATGTGAATTTTTGGCACAACTTAAACAAAACGTGAGTGCCTGTTAATTCCAGGCCTCCTGACATTCTCATTTGCTTCCTAACCTCAGCTCCAGGGAGGCCCATTGGACCTGTGACACACTGTTTTTTGGAAGACCTTGTATTCTGATTTTCCCTTTTTTATGGTCTGTGCCTTCTGTGCTTGTCCAATAGGGGGAGCTCAATAGATTTCACCTAGCATCCATCCTCTCTGGAGTTTTCTCTTCCCTTCAGTTCCTGCACTGGATTACTTTCATCTGCCAAGCCCTTGGTCTTGATTGGTCAGGGATCTGCCCTAAGACACAGTGGCATTTTAGTCCCACTGAGTCCTGGGTAAACACTGAAATATACAGTCACATGTCGGTCTTGGCTTTTTTTTCTCTAAGAGTGTTCCCGCTTCAAACTATAGCGTGTGGCATAGAATGAATACCATTAACTGCCAGAAGAATCCTTTGCGGCTGAGTGTTTCCTGCATCTGTAAATCATCCTCCTACTGCCTACTATGACAGTTATGCAAGTGACCTTTGGATTTCACAATTTTTAAAAGAATTTATGACATTGTAATCTATTCCATCCATGGAAATACACTACACTGAGATTGTGAAATCAAAGAATAAGCAAAAAACAATCATCAATGAAAACAATAAGAAAATGATGGTTTGACCTGAAAGGCATTGCGATGTAATAGGAAGAGCTCCCAGCCCTGCCACCGACTCTCTGTGACTTTGCACAGATCACTTAGCTTCTCTATCTGTAAAATGTGAAAGATCCTTTTGAGTTCTAGCATTTTACACTTCTAGAATGTGATGTTTATAAATATTAAATCATATTAACTTCAGAAATGTATTTTCAGGTGTGATCATTTCTTAGAATCCTTGGGAGATTTCCTGTTATTGCTTTTGATAACCTTTTTGTTGGGTTGATTTTTATCCCTTAAAAAGTTCATCCCAGCAATCTTGTGAACTTAGTAAGGGCATTTAACTCTATTTAGCAATTGAGACCTACTGAGGTGATATACTTTGTCTAATATTATGTAGGCCCTTTAGTGGTGGAAGTGGAGTAGAACCCAGAAATCCAGACACTCATATCTTGTATTAGACAAGAGAGAATTATCTCTTCTGTGCTATTACTAGACTGAAAATTATCGAGACATGCTCTACCATAATAACTCAGTTTAATAATACTAGTTGAATCTATTTTATATGTCTCATGGTGAGTAAGCTGTGTCCCCTAGCCTCAAAAAGATAGGGTCTAGTTAGGGTCAGTTACATAGATAGATAGAGGAAGTACTATGACAAATGTGTTTTCAGGACTTTCTCTTCCAATCAGGTAGAGAAAGAGGGACAGGGTTAACCCTCCTACCCAAAACAACTGGATAAAATTTATGAAGTAATGAATTTATATGAATTAAGCCACTAGACATAATGCGACAAAGGATGATATCTGTGAAATATGGGAAACAAATGAAGTAAGTTTTATGATCACCACAGCTTACTGTCTGAAGAGAGTTTCCAGGCCATGATACAGGGAAGGAAAACCTGGTGGATTCCAGCAGTTTAAGTTTAGAAGACAGAGCTAGAAGTCTGGGAAGGCAAAGTGAAGCCTGGGGAGAGTAGCAGAATGGAGAGACTCATAGAGAAAGAGCTCTGGAGATCTTTGGGTTTCATCAAATCATTATTTGAGTGGTACTAATCAATACATGACCACGAGGACACTACTCCAGGCTTAAGAAAGACTCAATTAAAAGAATTATAGGAAACGTATCTTTTAAGATCATATGGGGCAGGAACAGTTTCTGTTTCCATCATCTAGAGTAGAAAACCTCATAATTAACAGGACATTGAGTAGAATACTCAGAAGAGTTTTGTCTCAGTAGTGGAAAAAATCAGCCAAAGATTAAATGACGCTTTTAAAAAAATGTAAAAGAATCAAACTGTTTTCAAGCAACCGTGTCACAAAAAAAGCACAAAGTATTTATAGGATTATAAAAATAACCAGTACCCAACATAAAATTCATCATGTCTAGCAATCTGATAAAAAAAATTATAAGGCAGGCAAAGAAGTAGGAAAAAATGAAGAGAAAACTATTAATGGAAACAAATTGAGAAATTACACAGATAGAATTTATAGACAAGGGTACTAAAACAGTTATAACTGCTTTGGGTTTATAAATTCAAGAAACTAGCATTACCATTGAGCTTGTTAAGTAGAGATAGGCAAGATGTACAAATGACAGTGTTTGAGATGAAAAATATATTGGTGAGATGAATAGCAAATTTGCAGAAGAAAATGTCAGCGAACTTGAAGATGTAGCAATAGAAACTCCAAAATAAAACAGAGGAAAATAGACTTTAAAAAAACCCCAAAAACTAAAAAACAGAGAACCAGTGAACTTTGAGACAACTCCATGTGTTCTAATATATGTGTGAGTAGAGTCCTTAAAAGGGAAGAGAGAAGCAGAACAGAAAAAAAATATTCAGAAAACATTGATAAAATTTTCTATTAGAAATGAGAAAATTAGTGGGAATAGAAGAAAATAGTCCTAAGGTGCTTGTATGTGAAGTGGTATTATGTCACTCAAAGGTACAGTGTGATAAGTTAAAGATGAATAAGGTAAACTCTAAAGAAACTACTAAAATAACATAGTTATAGCGAATAAAAAGCAAATAAAATGGAAATAAAAAATTCCAAAGAATTTGAGAAAGAAGTAAAAGGGAACAGATGGGACAAATAAAAAACCAAGAGTACAATCCAACCATATCGTGAATCACAGTGAATGTAAATGGTCCAAGAATCCTAATCAAAAGGGAAAAAATGTCAGATTTGATTAAAAAAAAACAAGACCCAACTCTATATTGCTTATAAGAAATCCACTTTAAAATTAAGGCACAAATAAGTCAAAAGTAAAAGCATGGAAAAAGGTATATCACGGTGACACTAATTTAAAAAAAGCAGGATTGGCTATTTTAATATCAGACAAAGTAGATTTCTGAACACAGAATATTACCAAGAATAAAGTGTCATTTCATAGTGATAAAAGTGCCAATTCCTCAATAGGTTGTTACATAAAAGTTCTAAACATAAAAGAAGCAAAAACAGAGAAATAGATCCACAATAATAGTCAGAAATTTCAACATTCCTACTAGTACTCGACAGAACAAGTGGACAGAAAATCAAGAAGGATATGTGAGACTTGGACGACACTATAAACCAGCTTATTTTCATTGATATTTATAAACCACACTACCCAACAACAGCAGAATACATATTTTTTTCAAGGTCACACATTTATTTATTTATTTATTTATTTATTTATTTATTTATTTATTTATTTATTGCTAAGACCATATTCTGGACATATAAAAGAAGCCTCAATAAATTTAATAAGATTCAAATCAAAGTATGCTTTCTGACCACGAGGGAAATAAATTAGAACCAAGTAACAGAAATATGTTTTGAAAACCCTCAAATATTTACAAATTAAATGCTACACTTAAAAATACGTATGGGTCAAAGAAGAAATCAAAAGGGAAATTAAAAAGTATTTTGAATTGAGCAAAAATGAAAAAAATATCAAAATTTGTGAGAAGCAGTTAACAATCTCAAAGGGAAATTTGTAGTACTAAGTATCTATATTAAGAAAAAGAAATTACAAACTAATGACCTCAACTTCTACCTTGAGAGCTTAAAAAAAGAAAGAAAAGTGAAACCCAAAGTAAGGAGAAGGAATTTCTTTTTGTCAGTGAAAATAAATTTGAAAGATAATAGAAAAATAATAGAAATAAATCAGTGAAACAAAAAGCTGATTCTTTGAGAAGATCAATAAAATTGATAAATCTCTAGTAAGACTGATAAGGGAAAAAAGAGAGAAGACACAAATTACCAGTATCAGGAATGAGAAAGGAAATATCACTCTGGATTTTACAGATATTTAAATGATAATGAAGGAGAACTTTATGCCAATATATTCTACAACTTACATTAAATGGACAAATGCCTTGAAAGGCACAAACTACCAAAGCTCATTCAAGAAGAAATAAGTAACCTTACTAACCCTATTTAAAAGAAATTGAATTTATATTTAAAAATCTCTCACAAAGAAAACTCCAGGGCTAGAGGGTTTCCTGATGAAACTCTAGTGAACATTTAAGGAGGAAAACAATATCAATTCTACACAAACTTTTCTAGAAAATAGAAGAGGAGAAAATATTCTTAAGCCTAGTTTATGAGAGAGTATGACAGTAATACCATAACCAGCCAAAGACATTATAAGGAAATAAAACTACAGACCAGGGGTCCTCATGATCACAGATGTAAAATTCTTACCAAAAATCTAGCAGTCAAATCCAATAATAAATAAAAGGATAATACATTATGACCAAGTGGTCATTTTTTTTCAGTAATACTATGTTGATTTAACATTTGAAAAATCAAGCACTTGAATTCACCAATTGAACAGTTTAAAAACTTTAAATGATGTGATCATCTCAATAGATGCAAAGCAAAACAAACTCAAACATTTTGACAAAATCTAACTCCATTCCTGACATAAGCATCCAGTAAACCAAGAATAGACCTAAACCTCCTAACAGTAATGGGTATTTTAAAAAAAAACAAACCTGCAGCTAACATCATATTTAATTGTAACAGACTGAATGCTTTTCCCTTAAGCCCAAGAAAAAGACAAGGATGTTCATTCTTCTGTTTAATATTTTACTGGAGAGCTAGGCAATGGAAAAGCAAAATAGACTTCAGATAAGAAAGGAAGAATTAAAACTGTATTTGTGCATGGCATAATTGCTTATGTAGAAAATCCCATGAAATCTACAAGAAGCTACTAGAGCTAATAAGTAGGTTTACCAAAGTTGCAGCGTAAAAAATTCATGTACATCATATGTATATCATAGCTCAATTACATTTTTATATGCTAACAACAATCAGAAATATAAAAAAATACCATTTACAATACATTAAAAACATGAAATACTGTGCACAAATATGCTAAAAATTGTACAAGACCTATACTCTAAAAGCTGTTAAACAGTGCTAAGAGAAATTAAGGAGGACATTAATAATTGGAGGGCTACACAGTGCTCATGGATTGAAAGATTTGGTAATGTTTCAGTTCCCTCCAAATGATCTGTAAGTCCAATCAAAGTCCCAAGAGGCATTTTTGTTTTGTTTTGTTTTATAGAACCTGACAAGCTGATTCTTTTAAGTTCATGTAGAAATGCAAACCTAGAATATCCAAAACAACTTTGAAAAAGAATGGTGTGGCAGACTTATTATAAAGCTACAATAATCAAGACAGTGTGGCATTGACATGAAGATAAATAGGTTAATGGAACAGAATAGAACTGAGAAACAGCCACACACATATGTCAGTTGATTTCTGGTAAAGGTTCAAAGACAATGCAGTGGTGAGAGAATCTTCTTTTCAATAAATGGTGCTAGAACAATTGTATATCCAAATGAAAAAGCAGAAAAAGAGAACTTCAGCTCTCACTTTACACCATATACAAAAAACTCAAAATGGATCATACACCTAAAAATAAAACCTAAAAAGAAAAACTAGAACATGAGAGAATATATTTTGACCTAGGGTTAGGCAAAGATTTCTTAGATATGACATAAAAATCATTCATAAAGGAAAAAATTAATAAAATGGACTTAATCAAAATTAGCAATCTCTCTTCATAAATCACTACTAAGAGAATAAAAAGACAAGCTACAGATAGGGAGAAAATATAAACATATTTGATAAAAGCTTGTGTACAGAATATATAAAGAATTTCAACATTCATTTATAAGAAAATAACCCTGCCCTCTTTGGGTAAAAGACTTAAATACATTTTACCAAAAAAGATATATTGATGACTAGTAAGTCACTGTTTATTGGTCAGCATCAGTAGTCATAAGGGAAGTGCAGATTAAAACCACAATGAGATACCACTGTGCCTCTATAAAAATGTCTAAAATAAAAAATTACTCATCATACCAGATGTTGGCAAGATGTGTAGCACCTGGAGTTCTCATATACTGTTGATAGAAATGTAAAATAATAAAACACTTTTGAAAATAGTTTGGCAGTTTCTTAAGTTAAACATACATCTACCAGATGACCCATCCATTTTATTTCTAGGTATTTTTCCAAGAGAAATAAAAGTTTGTATTCATGTGTTAAGACTTGTCCAAAAATGTTCATAGTAGCTTTGTTTGTAATTGCCAAAAAATCCAAACAACTCAAATGTCCATCAGTAGTTGAATGGATAAACAAATTGTGGTATATCCATATAATGGACCATTACTCAGGAATAAAAATAAACTATTGATATCTACAAAATGGATGAATCTCAAAATATTCTGAGTGAAAGAAGCCAGAGTGTAGAAGAGGACATACTGTATATGATTCCATTTATTAAAAAAATGTTATAGAAAATGCAAACTAATCTGTAGTGATAGAAAGCAGATCAGTGGTTGCCTGGGAATGGGGTGAAGTGGGGAGGGGCAGGAGAATAGGATTATCAAGGAGCATAAACACTATCTTGATCGTGGTGATTTCATGAGTGTATATGTTAAAACTTATACACTTTAAACATATGGAATTTATTGTATGCCAATTATATTTCAAGCTATTAAGAATCAACAAAAATATATTAAAGCAACTTATATTTCTTAACAAAATAGATTAAATTGTATACATGAATTTCAAATATTCCTACTTTTTCAAATTAAAATTGAGACATTAAACTAAGAGTAATGCTCAGGGTTCTGTGGGAGTCTAGAAAACTCAGAGCATATAACCAAGTTTTTTGATACTTACATTATGCTGCTAATTAGGTAGACAAGAATGCATTTGCCATAGAATGTCTCTTTCAAGCTCAAAGCCACGTTCTGATTGGGTAGATCTAGACTGGTTGAGACCAGGATCTGCATTTTAAATAAGTCTTTTAGATTATTCTGATACAGATGAGTCATGGGCCAGACTAGAGAAACATTTGTCAATATCTTAGCAACATCAGAATCTCCTGTCTCTTCAAGCTTGGCTTGTGTTTGGTTCTCTTGGTTGAGGTCCATAGTTTACCTGGCTTAACTCTGTAGTATCTTCTTATTGGGTAAGACCTAGCTGCGCATCTTTAGAATCAATGCTTAGAAATACTGTTATAACATTAGGTCTGGGAATAACACCAGCATTGCAATTACAGCCACAAGAGCAACCCCTTAGTCACATAGTTCAGGCCTTGCCCTCCCTAATGAACATCCATCCCTCTTAGACCATTTCAGACAATGAGGGCTGGGCTTTCAGAGCTGTGGGACAAGGTAGTCCCTCGGGCCTTGCTTACCTACTGGCTCTGGAACTCTTAGCCAGGGAGTTCTTCTTTGGGTTTCACAGTGTTCCTCCTATGGTTACCCTTGAAGACTGTGACTTTTGCAGTTGTTAAATGGATCAAGTCACTCTTCTACTTAAAACCTTTTGGGAGTTTTCCACAGCTGGCAGGATAAAACCCAAACTCCTGACCTTGGCCAATAGTTTCTGCATGATCTCTACCCTGACTGCCGCTCCTACTGCACCTCCACCAAGTACCAGCCAATCTTGGACTTTGCTCTTGGTGCTCAAACACAGCAAGAAGTCCCTTCCCACCTCAGGCCTCTCTTCATGCATTTCCCTCTTCATAAAAGCTTCCTGTGGCTGCTGTATGGCCAGCTTTGGTCATCATTTACACCTCCCAGGGGAGACCTTCCCTAACATCTTGAAGTTGGCTCTCTCCTCTCCCCAGTTATTCTTTGTCCCACCTCTCATCACAAGTGGTAATTATTTTGTTAGTGTGTATGTTCTCTTCACTAGAATGTAAGCTATGTCAGGATAGGGTCATGTCTGCTTTGCTCACCTTTGTATTATCATTGTCAGTTGAATAAATGAATTACTCCTAGATCCCCTAATTTTTATAAATACTGTCAGTGGGCTAAGTAGAGGTCTTACTGTTGAAGGCCTTGGGCACCAGTATTTTAAAAACTGTTACTAAGTTTTCTGTTTAATGAGTAACAACTCCCCCTGCCCTTCTTCCCGACCCCCATAAAAGAACCACTTTCAAGCACAACAAAATAGCAAAGCATTCAGTGATGATAGGGGACAACAGATGTACATTTGCTACCAGATACTCTTCCCTGTTGTATTCACCCAGGAGTCAACTTCTACCTAGGAAAGATGGTTCAAAAATTGAGTTCAGGTTTTAGTTGAGGCCTGTTCTGGCTTTAGGCCTCTCTGGCTTTGTTTTTGACAGGACTCCAAGCAGGACTGGGCTCCTGGCAGTCTAGTTGGGCTAGGACATGGCTAGATGACCTGTTACTTTCTGGCTTTTCCAGGCAGAAGGGAAATGATTGATCGTTCTTGCTCTTATTTATGGTGTAGAGAACACCACATTTGTGTGTAAGTTCTGAAGCCAGAAAGTTGGGTCATGGTCATGAGTGTTCCTCTTTTTATTACTGAATTTGATATTTGAAATTAACAAAGCCAGAAGCCTATTGGCAGGTGTCACTTTATGTGTCACATGGAGATTTGACCCCTGGTGGTGAAAAGCTGAGCCTTCTTAGAGATCCATTTGTGGAATCTTTTTGACTCCCTAATCTTTCTTCGGATGTTTTAATTTTACTTCCAGTTCTTTTCTCCCTTCTTGTTTTACACTCCCCTTCTCTTCTATTTTATTTTTTGTAGGTTTTAAAAAAAATTTTTTGCCTTCATATCAGGTCTCTACAGTTTCTCTCTCTCTCCATCACTTTCTTTGCTATCTTTGTGACTTACCTCATGTCCCTTCATTTTTCTTTCTCTTCTTTATTTTTTTGCTTCATTTAAGATGATCCTGAAGTCAGAGCTATTCTTTTCTCATCATTTTGAACCTAGCCCACAGGTGACTGGCTAATATTAATATCTATATAAATTTTAAACAATATACTTTTCTGGACAATCTAATATTTTTATCATTGTGAAATGTCCTTTATTATTTCAGTGACTGATTTTTGCCTTAAATTCTCCTCTCTTTGATATTAATTTATCAGTGTCAGCTTTATTCTTGTTGATTTTGCATCTTTTTCCATTTTTTCTTTTCAACCTTTTTGGGTGATTATATTCAGTGAGTGTCACTCATAGGCACCATACATTTTTGTAGTTTGGGGTTTTTATCCTGTCTGATCATGTTTCTCTTTTAATCAGAGCATTTTGTCCACTTGCCTTTGCTGTATTTATGTATGTATATAGGTTGAAATGTACATGCTTACCATTTGTTTTTTTGTTTCATCTATAGTATTTCATGTTCTCTCCTTGCTTTCTTTTGGATTTATTATTTCCTTATTATTTTACTTTCTGTTAGCTTGTTATATTTTTGTGATTATTATATTTTAGGTGATAATTATAGTAGTTCCGTAAAACATTTACATATATGTCCTTGACATAACAAGTGTAAAATAATGTGAAATTTCATCACTTACTGGTTAAAACAAAGACCCTGGAATATTGTATATTTTTCCCTTTTCAACTTATATGCTGTGATCAAGAATTCTAATTTATAGATATTTTAAATCTTATAAAACCAAATTATTATTTTATGTAGGAACTACCCATTATCACCCATACTGTCACTTTTTCTGTACTTCCTGCATCTTTAAGCTTCTATCTGAGATCATTTTTCTGTGTAGAGACATTTCATTTGGTTGAAGTCTACTGAAAAGTCCTCTCAGTTTTTGTTTGTGTGAAAAATATCTTAATTTTACTGATATTTTCCAAGGATATTTTAGCTGGGTATAGGATTTTAGAATGGCAATTATTTTCTCAGATGGGAAGTCAGATATGAGTTCTATGACTGCTTTTGCATTTTTTTCTTGTTTTAATTCAAAAGCACCCCCCCTTTTTTTTGTTAATCAATTTTTTTTCTTGAAAAGCAAATATGATTAAAAATTCTTTTTAGGTATTTATCCTGTTTGATATTTATAAGTAAGTACTTACTGAATTCGTGGGGATTTTTTTAGTTTGTTTCGGCAGTTTTAGAAAATAGTTTTGGTGTTACAATAGTTACATTACTTAGACCTTTTCTTCTTATACAATATCTTGATTTGCTATATGATCTTTTCTCTATTTTTCATTCTCTTGTCTTTCAGTGCTTTGTTCTGGACATTTTCTTGTTACTTATTTTGTAATTCACGATTAATTTTTCAATTGTAGTTAATTTGTTTTTAAACTTCCCACCGATTTTAAAGTTTTATTCATTGTATTTTTTAGTGTCTTTCCTTCTTTTTAAAGTAGTTTCCAGTTGATTATCAGAATTTTCCATTTTGGCTTTAAATTCCTTAAATATATTAGGCATAGTTATTTTAAAGTCGGTATCTAAAACCATTATCTGGGTTCTGCTATATGTCTGGTTAATTTTGATTTAGTACCAGGTATTGCACATGGGAAAAAAAAAAGTTAGAATTAACTTGAGGCTCAGCATAAAGCTATCTTGCTCTAGAAAGGATTTATTTATTTCTTCCTGGAAGCTAGGAACCCTTAGAAATCCAAGATCACTTTAATCTAATCAGGGACAGGTGATTCAAACTCAGCTCTTGGTCCCTGTGAAGACTGGTTTATTTTTTATTCAATCTTATTCCTAGTATGAGGTTATGTCCCTTTCATGTCCCAACTAAAAACTCAGGGATTTACTAGCCTCTATGTCTTATTGTGTTCTGAACTTGAAATTTTTTTTCCTATCTGCAGGACAGCTTGTCAAAAGGTCTGTTTTATTTTACACATCTCAGCCACCTGTCCTGGAGTTGGCTGAGTCACTGGAGTCTGGAGAAAAGTAGCCTCAAATGCCAGGCTGACTTCTCTGGGCTTTATTTTTATCCTTCAGACTAGGTGCTGTAATACTTCCCTGTCTTGGAATACATCTAGTGCCAGGTAATTTTTATATATTACCCAGATTTTCTGGTTGTTCTCTGCATATTCTTCCAAGTTCCTAGTCTATCAATACCAGCATACACTGGTATTATGTTGCTGCACAATTCTGAATAAATTATTTCTCATTTCTGGACCTCAGTTTTCACATCTATATGATAAAATGATTAGACTGGAAGACCTCCTCAACTCCATCTCTCAACCAGTGTCAGCATGCATCAGACCTGTGTGCTAGACTGTCAGTTTTATCAGGAGGGCTCAGTTTTTTTCTACATAGTGCGGGCATCCTCTTCCACCTGGTCAAGGTAACTAGTAAGGTCTTGGAATGATGACGATGAGTACGTTACTTTCGGGAGATTGAAAACATGTACTATAAGTCTAGAATACAGCTAGCTTGCAATAAATATCCTACTATCCATATTGGTTTGAAATGTAGGCAGGGATGTTTCATTTTTCTCTCAACTCAGAAATAAAGATTCCCCTGGGCTATTTAACACAGTCATAAGGGAGACAGATAAAGAATAGAGATGTTGTTAATTCACTCAGACTCTAAACTCAAAGTTTCTTTGATGGAGCAGGGGTTACTGGGAAAGCCCTGATGTAATATTTCTGGTGAACCATCTGGAGGTTCTGCCACTCATCTCGCTCTATATGAGCGTACACACACACACACACACACACACACACACACACACACCAAACACGTGTGCCTAATGATGACCACATTACAAATGGACACATCTGGTGGAAAGAGTTTTCAATAGGAATTTCAAAGCACTATCACTTTCATTCTAGAGGGCTAGTTACATTTTGCCCCTGCTTCTTTATTTTGAAGAGTGCTTAGAACAGTGTTGATTTTTAATATATTTCTGCTGAGTTCCAGTTCTGAGAAAGAAATTCTTGTGGTACTACATTAGCTTTCTTTGGGTTAAGAGCACAGACTCTAGGGCCAAATTGCCTGGATTCAAATCCTGACTCTTCCATAGACTAGCAGTAAAGCCTGGGACACATTTTGCATTCCCTTGCACCTTGGTTATTTATAAATGAGGATAATGAATAGTACCTGCCTCATAAGGCTGTTGTGAAGATTAAGTGAGTTAATTCATGTGAAGTGTATAGATGGATGAGCTGTTGATTGGGATACTGATGTGTATTGTCCTGCATCTCTGAATGTATAAGCCATAGAGGCACAGAGGCAAGAGGTAAAATGAACTGGATAGAGTCCTGGATTTAGAGTCATGAGACCTGCTGTTGTGTTAGACTGTTAGATTCACTGTCAAAACTGTTGGACATCAGTTAAGTCTTAAAACCTTTCCTATAAAATAGGACAGTAACGCACCTACCTTGCTGGGTGGATCTCAGATGAAGTGATGGCTGTAGAAATCTTTTGCAAAAGCACTACATGCTATATAATGTGAGGGACTGTCACTAAAGGTGATGGGAGACCCATGATCCTCTGTAGGGACAAATAAAATAAAGAGGCTATAGGAAAAGTGGGAGAAGGCGGGTAATTTCCAACTTTTAACTTTAGTTTCAAGTTTGTTCTGTTTCTACATGATTCTACTCTGGTCATTCTCCAGTGCATGAGCTATCTTGCTGGGCTGTCGATGGAGTGGATTTTGGTGTTCCTTTTGGATCATGTTGCATTCCATTTCTCTTTACCCAAGGTCTTACCCTAGAGACTCTAAACTTGGGATCTGGCAATGGGTCCATTTGGCTTAGCAAGGAAATCCAGGCCCTTGCTCCCAGGAGTGAATAGGTGAATTAGAAGCCTCTTTGGAGTGGTGATGTGGGAAATAATCTGGCATATGGTGGATAAGGTGTTGTTGGGGGCCAGACTGGGTATGGTCAGAGCCCAGAGATAGGTATAAGGTAAAGGTCAGGATAAATGGTGTATTAGTTTCCTGTGGCTGCTGTAACAGTTTACCTACATAAGACCATCCTCTTATTGTTTCTGGAGGCCAGAAGTCCGAAACCACTATCACTGGGCAAAAAGAAAATGTCAGCAAACTCATGCTACCACTGAGAGCTTGAGGTAGTTCTGTTCCTTGTGTCTTCCAGCTTCTGGTGGCTATGAGTATTAATTGGCTAGTGGCCACATCACTCCAATCTCTGTTTCCATGGTCACATTGCCTTCTCTTAGTCTTTCTTCTGCCTCTTTTAAAGCTCTTGTTATGACATTAAGGGTCGACACAGGTAATTCAGGATAATGTCCTCATCTCAAGATTCTTAATCATTATCTGCTAAGACACTTCCCAATAAAGAAAACATTTACAAATTCCAGGGAATACAATGATAATATCTTTTGAGGGGCTTTTGTTTAGCTTGTCACAGGTGGTAAGGCAGGAAATAGGGAGAGCAGGAGACAGATCCACAGGGGGATACTCAGAATGAGTGGAGTTAGACAAAATGAGAAAGAAATATATCTAAGGGTTAATTAACAAAGAAACCTTTATAACTAACTGCCTGATCTACAGTAGACACAGAATGAAATAATGATATTCACTGAACACTTATCAAGTGCCAGTTACTGTTCTAGGGGCTGGAAAGAAAGCAGTATGGAGTTTGTATTCATTGAGTTTGTATTCATTAAGTGAATGAGTGAATAAATGAATGAATAACCGAGGACATTCCTTGCTTAGCAAGGAAGGTTGTTTCTTGTTAGATCAGTTATCAAGGCTATCAAGAATAGCTTACTGAGGATGCAGTTGGAAATCAGAGAGCCGGTACTCTGGCTGGAGTAGGGTGTTTGGTGGAGGAGGGCCTGCTTTTACTTAGCACGAGGAGGGGAAGGGTTTTATTAACAGTGGTTCTCAGCCCTGGTTGCACATTGATCACCTGGGTGGGGACCTTCTATCAAATATCTAGGCCCCGTCCTCTGAGATGCTGATTCAATTGGTCAAGGTGGTTGGACATCTACACAGTATAAGCTCCCAAGGGGAGTCTTTTGTGCAGCCAGGGATGAGACCAGAGTTAATTTCTTTTCGTCCTGATTGCCTTATGATTTGGAGTCAGATCCCTCTGCAAAACAAGTCTGTATGAGTAACTTTAGGCTGTGTGATATTGGACATATTGTAGAAATTCTCTGGGTCTCCATTTACTCATCTATAAAACAGGGATACAATACTTGTCTTATACATCTCTCTAAGAATTAAAGTAGAAAATATTTGTGAAGTTCTGACCAGGATAGCTGGCACGTGGTGAATATTCAATAAATAACCATATAGCTTCCTAATGAGGTAGAGATTGTGTTACGCCTTGGGTAGGTTTGGGAACTAAGGTTTACACATCAGGTGAACTTGGTCAAACCTTTTGACTTAATACCCCAACTCTCCTTTTTGTGGACAAGGGGAGTTAAATTCCAACCACTTTACTCTCTTCCCTTTGGCCTCTGTGGCTGTGAATGAGCTAATCACTGCTTACTGCGAAGATTCTGATTCCCCACTCAACATCTAGGAATTTAGGATGGGAGAGAAGCCCACTCCACCACCTTCCTTCCTAATTCCTGGAACCTATGAAATTGCTTTCTATGTCAATGTCTTTGCAGATGTGATTAAGTTCAGGATTTTGAGATTAGAAGCTATTCTTGATTATACAGAGGGGCCCTAAATGCTATCACAAGTGTCCTTATAAAGAAAGAGGCAGAGAGAGATTTGACATAGACACAGAGGAGAAGGCAATGTGACTGTGGAGGCAGAGACTGGATTGATGTGGCCACAAGCCAAGGAATGCTCTGAGCCACCAGAAGCTGGAAGAGGCAAAGAATGGACTTTCTCCTAGTCTCTCTGAAGGGTGTTTTGGCCCAGTGTTACTGATTTTGGACTTCTGCCCTCTAGAACTATGAGAGAATAAATTTCCATTGTTTTAAATGATCCAGTTTGTGGTAATTTGTTATAGCAGCCATAGGAAACAAATATCAGAGGTTCTCTATGGACACCCCAGAGCTCTCTGTGATGGCACTTTGAAGTCACAGCAAACCTGATGGGGCTTTATTTGCATTTGCTCTGGCTGCCTGATCGCTGGCTCCTACCACCGGGCCAGCAGAGCCTTAGGAAAGCCGTGCACCTGTGGCCCACGGCAGTAGGCAGAGCTCACTTCCTCCTCACACCCCCGTCCTTTCCTGTCACCTGATCTTCTGGTCTGCGAGCGGTTGTGAGTCCTCTCATTGACTCTGTTGGGAGACAGTCTGTCCAGCATAGGGAGTGGGGTGGGGGTGGGACAGAGTCAAAGAGGCTCACAGCTAACCATTCTCTGCCTGCCTTTCAACATGGAAGGGCCCCAGCCCAGTGTACCCCATCTTCTCAGCCATGTTGCTTAAGGGCAAGGGCTTTCTGGAACAATTTTACTCAGTGCAGTGGGAACAAAGGAGAAATCAAATGCCTTACTTGGGAGCGACCCATATGGAGGAGGCAAGGCAAGGCCCAGTGACAGGATAATTGCTTAAATATCTGCTTTAAGTATAAAGGCAGACTCTACCTCCAGCTGGAGTTCAGGTTCCCACAGGTCATGAAAACAAAGAGGGAAATGGTAGAATTAAAGAGGAATAGAAATGGAAATGATTAGGAAAGATTGCCCGCTACTTACAGTGTGGTGAGCGGGGGGAAGGGGGGTGAGTAGGGGAAGTTGGGAATTAACCCTTTTGGGATTGTACAAGTAGGGTATGGGCTCATGGCTCATGGCTCTTGGCTTTCCTTCTCAGATTACATATATATATGTGTGTGTGCGTGTGTGTGTATATATATATTCTATTTATATAGGTATATCTATATCTGTAACTTTATATAGAGATTTTAAGGAATTAGCTCATCCAGTTGTGAGAGCTGGCAAGTCCAAAATTTGTAGGACAAGCCAGCAGGCTAGAAACTCAGGCAGAATTTCTCTGTTGCAGTTTTGAGGCATAATTCTTTTTTCTTTGGGAAACCTTAGTCTTTGCTTCTAAGGCCTTCAACTACTTGGGCCTGCCTGTATTATAAAGGATCATCTGCTTAAAGTCAACAGATTGTAAATATTAATTGTATCTAAAAATTACCTTTGTAGTAACATGTAGACTAGTGTTTGACCAAACAACTGGGCACCATAGCCTAGCCATGGTGACATAGAATTATCTACCACAGTGAAGTAGTCATTTGTTTGCTTGTTTATTTCTATTCCTTCATTTCCTCCTCCAAAAAATCTGTTATAAAAATATATAGTCTTTATGGATACCTTAAAAATTGGGTCATAATGGTTTTGAATTTGCCTTCCAGTAGGCTGTGAGCTTGATGAAAGCAGGGTTTAGATCTCTTTGTTTCCTTCAGTGTGGGGGAAACTGGCACATAGTAGGTGTTTGATATTTGTTAACTGCCTGGCTGGCCTCTTGGCTAAGCAATAATTTGGATTCAGGTGCTCCTTTGACTTTTACTTTTCTCTTTGGGAGTATCACAGGACTTTTCTCCACTTCCTTTTTCTCCTTGTACATATTGTGTTCTCCTTTTCTTTTCTCCATCTCCCTGTATTTCTACCTCTTTGTCCCCTTTTCCTTTTTGGCTGATGCTCTGTACTAATCACGTTAGCCAGCACTGGCATTATAGAGATGTTTGCAATCCAAACCAGGTCTGATTATGAGCTTCAGCAGCCTGAGGCTGCTTTAAGAATGTGTTGATTGGTGGGGAGTGGAGGGTGGGGAGCCCCTAGAGGGGGCCAGCATTTTTGGCTTTCACCAGGAGCCTCCCACATGTGTGTCTGGGCACCGCAAGGGGGCCCAGGCTGGTTGGGTTTTGGTTCTCTCCTTGATCAGGCTCCTGGTGGGGTATGCATGCTGGCTGGGTTTCTAAGCTCTTCCTGATTGTATTAAGCCTCATGAAAGTGAGGCCCAAAACATTCCGGCTAGTGTGGCTAGTGCCATAACCACAGCAAAGTGTGCCCTGTATGTATTTCTTGTCATTCTCTGTTCAAGCTCATTTCAACTTTATACTGGGAGTATAAAGAAACTGCCACGTGTTTCTCTTGTTTGCAAGCATTACCTCATTTCCCTTGTCTAGGATATTAATTCAGAAACATTTATTAAGTGATTTCAGGATTTGGGGTAATTTTGAAAGCATTCAGTTCAGATTCCAAGAAGGATACCATGGGTTTAAAGGAAAGGAGCTACCTCTCTCTTTTCCTCCATTTTCACAAAAGAACCTTGTATTTTTCATTAGAGTATTTTGCTTTGTTGTCATTCATCTCTTAATTATTTACAGTCATTCCCTCAATGTCTGTCTTCTTTACAAGACTGTAAAAACTCCATCCGGTCAGGGTCTATGAGTGCTACTTTCATCATTATATTCCCAGGGGCAGGCACAATAAGTTCTTGACCATCTATTGACTATATTTTGATTGACAAAGATATAGCATCCCACTTGGAAGATGTAATAATTATGTTTTCGGAAGTTTGTACACAGCAAGGAGGAATATTCATATAGTTATACATAGTTGTATGTGTGAAAACTGGATCCTTGAGATCAAGGTAAGAAGAGCCTGTGTTGTTACTCAAAGAGCGTTAAAGTTGTCCTTTCTTGTGTACCTTGAAAAGATCTAGACAAATCTACCAGAGTCACCATCTCTAGGGAGGGCAGTGTGAAATAAAATTACTTTGGGTTGTATAATTGTGAAGACACATGGCCTCATGCGTTTATTTTGTAGTACGCTGCACTTTGCTAAAGTCTGGGGCTCTGTGAATCAGACTTCCTGGACTAATATCCTGGTTCTACCAATGTCTAGATATTCCATATAAATGTTATATGGCCATCAGCACAATATTTGCCATCTCTATGCCTTAGTCTGTTCATCTGTGAAAGGGGATAATATTAGTCTTTACTTCATATACGTGTTTTGAGATTACGATAATTTATGTGAAATATTGAGGTCAGTGTCTAGCTCAGAGTAAACTGAATAAATGTCAGTTATTATTTTCAAAAATATGTAATACTAATGTTGTCTTTGCATGCATAGAAAGTTAAATAAAAAGAGAGGGATGCGTTTTCTTGGTGGAAGTAAAACTCCAATTACTGAAGACCACATAGACTGTGTGGGCATTGGAATGGGCTCTGATGTAAGTAGAAATAATGTGGATAGCCCAGGACACATCTCTTTAGGGAGAAAGAGAAAGCAGATGCAGTTTGGAAAAGACAGTTACACTGTCGAGGGTGTGTAGGATTGGGATGACAGAATTAAAAAAATGAGAGTTGCATTTAATTATTGACTAGGAGTATCAATGACATTGATTCATTTGGCATCTGGTCGCTTCCAACCATGCTCACCTGGCATCAGCACAGCTGGTCATTTCAGTCCAACGGTTTGGTCCAACCAATATTTGGGGAGAGCTGGTGGCTTACTATTGTGAGGCCTAAACTCCAAATCATCATTTGGCTGGGCTGGCTATTGGGATTGGGCATTTCTTTCAGAAACATCTGCCAGTCCTCCCCCAACCCCCTCACCCCCCAGGACAGTTATTGGGGTTAGAAATTGCATTACCTTCCCCACCTTAGCAATTACTAGCAGCACCGAAAACATTTCTGATTTCAGAGTACTCTTGTAAAAAGAATTGATCGAAAAGTATATTGTCTTGCTTCTCCAAGCAAACACAAATGACTTGTCATAGAGCCACAGTGATGCACCTTTGTCATCACATCCCCCTGATTCATTCCATAGAGTGGGATTGAAATATACTGTCGGAAGGAAAAACCAGACTGGCACATTCTCTTCCCAGTCTTCCCCTCAACTTGGCCCATGGTGGACTTCTGGTCAATCCAGGATTGGTTTTCTCTTTCTTTTTGATTCTTTTAAAATGAAGGACTCAATTTTAATTGACTGAGGTATAATATTGAAAAGTCATATATTACAGCTATTACTATGAAGCATTTTTCCATCCCAAAGAACTTTTCACACCAATTGGGTTATTTGAGCTTTTCAACAACCCTGTGAGGTAAGTTGAGTGGATAAGGATATTATTAATTTCATTTTGAATATAGAAACTCAAGGAGAGGAAATGATTACTTATCCAAAGACATACATTAGCTAAACTGGTGATAATAATAGCTGATATGTAGCAGTTACCTTGTACCAGTTACTATTATAAATATTCATTTAATCTTCACAGTGACCCAGTGAAGAAGGCACTATTATTATCTCTGTTATACCGATGAGGAAATGGAGGCATAGAAAGATGAAACCAATTGTCCAAGATTACAGCTGGTAAGTGGTGGAGCGGAGGTAACAACCTAGGTATCTTGGCTCTAGAGTCTGGATAGTTATTCACTGTGATATGTTGGACAAATACAGGGCATGATCTCAGGGATTCTCAGGCAGTTCTTGTTCCAGTTATTGCCTCCCTTCACAGTTCCCTGTCTTCTTTGAGAATCTCCCAGTCTTAGGTGGACAAAGCATGTTCTAAAATGTGACAAGACCAGAGACTTAAAATTTTTTTTTTTGTTTATTTGTTTATTATAAAAGCTAGATCACTAGCTGGAGAAGAAAACAGGAACCGCCTTTAAAATGACCGTGAGATGAAAGATCGAAGCTTCTGAGAAGGGAAAATGCTGCTGAAACTATTGTCTCACTCTTTTGGCTGTTACCAAGGACTCCTGTTGGCTCCCTGCTTTATGCACTTTTATTTTGTCGAGGTGGGAGGAGGCATGTCAGTACCAAAGTCAGTCTCACTGTGGAGAAGAGGGTCCATATCAGTTGCATTTTCTCTCTTTGAGAACTTCAGAGAAGTATTGGCAGCAATCAGATTTGAGATCTTGCAGGTAAGGGTTTTAGAGCCACTGGGAGAGCTTGCTTTTCTGGTGAGCTCCTAGGTTTTGTGGGATGTAGAATTCATGTGAAAACTCTTCAAATATTTTGAAAGAAAGATATTTTAATTTAGAACATGCTGTTCAGAATCTGGGTCCTTATAAGCAGGGGTCAAAAAGGTACTTCTTAGGGTTGTTTTGAGACAAGAATGCACTGAGAAGGGGGTAGCTGACTTTTGATTCTTTGGACCACCAAGTTTTTTGCAGATTGAAATAATTCATTTGTTACTATCAGTGTGTGATTTGGAGAAAATACCATTTTCTAAATGGCAGAATTTGTCCCAAAGAAGAGATTGCTTGTGGTTGGGTGGGAGTGGGGTAGGGAAGTGAGTAGGACTTTACAGGGCTCCAAAATGCTCAAAAGTTTGTTTCTTGCCTGACTTAAACTGTAGCAGGATAACTAACTCAGGTAACTCCGTGGGGGCCTCACCTGGGTTTCCTGTATGGTGTCTAATTTTCTTCCTGTCTGAGTTATTATGTAATCACATTATGTTGTCAAAACTTGGACTGTGGGAGAAAATAAGGTAATAGAGAGAGACCCAAATTCCCTGGGCACTTCTGCTTAACATGACTTTTATGACCTTTGGCATAAGTATTAACCTGAGAATGCCAGCTTCATCATGTCTACAAGCATGTGTGCGTGAGTGGACAGGGTGGAATGGTGACAATAGACATGTCTTGGCACAATGCCAAAACAGACAAATGAAAAATGAAAATGTTTGCCAAACTAGTTTATAGGACAAAAAAAGATTGTGGTGTTTAAGAGAATTTTGCTGTTGAAAAAACTGGAATTGATAATCATATTATTTGTGTGTAGTAAATGTTATGTGCTTATCTAAAGAAGGGATTTATATTCAAGTGTTGAACATCGTTGTGAGCACAGACGGTTATATTTATTTAATTTTTATTGATTTATAAAGTTGTAGAAATATTGTAGCAATATTAAGTGAATTTTGAGAAAGAAAAAAGGAGAAAAATCTCTAACAGTCTTTCCATTCTGATGTCATAACTCTTTTCATGTTTGAATTTTCGTTTTTGCTGTTGGCTGACATATTTCTACCCAGTTAGAATCCTAGTTATACAGACTTAATTTACTTAATAACATTTGTAAACTAGAAGCAGCTTCGGTAGTAGATTCATGGACAGATGAACAAGAAGGGGCAATTCAGAGTATCTGGCCTGATCTTCTTGTTCTGTAAGTGAAATGGCAGAGGTGCAGAGAGGTGATATGATTTACCCAGAGGACAAAAATGAGCAATAGTCGAACTGGGGAATTCCCCGGTATTATGGGCTTCTGACCACTCTACTGTCTAACTTTGTTCTGAGACTTGCCTCCAACGCCACATATCTCTTCAACTTGGCGTTTAAATACACACACACACACACACACACATACACACACACACACGTATATATGTATATACATACATGTATGTATATAGACATGTAAATATATATTTATATTTATAAACATGAATTGCTGTCTGATATGTATAAAAGCTTAATTAAGGCAAATCTGATTTTATAAACAATTATGAAAATTGAAAAGATTTGAAAAAAATAGTCATGGGACTGTAGAATTTCACATTTTCTCACGTAACAAGTGTCCAAAAATGTTTTTTCTAAGATTTTTATGTCGTGTACGATTAGGTTATTTATGATGAAATGCCACTGCTTAGAAATGTGAAAACCTTAGTGGCCCTGGAAAGTAAGCCCACAGGAGATGGCAAAAAGCGTAAAGCTGTAGGGTAAGCTCATTACAGTGGACAATTGTTTCTCACAAACAAACTAAAGTTTATATAAACCTTATTAAATGGGGAAACTACGAGTTTGTTGATTATTTATTTGACTCCAAGTGGAAATAAAGATTGATTCTCCCTTGAGGTGGAGGTTTTATTTTATTTTTTTAATCCTAGTATAATATTATTCTTTAGCAGAAGTCTATAGAAATGATAGTTACCACCTTAGAATATTTTTAGTTCATCTAGATTAAAGTTTTCCCTCTTTAAGTTGTAGTTAGCTGTACTTTTACAAGTTAATAACTACAGAGAATTAAAGAGAATGAAAACATCTAGCCAGATTTGCTGGAGAGGTAGATTTGTAGGGAACTTTGGGGAGGAGAATTTTTTTCCTAGACTATAAATCAATTTTGGTATTAAAATATATCTGTCAAAGGCAAATTTTTCTAATTTTAAATCAGTTCCTTAAAAGAACACCGCTTGTTTTTCTAATAGAAGATGGCCTTTGGATTTCCTAGTTTAAGAGGAATAATGTATCTCTAGCACATCAGCATATCCTGTTAGAAAAATAAGTGCTTAATAATTATTTCTTAAATGAATTGATTTTCTTCATTCGAATTCTTTACTTTCAGGCTTGTTTCCCGTTGATATTCTCCAGAAACAGGTCTTGTATGTAGGTTGTATCTGTCAGGTGGTCTAGGTTATGCTGCAGTAACAAACTAGCCCAAACATCTCATGACTTTACACTCATGCTACATGCTCATCAAGGGTCAACAGGCAGACTCTGCTCTTCTAGTCACTCAGGGAGTTAAACTGATGGAGGCTTCGTTTCACCATGTTCTCCCACGTCATTGCCATAAGGAGGAAAGGATACAGTAGATCATACAGCTCTTAAATCTACTTGGACGTGACGTTTATCAACTTCTGCACTGGCTAAGGCAAGACACAGGGCTACACCTAGATCAAATCCTACCATGCTGCCTGGAGGAGGATCAGAATAAGTGGGGACAGCCCTGATAACTACAACATGATTATATGGTAATACTGGTGATTTTGGTGGACTTTTTCCTAAAGAGTTTAGAATTATTTCATTGTTTGTAACTAAATGACTTTTAAGAGAGACAGGTAGATTGCTGGTGCCTCTGCTCCTAGAGGCAGTAGAAGGACATAGGGAGGGAGACTCTGACCTACTGGAAGCCATGGAATATGTAAATGGAAATCCTGACACCCAGACCCCCATATTCCTGATGCACAGTCTTCAGAACCACCTTCATAGCTTTCCTTAGTCTTTTTCAGGAATAACCCTCATTTCTTTAAGCATCTTGAATCCAGTTCTCTGTGTGTTGATGGTGAGTTTGCAGTTTAAATAGACTTTAGAATGATTTGCCTTTTCTTCTCTAGGAACTCTGGATTGTATAGACTAGAAAAAAGAAAATAAAATTTGGATTAAAGACAGGCAGGCCTGAATTTAAATTCTAGTTTTGTCTGTCCCCTAGATGACCTCAGAGGAATTCCTTGTCTGAGATTTGTTTTCTTTCTCTGAAAAATGAGGATGATATTTCCCACTTTGCAGATTGTGGTGATGAATTAAAGAGGAAAGGTTGTGAAATACACAGCACAGTGCTTGGCACCCAGAAGCAGTTCTTGTGTGGGACCCATTGTGATCAACATACCTGTTTCTTCAATTTTTTGGTTTCCCACGTTTCGAGGACCAGAATAGGCCCAGGAGTGCTGGGGCACTGTTCCCAAGTAGGGCTGCTATTGTTTCAAGATAAACAGTTTCGTTTTTGTTTGTTGTAAGCTACTCCATTTATTTTGCTAAAATATCATCAAGTTCTATTAAGTTCCTTCATACATTTCAGGGCTTTTTTGTTTTATTTTCTCCCCCATTCTTGGACTGCTTTTAAGGCATCCCAGTAGTCATGGTATGGGCCTGTAGGCACTAAGCAATTACTCTGAAGAGCAGCCTCTAGAAATCACCCAAAGGTCCCTAGTTCCCAGAGACCTTTCGATACCCCGTGCCAAGGAGCCTGTCTTTCCATCGTTTGTGGGGCACCTCTCGCCCCGGTGATAGCAGAGTGGAGTTACAGCCCTGAGCTGGCTGCCTTGTTGAAAAGCACAACTCTGCTCTAGGCAGAAGATGGTCTGGTCTCGCTTTCCCGGTTTAATAGGAGGCCAGCCTTGGCTGCCTTCATCTGTTGTGGTTCATGTGGATGGGCTCTCATTTTTTAACGGTATTTCTGGATGCCTTGTAGGTTAAATTTCACTTGGAGTTTCTCTTTGCTCCACTTTCAAGGTGAATTGCAGATTGAGGCTGTTTGGACCTAAGTTAGGAGGGTTTGGGAGAAAGAAAACAAAACATCATTTTGGTTCAACAATTGCTTAGTAAGTAGCTGCTGATCAGGAAACCACTTCTTCTGACTATTATAAGCCAAAAAAAGAAAATTCAAAGTAGTATACGAGTGTAGATATCATCTCAGTTCTTTTAAGATCCACTAATTTTTGAGAGTGTGTACCTGTTTGTAAAGAGACATAAATGTTGGGTCAATAGTTGAAGTGTGCCTAATTTTGCAGCTCAAATGCCAAACTAGTTAAAACCCCATTCCTTAAGCTTTACATTAAATACTTCCTCCCCACCTCCCACCACCAGTTTCTCCCCTCACCCCCAGGTCTTTCTGGCTTTTTCTTTCCTTCCTGCTTTTTGAGATGCTGAAATGGGTTTATGTATTTAGCAAATCCATTCACAACCAGGTAGGTTGTTGCTTTTCTTTGAGCAGCTTGAATAAATGATAACAAAACATGGTCTTTTCTCAATACCCCCACCCTCATGCCTTTCTCCCATTTTTTTTTTTTTTCTAATATACCGGGGAGAAAAAAACTTTCCAAACACAGAACTTTATGGCTAGAGACAATCTGGCTGCTGGAATAAACAGTCTGCTCCCTCGTTTACCATTCCATCATGGGCTTAAATCCTGAGAAGCTCGTGGCTGCCCGCAATAGTTCTCGCTTGGCAGCAGGGAAGTCTGCCAACGTCCCATCAGGCTTGTTTCTTAAGCAAAGTTGTATAAGTTAACAGATTTTATTGTTGGGGGTAATCTGGGGTTGTTCTTACAGGAGGAAGGGACTAGGCCCCCAGAGTGTTTGCCAGCAACAGTCCTTGGCTTTACTCATTCCTGCTCCTCATTAATTTGTGTGAGCTCAGCTCAGATAACAAACGGTGGGGCAGGGGGATCCTATTCAGCCAGGCCTGGCCCAGGCTCGGCCTGTGAGCTAATTGCTCTAATTGAGTGGGAGGGACTGCCTTCCTCTCGATTCTATCCTTTCTCTGCCCTGTTTGGAGAGGCATGAATGGAGGCCCACTTCAGCTCCTGCTGGCAGCCCTGGTGGCTGACTGGGCCATGGGATCCACTGCTGGGATCCACAGCTCCCACAGCCCTCTTAACAACTGCTGTTCTGGTCCTTTATTCTGTGAAGAGGTATTCCAACAGTGCCCATTCCAGGCTTTGGTCTCTTGCTTTTCTTTTGGGTTGAGAAACATTCTGCTATAATTTGTATCTGGGAAACAGCATTAGAAACGTGTTAGCGTTCTGCTCTGGATGGACAGATCATTTACAACTAGCACAATCTATTATCAATGCACTGCTCTTTAGGACCTGCTATATAATAGACATGTAATGAAGCACAGAAACATGGATTTCATTTCCAAGCTCCGAAAGGGGAAAATGATTTCGGGGAGGAAAACCCATCCCAGGTTGGGGGGCCAGGGGTAGAGGCTTGGGGGACAAGGGAAGGGTCTGTCTCTTTAAGACAGACTAGGAAGAAAACCAAAAGCCATCAACTCCGAAAGTAACAAATGAGAGCCCAGAGCCGTGGAGCTAATGTGCAAACTTGTTTCTGTCCTCTATGGCGCCATCATTTATTCAGAAGGTAGAAGCAGAAGATGGGGACTTGCATTTGCTTGATACTCAATTATACATTAGTGTACATCACTTGGCAATCTGTTCATATCAATTTAATTGGATTTTAATATTGCCTCTGATCTTGTTGTCCAATTAACAGTACTGGCTGGCAATAAAGCAGAACCACACACTATGTAACACCTTTGATCCCTGCCATATGGAGCTCTTCCATTGATTACCACATTTTCAAAAAATTTCACTCTCTCAATATGGGCTGTGATAAATGGGAGAAAAAGCACATCCCTGATGTGATAAAAATTTCACTTCAACTCGCAACTTCATTTATTTTGTTGACATTCGGCTCTGATTAAGAACAATAAAAAAATCATGCCCTGAATATCATATGCAAATACAACCCTGGGCATGAATCTAATCATGCCATGGGAGCATTACCATGACTAGCCTGGCATCAGCTCAATTTTTTTTAAAGTGACAGCATACACTTCTGGGCTCACTGTGCAAAGTAGTCGCCATCGCTATGTCATTTAATAAACATCTGATGTTTCGGTTCCCACCAAAGCATGGAGAATGCATTTGAATTTCTGCCTGTTATTTTGAGGCCTCCGTGTTCAGGTGTTGTCTTGCATTGACTCTCCCCTATCCCCATTCCCCTACTCCCTGTAGGCAGCTGGGATAGGGGTGAGGTTCCTGGGTGACCCCTCAGGCTTCTGCCCTCTTGGGGCCACCCCTCAGAATGGGTGGGGGGAATGGAGCTTTAGCTTGGAAGGGGCTGCACAGTGAAGGACAGGACCTACATGCTTTAGGAAGCTTGTGAATGTGTGTGTGTGCCAGCTTCCTGTTTGCCTCTTGGAGTTATGCAAGCAATTAGGGCTTAATGCCCTGGAGACACTCCCAAATGACAGGATTAACCCCCAAGGGAAACAGGCTTCTGTTGTGAAGGAGTACATCAGTGTTCTAAAAAGCCCTTCCACAGCTCTGAGGAATCATAGATCCTTTTCATGCCTGGACAAGCAGGTTGCTAGTGGCCAGAGCTGGGAAATGCCAGAGAGGCCCCTGTCTGATCTGTGGGCTCTGCTCTCACACCCTTTCCTGCTCATCTTGCTCTAGGATCGACTCCATGGGCCATCTCTGTACCTGGTGCTACCCAGCTGGGACTGGAGAGTTTGACTCCTGGCTTTAGAGCGGGGTGAGCCACCCCAGCACTCTCACCGGGACCTGGGAGAGAAAGAGGGTGGTTAAGGTGGCCATGCCCAGTGGCAGTGGCAGCGGGATTCTGGCCATCTTGAACGTGGGAGGAGGGTGAAAGCTGTCGGTTACACATGTCATAAATTATTTCTTGACCATTAGCAGTGTTTCTGCCTCATAACTGTTCTTCAGGCATATTAAATCAGCGAGAAGGAAGAGCATGCTAGGACATCTGGGGCTGCCAGATAATTCAGTTAATTTCTATTCCCTTGAACCTGGAGGTGTTAATTTGGAAGCACAACAGAAGAGTCTGAAGAATGCTAATACGTCATTTGAATGATTAATGCAATCAGGGGGACTGGGGGACCTCTGTTTACTCTTTAATTTTGACATGGCACAGCAAGGAGGAGAGTGGCTAATTTTCCAAAGTTAAGGGCAAGTTGGTTTCATTTCAGTCACGTGGCCTCAGCTGGGGTTTAGGGAGCTGGGGTGACTCAGAAGGGCTGTATCAGGCGATGGGGGCCAGTTTTGTTCGTATAATGGCTACAGCCAGGAAAACAGATGAAATTGTTTGTGATCTGATGAGCCTTGTTCTCTTGGGTGAGGAAGCTCCCTGAAGCTGCTGGGAACAGCAAACAGAGGGAGAAAAAAGAAAGAAAGAAAGAAAGAAAGGAAAAGAGAGAGCCTGGAAAAACAGCTGAAAATAGGTGACAGCCTTATAATGTACATGTATTTTTATCTGACATTTCCAAATTGAGTAGCTTTCTTTAAAAGAAGGAAAATATTTCCAAATTTATTTAAATGGAACCTTATTAGGGAAAGCTTAGGACTGAGCAACTATTTAAAAATATATTTTGAGGAGAGATGCAAAGGAAGACATTTAATTCTTAGCAGACTGTAGGCATTTTGAAGAAGCCTGGTGCCTATTTATTGCGCTGCCTCTGATTAGAGGCAGCTTATGGCTGTGATAACAGGAAATTTCAAAGGGCACTTTCCCCCCACCAGCCAGACACTGTAGTATCTCCTTTTTAAAACAAAGGAGGTATTGTGAGAGTGAAAGGGATTTGGCCCCAAGCACTAAACAAATTCTAGAGAGCAGAAAAAACCCTGTAATTATGTTAATAGTAAATTAATGTTTTGCAATTTACCCATATCACCTCAGAATAGGTGTTGTTCAAAAGCACCTATTGGAAATATTCGGCAGACACGCTAGAGAAGGGAAGAAGTCAAAATGTTTAGTTCTCTATAGTGCTTTGTGTTCAGTCTACCAATGAAGTTTCCCAGTGCCAGAAATACCTGTTTTCCTGTAGTGCTGCCCAGACACACAGCTTAGAGAGGCTGGGACAAGGGGCTACCTACCTGAGAATCTACTGTGGTTCGGAGTTTCATGGTTTGTAAACTACTTGGATGGACTACTACCTGATCTTGCAGGTCTTTTTGATCTTGAAATTCTTGACTGTGTGACTAGCCCACACTTCCTGGGTCTGTAACAACACAGTGTTTCTTCCTGTGACCATGGCCTTTGGCTTTCAGTCTTAGATGACCCAAGGGGGTCTCAGTTCAATAGGGCCCTGAGTTGAATAGAACTTGTTTTGATTTTCATGAGGTTTCTCAGTATACATGAAGTTCTTTGCCTAAGTCTAAGTTATAGATTAATGAACATTTACCGAGGAACTTTATATGTCAGGAAATGTGCTGAGCCCTTTCTGGAGCATAAGATTTTTCTTGATTAATTCTCAAACCACTCTGAGGGGTAGGAGTTATTACCCATACTTACTGATGAGTGCCAAGTAACTTGCTTAAGGTCCCAGTTAAGGGGGAGGTGGCCACATCTTCTGACTAGGCTGTTGTAGGTGCAGTTGCGAAGCCAACCGGTTCCCTTGGTACCCTAGCCACCCTCTCTTAGACATTTTTCCTCCCTCAGTGATGTTCTCTCTTCCCTTCAGGCATCTAGTATATATTTTTTCTTTATGCTGTATGTTTTCATCAAAACCTACTTTCAAGAAAAGATCTTATATTAGTCATGTTTTCTTTAGTATGAATTTAAACCCAAGTCAGAAACTGTGCTAGGCTTTTTTTCTTTTTAAACATATGATTCTTCATGATTAATTCTCAAGGGATCTCAGTATTTAAAATTTTATAGCTAATAATGGAATAAAATATTCTACCTGCCTTTTAAAGTAGCTGAGGCATTAACAAGTAGGAACAATTAGGGCAGGTTTGCTTTAATCTTTCAAGTAAAGTAAATGTTGGCTTTTTCTGCCATACACCAACCAACTAGAAGCACTCTAGAAACCAGCATTGCTGATAAACCTTATTATGGATAATGGGAATTGTTTTAAATAAAGCACCAGACTAGGAGTGAGGAAGCCTGGATTTTAATCCTATGTCACTAAAATGTGTGTTTTGGGACATGTAGAGCTGGAAAATGAAGGGGCTGGATCATCGCAGTGCTTTCTCCCCACCTCCTCATCTGTAACAGACATTATTAATTAATCTGGGAACTCTGGATGCTTTTTGGTATCTGCCTGTACTGATTCTCCTGCAGCATTATTTATCGTTTGCACTTGGCCCTCAAGATGAGGCCTTTTGCAACCAAAGGACTAAGTGGTGTCCAACATTTCTTTCAGTTAAAAATTCTGTGAGATCTTTAATCTAGGAATATACCTACATCCATGGTTTCCACACCTGTCAGTGCATAATCATTGGGACTTTGTAAATATACTTCCTCAATCGGATTTTCTAGGAGTTTGAAAATCTGTACTTTTATGAAGCTCTTTCAGTGATCGTGACGTAGCCTGCCACCTTAGATAATGTGAGTCAGAGATTTGTTTATATTAATAGTGGGAATTTACAAGTTGAAATTATTGCTATTTATAGCAGAGCCTCATGAATTTATTTTTAATTAGCTAAAAGTTTCGGGTGAATTCTACTTTCAATTTTTGCTGTTTCATCATCAAGCTTCTGAAGAGTACTGTAGAGTACTGCCCACATCTGGACTTGTAAAGCCCTGTTCTGATTGGGTCCAAATATTGGATGCACAAGCTTAGCAGCTATATCACCTTGAACAAGTTGTTTAACATAGGCAAGCCATTTAACCTTATTTTCTATAAAACCAGCGTCAGAATACCTACCTTGCAGAGTTGTTCCAAAGTTCTGTTATTTCTACTTGATGTTATGCATGACAGTTATTGAGCACCTACCATGGACCAAGTGGTATAAAATTAAGTTGAGAGGTAAGATGAATAAGTAGAATTATGGTTCTAAGTTATCTAAAGCAGTGTGTTACTTTTCTTACCACAATCCTCATGTTACACTTAGGCACATGTGTACACACAGACAACTGAAACAAAAGTTTCACAAAACATTTTTTATCCCTGCTATGTGTAATGCACTTTGAAAATTTCCATTCTGTTCCATTAAACAATACTTACCACGACCCCTACATTAATTTCCTAGGCCACTAATGGGTGATTATCTGCACTAGACTACTCTTATCCCCAATTTCTCTACTGACCCCTCAACATAACCATCCAACCCCTATGTGTATGCTATACTTCCAGTGTGATGGGAAGCACTTGGAAGTTATGAAAAATATCTTTTGATTTAGCTAATATTAATCGAGCAACAACTATTAACAAAACAATTAACTATCTTCATACTACATGCTTTATCTAAAGGCCTATAAACTGATTATTTGGAATGCTGATTGGGTTTCCATAGTATCTTTTTCCTGGTTCTTGGCTATTTAGGACCTACTCTGATATTGCTTTATATTCCAGATCATAAAGTCTTCATTCCTATCAAAACTCAGCTGTCCTATGATCCAATGTTGATAAGCACATTATAGCCAAGAGGTTCCTGACCAACAATGACAGGTGTTATTTGCATTTTAAGAATAACCTTTGAAGGCTAAAACGAGGATTTTTTTTTTTTTAAACTAGACACAGCTAGTAAAGAGAGAATTTTGGTCATGACAGAATTTTGGAACCATTTAAAACTATTCCAACTCTTAGGAACTAAGACCAAGGACTTAGACTGAGTAGGTGGCTGTGGGTTCAGTTCTGACTGAGCTGGTGGTGTATCCTGTGATGGTTCCTCTGAACATACCAAAGTGTAAGGGATGATTTCATGAGGCATTTGTTTTCATCTAGAGGGCAGATGAGAGGACAGTTCACATATGCATGCTAAAGCATGAGGCATGATTAAGAATAAATTTTTGGATGAGGACTGCATTAGTAATAACTACATAATTCAGTGACAGTGGCAATGTGACAATGCACTTATGTAGGGGAAGCACCTTGTCTGAAACTCAGATTTGTGCCAGCTTAACACCAAGGCTGGATTTCTTCATGTTGATTAAATTGATTGTTAATTGGGTTAGTTATGTTGCCAGTTAAGCACTGATCCAAAAGAATTTCTGATTAAAAAAATCAAATATAAGTTTGCTGATTTGATTTGGAAGTGGCACGGATGTCCTTGTTAAACCATAGTGAGATTTATGATGATTTCTTTTTAGGGGTGGGTGTAATGGTCAGGAAGATTAGCTCTTTAAATCTTCAGTGATATCAAACTAACTAAGGGTAAATGGGAAGGAAGAGGAAAAACAGACATGCATAAATATATTCATACAAAGTACAAAGGGAGAATGGCTGGGTTGGGGGAAGGAGAGACAAAGACAGACAGAAGACAGTAGTTATATAATGCTTTGAGAAACTTGATGGAACATAGGGATCAACCGAGGTGCACGCCAAAAAATGTGTACTAATCTTTAGTATATATTTATACAACCACATGATATATTTAAGTAAGAATCTGGTAATAATAAAAAGAGTTCTGGTTTAAGAATTAACCTTAGGCAAGTTAATTGACCTCTTAGCCAGTTTCTTCATTTAGAAAATAAAAGGGTTAGGTGATAAGACTTCTCTAAGGCCTTTCTGCAGCTTGAAAATGCTATTGTTCTAGAGATTTATACAAGTTACACATTACAATGGCTTCTAAGCAATGCCTTCTAAATTCATAAATTTATCCATTCAATAAATGGAGCCTATTAGCATTTTAGCTCCTCAACAAAATGATAAAAGTTTCTCAGCTATGCTCACTACTACTTGGCTTTCATATTTTTCTGAGCTCATTCAAAACTCATGTTACAACTGAATAAGGATAGATTCTGTCTTAGGAAGAATGTAGGGTAGTTTCAGGATTTAATGCAAAGCCTACTTCAGGCCACAGACATTCCACTTTATTAACATCTTAGGTTAATATGGTACATTTATTATAATAAATAAACCAATATTGGTACATTATAATTAATTAAAGTCTACACTGTATTCATATTTTCTTACTTTTAACTTAAATGTCCTTTTTCTGTTCTAGGATCTCATCCAGAATACCATCAAGCATTTGTTGTCATGTCTCCTTAGGCTCCTCTTGTCTGTGAGAGGTTCTTAGACCTTTCTTGTTTTGAATGACTGACAGTTTTGAGGAGTACTGACCAGGTATATTGGAGAATGCCCCTCAATTAAAATTTTTCAGATTTTTTTTCTCATAATTAGACTAGGGTTATGGGTTTCTGGAAAGGATACCACAGAGGTAAATTGCCGTTTTCATCGTATCACATCACATCACATCACATCACATCACATCACATCACATCACATCACATCACATCACATCACATCATATCATATCAAGGGTAGATGCTATCAACATGATTTATCACTGTTGGTGTTGACCTTGATCGCTTGGTTGAAATAATATTTGTCTGGTTTCTCCACTGTAAAGTTACTCCTTACCCCTTCCATACTGTACTTTTTTGAAGGAAGTCACTATGTGAAGCCTACAGTTAAGGGATGGAGAACTATGTTCTACCTATTTAAGAGGGTCATACATAAAAATTATTTGGAATTCTTTTGCATAGAAGATTTTAGGTTATAATCCAATACTATTTTATTTACTTTATCATTCAAATTGCCCCAACTTTGGCCATTGGGAGCTCTTTCACTGGCTCCTATGTTCCTTTGACATACTTTCAGCATTGTGAGATTTTTTTTCTGAGCACTTCCTTACTTTTTGAAATGACAAGATGCTCCAGGCTCCTCTTATATATTTCCTGCCTTATTCATAGAATTGAGCTTTTCTCCAAGGATGTCTGAGTTTCCTTTTATTGGATAATGGTATCGGAAACCAAGATCTGGATGGTAGGGGTGCTTATCGCTACTGTGGTGTTGTTGATTCTAGGCTTACTCAGCGGGCAGAGCAAGGAAATATATGTATGTATACTACTAATTCACATATACAGGCACATACCTGTAAATGTTTTAAAATTTAACCATCTATATTAAACTAAACGTAAGTTTATTTTGATGTCTGCAACTGTAATCCATTACTTCATGGATCATTATAGCTTTCTTCTTTTGCTTTTCTGTAAACTACTCCAACAGTGAGACCCTGGCTCCTATTACTTGCCATCCATTTACTTAATCGTTCAGTTAATATATACATATGTAGCAGTATCAGAATTATTAACCTGTTTCCCTGTGGGAAACAACTTTATTAACAAGAGTACAGTGTTTATATATACAGTTGTTTTATGCCTTTAGTCTTAAATATTCCACTCATTTCCAGTTACTTGGGTCAGCACCTTTTTATTCCACCAGTTATACTGTTTCATACATTTGTAATAAAGTTAGATTCTTTTGTCATTGTCTGTATTTCATCCTTGTGATCACCTGATCTTCTAGGTAATTTTTAAAATTTTGCATACATTTTAAGTTTTATACTTTGTGCTGTAAAATTTGACAAATGTACAATGTCTTGTATCCATCATAATAGTACTATACAGAATAGATTCACAGCTCTAAAAAATGCCCTGTACTTCACTTCTTTTTTTCCTCTGAACCCCTGGCAACCACCGATGATTTTATTTTCTCTGTAGATTTGCCTTTTTCAGAATGTCATATAATTTAAATCATATAATATATATAGCCTTTTAGACTGGCTTCTTAAACTTAGCAATACGCATCCAAGGTTGATTCATGTCTTTTTGTGTCTTGATAGCTTCTTTTTATTGTTGAGCAATATTCCATTATATGGATATACCACAATTTTTCTGTTTACCTAATAAGGATATCATGGTTGCTTCCAGTTTGGGGAGATTATGAATAAAGCTGTTATAAACATTTAGGTACAGGTATTGGTGTAAGCTTAAGTTTTCAAATTAGTTTGAAAATATCTAGGAGCATGACTGCTGGATAGTATAGTAAGACTATACTTAGCTTTGTAAAAAACTGCCACTGTCTTCTAAAGTAGCTGTACCATTTTTCATTACCATCAACAATGAATGGCAGTTCCTGTTGCTTTGTATCCTTGCCAGCATTTGGTATTGTTAGTTTTTTCAAATTTTTTTTTAGTCATTCTAATAGGTTTTTAGTGGCATCTTAGTGTTTTAAAATGTTATTTCCTAATGACACATAATGTCGAACAGTTTTTTTCTGTGCTTATTTTTCATCTGCATATCTTCCTTGGTGAGGTATCTGTTCAGATCTTTTGTCCATTTTAAAATTGGATTTTCTTATTGTTGAGTTTTAAGAGTTTTCAAAAGTACATTGTGGATATCAGTTCTTTATCAGATATGTGTTTTGCAAATATTGTCTCCTAGCGTATGGTTTGTATATTGATTCACTTAATAGTGTCTCACAGAGCAGAAATTTTGCATTTTAATAAAGTCTGACTTTTCTTTCACGGACTGTGCTTTTGGTATTTTATGTGAAAACTCATTGCCAAATCTCAGATCATGTAGCTTTTCTCCTGTGTTTTATTCTAGAATTTTATAGTTCTGAGATTTATATTTAGGTCTGTGATCCATTTTGAATTAGTTTTTGTGAAAGCTGTTGGGTCTCTGTGTCTGGATTAATTTTTTACTCTTTACGGATGTCAAACTGTTCCAGTGCTATTTGTTGAAAAGACTATACTTTGTTCATTGAATTGCCTTTGTTCCTTTCTTAAAGATCAGTCAACTGTATTTGTTTGGGTCAATTTATATGCTCTCTGTTGTGTTCAACTGATCTATGTATCTGTTCTTTTGTCAATACCACACTGTCTTGATTACTATAGCTTTAGAGTGAATCTTCTGCTTTGTTGTGATTCTTCAGTATTGTGTTAGCTCTTTCAGATCTTTTGCCTTTCCATATAGACCTTTGATTTAGTTGGTCAATATCTAAAAAAATATCATGCTGGGGTTTTGGTTGGGATTGTGTTGAACCTATAGATCAGGTTGGGAAGAATTGAAATCCCAATCTATGAACACAGAATATCTGTCCATTAATTTATTCTCTGATTTCTTATTATCAGTTTTATAGTTTTCTGCATATAAAACTTGAGCATATTTCATTAGATTTATACTTAAGTATTTCATATTTTTGTGTTATTGTAATTTTTTTAAAATTTCAGTTCCCATTTGTTTATTGCTGTTATATAAAGTTTTTTTATATTTATCTTGTATTGCCTATATAACAACCTTGGTATAGTCATGGATTAATTATAGGAGGTTTTTATTTATTTATTATTATTATTTTTTGGTCAGTTCTTTGGGATTTTCTACATTGGAAATCATATTGTCTATCAACAAAGGCAGTTTAATTTCTTTCTTTAAAAACTGTGTACCTTTTATTTTCTTTCTTATTACTCTAGCTAAGACTTCCAGTATGATGTCTAATAGAATGGTGAGAGTGGGCATTCTTGTTTGTGATCTCAATGGGAAAGCATCTAATTTCTCATCATTGAGTTTGATATTAGCCATAGGTTTTTTTTTTTTTATCAAGATGAGAAAGTTATTCTTTATTCCTAGGTTGTTAAGAGTTTTTATCGTGTTAGATTTTGTCAAGAGCTTTTTCTGCATCTATTGATATGATTCTATGAGTTTTCTTCTTTAGTCTGTTGATGTGTGGGATTACATTAATTGATTCTTGAATTTTGAGCCAGCCTTGCATACCTGGAATAAATCTCACTTGGTTGTGGTGTATTATTTTTATACATTGTTCAGTTTGATTTGCCAATATTTTGTTGAGAATTTTTATATCTAGGTTCATGTGTGATATTGAGCTATAGTTTTTCTTTCTTGTAATTTCTTAAAGTTTTGCTTTTCATTCCAACATGTGTGAGTTTTTCCATACCACCAAGCAATTCTCTCACATCAACTGGGTGTCCTAAAATTCAATTTAATTCTGATGCTATCTACCTGGAGATAACATTGGATCCCACAGGTTAAGGGCTCAGTACTGTAAGATTGGTCCCACTCTCCTTCAAATGTCAATGGCAAGTCCAGGTGGTCATCTGTGATTTTGACTAACTGGCTGGCTATAGATTGGAGATTCCAATGACCCCTTCTTGGTTTCCATTAATTTGCTAGAATGGCTCACAATACTCAGAGAAACATTTTACTTACTAGATTACCACTGTGTTATAAAGGGTATAACTCAAGAACAGCCATATGGAAGATGTGCATAGGGCAAGGTATGGAGAAAGGGTGCGGAGCTTCCATGCCCTCTGTGAATGCTCTACTCTCCCCAAATTCCCATATGTTCACCAACCCAGAAGCTCTCTGAACCTCATCCTTTTCATTTTTTTATGGAGGCTTCCTTACATAAACATGATTGTTTAAATCATTGGTCATTGGTGATTGAACTTAGTCTCTAGCCTTTCTCTTCTCCCTGGAGTTTGGGGGGCAGGACTGAAAGTTTCAAAGCTGTGATCAAGTGGTTGGTTCTCCTGGCAACCAGCTTCTATCCATAGGTGTGGTCCAAAAGCTACCTCATTAACATAACAAAAGATACTTTTTTCTCTCTCAGCACTTAGGAAATTCCAATAGATTTAGGAGCTCTGTGCCAGAAACTGGGACACAGACCAAATAAATATATATATTTCTTATTGTAAATCACAATATCACATCTTTATCGGTTTTGGTATTAGGTTAATGCTGCCTTCGTGGAATGAGTTAGGAATCTTCTCTCTGCCTCTATTTTCTGAAAAGATTGTAGAGAATTGGTATAATTTCTTCTTTAAATGTCTGGTGAAATTTATCAGTGAAACCATCTGGGCACAGTGCTTCGTTTTTGAAAGGTTATTAACAATTTCTTTAATAAATATTAGACAATCCAGGTTATCTATTTCTCCTTGTATGGGGTTTAGTTAGCTTGTCTCTTTCAAGGAATTACTCTATTTTATCTTAATTTATTAAATTTGTTGGCCTAGAGTTGTTCATAGTATTCCTCTATTGTCCTTTTAATAACCATGGAATTAGTAGTGATAAGTTCTCTTTCACTTTTGATATTGATAATTTGTGTTTTCTCTCCTTTTTTCTTACCTGGCTAGAAGTTTATTAATATTATTAGTCTTTCTGAAGGACCAGATTTGGTTTCACTGATTTTCTCTGTTGTTTTCCTTTTTTAATTTCCTTGGTTTCTACTCTAATTTTTATTTATTTTGTTATGCTTGCTTTTGGCTTAAATTAGTCTTCATTCTCTAGTTTCCTAGGGTGGAAGCATAGATTATTGATTTTAGATCTTTTTTTTCTTTTTGAATATGTCCACTCGGTGCCATAATTTTCCTCTAAGCATTGCTTTTGCTGTATCCCGCACATTTTTTAAGTTGTATTTTTATTTTCATTTAGATCAAAATATGTTTTAATTTACCTTCAGACTTCCTCTTTGACCCATGAGTTCTTTAGAAGTGAGTTATTTAAACCATTTATATTTGTGGAATTTCTGGTTTTCTGCTTTGATTTTTAGTTTAAGTCTATTGTAGTCTGAGAACATATTTTGTATGATTTTTATTCTTTTAAATTTATGGAAGTATGTTTTATGGATTAGAAAGTGGTCTGTCTTGGTGAATGTTCCATGTGAGCTTGAGAAGAATGTATATTCTAATGTTTTGGGGTCAAGTATTTTATAAATCTCAATTTGATCAAGGTGATTATAATGCTAATCAGGTCAACTATATCCTGACTTATTTTCTGGTTGCTTGATCTATCAATTAGTGAAAAAGGAGTGTTGAAACTTCAAACTATAATAGTAGATTTGTTTATTTCTCCTTGTTATTCTGTCAGTTTTTGCCTCATGTATTTTGACACTATTGTTAGGTACATAGATGTTAAGGATTGTTACGTTCGAATATCCACTTTATCTCTGATAATTTTTCTTGTTCTGAGGTCTGCTTTGTCTGAAAATAATATAGTTACTCCAACTTTGTTTATTATTTGTATTATCATGGTACATATGTCTTTGTCACTTTACTTTTAAACCTACCTGAAATTTTATATTAAAAGTGGGTTTCTTACAGACAATCTACAGTATTATGTTGTTTGTTTTAACCACTTGGACAATCTCTGCTTTTTAATTTGTATACTTAGGAGGTCAGTATATTTAAAGTAATTATTGCTAGAGTTGGATTGACTTCTGTTTGTTGCACTTGTTTATTGTTTCTTTTTTCTTCCCTTGTTTTCATTGTGCATTTTATGTGGTTCACTTTATCTCCTCTTCAGCATATACATTGTTATTTTTCTTAGAGTTTGCAGTACATATTTACAACTAATTTAAGTCTACCTCAAATAACATTATACCACCTCGTGTGTAGTGAAGGTACTTTTTAACAGAATTCCCAATTCTTCTCTCCTGTACCTTATGACATTGCTATCATTTATTTTACTTATGCATATGCTACAATCACCCAATGCATTGTTACTATTATTAGTTCAAACAAAGTATTATGTTTTAGATAAGTTGAGAATAAAAAAAATAAAAAGATTTTACTTTCACTTATTCTGTCTCCTACACTCTTTCTTCCTTTATGTAGATCTGACTTTTTGATTAGTATAATTTTCCTTTCCCTGAAGAACTTCTCTTAATATTTCCTATAGCACAGATCTGGCAATGAATTCTCTCAGTTTTTGTTTGTCTGAGAATCTTTATATCTCCTTTGCTTTTGAAGGAAAATTTTGTTGGATATGTAATTCTAGGTTGGTAGTTTTCTTTCAGCACTTTAAATATTTCCCCCCATTCTCTTTTGCTTACATGGATCTGCTGAGAAGTTTGCTGTAACTTTTTAGATGCTTATCATTTTCCTCTACAGGTAAGATGTTTTTTTAATTATTATTTTTTTGTCTCCTTCTGTGTTTGGCAGTTTGAATATGATATATCTAGATGTAGACTTTTTTTGGGGGAATTTATCCTGATTGGTGTTTGCTGACATTTTTGAATCTGCAGTTTAATCATCAATTTTGTTAAATTCTTAGCTACTGTTACTTAAATGCATTATAATTTTTTTTTGCTCTATTCTTTCTTCTCCTGCTATTCCAGTTATTCCTATGTTATACTTTTTAAAATTATCCCACAGTTTTGGATTTCTGGTTTATCATTCTTTATTCTCTTTGTATTTCAGTCTGGAAAGTTTTTATTGGCATATATTTAATCTCACTGATTCTTTTATCAGCTGTGTCCAGTCTAGTGATAAGCCCATCAAAAGCATTCTTCATTTCTGTTTAGTATTTTTGATTTGTAATATTCATTTTTTATTCTTTCAGAATTTCCATCTCTCTCACCTTATCCATATGTTTTTGCTTTTACCTTAGGAGCCCTCAAAATATTAATTATAGTCATTTTAGTTCTCTGTCTGATAATTCCACAATCTGTGTCATATCGGAGTCTGGTTCTGATTCTAGTTTTATCTCTTCACCTTGTTGTTCCAGGTGTTTTTATTTTTTTCTTGCCTTTAAAAATTTTTTTTTTAGCATATCTTATAATTTTTTTGTTGAAAGCTCGACATAATGTATTGGGTAATAAGAACTTGGGTAAAAGGCCTTTAGTGTGAGATTTTAAGTTAATCTAGTTTGAAGATGTCCTTGTGTTTGTCTCTCCTATCTTCTTTGGGCTTCCTTAAGAATTCTTCTTTGAGTAGAGTCTGTACCTTGCAACTCTTTCAACAGTAATCCATTGTTATTATGTTGGAGTCTGTTGATGTGGTGGCAAGATGTCAGGGAGGGAAGGTGTTAGATAATCTTCAGATAAAATCTTAGTCTTTTAGTGGACCTATATCCTGGGCTGTGACCTTAATGAGTGTGTTTTAATTTCTTTCCCCCTTAGGTGAGACAGGAAACCTAGAGGGTGCTGGTGTTGGGTAATTGACCTTTCTCCTATATGTCATAAAGCTCTATATAGCACAAGGCAAAGTTTTTCTTAGAGAATAGGACTTTATTATGGAAAATGTTCTTGATGTGTTTCAAGTGGTTACTTTCTCCTCCTCCCATAGCCACTGAGGAGATCTTTCTTGGCTTTTCATTGTGAGAAACTGCTGGGGGTTCTAGAGGCAAAACCCACAAAACCTGGGATCCCACTAAGACTGTGGCTCCCCAGAGTTTCTCAGTCTTCTGGTAGTCCATATTCAGCCTCTAGTAATTTGTCAAAATTACCACTTAAGTGTTTCTTCCTGTTTGTGGCTCCAGTGGTTTTTGCTCCAGGTAAGCAGACCTTGGCTGTGACTCTCTGTGTTCATCTGTGAAAGTTTGATTTTAGAGAGTTTCTGATGTATAAAAAAATATAATTGCAAAGTAATTTTTTGGTTAGAAATTTCAGTGAAAATTTTAATGGCTATAAATACATTTTTTGATAAGCCAAGGTGATTATATAGTAAATCAAAATTGAAATCTCTTCTCAAAAACTCATTGAGAAAATTCTAAACAATCATAGGTCTAACAAATTTCTAGCCACCATTCATCAAAGAAAGAACATGATGCCATTTGAGTAGCCAGCCAGTCAGACAACTATATTCTTTGCCAATGGTGGTATGCTTAATGAAAAATTGTGTCCCTAAAAAGTAATCAGATGATTATATTCAATGTGTATTGTGAAAACTTAATACAGTAGTAGAATTGCCTGAGCTCTATAAAATGTAATAGCTACTTATAATCCTTCATCAAATGAGTCAGGACACACCTAAAAAAATAGTAAAATAAATTAGAATGTTAAGTGATATTGAATCATATATTCTTAAATGCATAAATGATTGGCATGTTAATTTATTGTATAAATGTTATAACTTTTACACTGGTATCCTATTGGCCAGAAAAAGTCAGTGCCATTTCCAAGCATGGTTCATGTGGTCTTGAAACAGCTCTTACTCCCAGTTACTGTCTCTCATGAATTCCCATCATATAGTCATAGAGCCGAGAGGAAACATGGAATATAAAGGGACACATTAGCATGTAAAGGGCTGGCACCTGCCCATCTGCAGACGAAAGGTCACAAAGAGATATTTGCAACGAGGAACAGCAAGTTGTGACCACTCTCCAGATCTGTACCCGTCAGACAGAGGTTGACATCTGTGACAGGTACATTCTGATTTCCACATGCCTTGTGCAAAATCAGATGTGCTCACAACAGCATGGCAGCCAAATGTCAAGTGCTTCACCTCTCAGCATGGAGACATTCAGAAACCCTGGCTAGAAAAGGCACTCGGATTCACCTTTTGAAGTGCATACCTTACAGGAGAGCCAGACTAGGAGAGGGTTCTTTTAAGCCTTGTCCAACAACAGGTGTGAGCAGTCATGCGTGCTGACACTCCTTGTCTCCAGTGCTCCTCACTCTGGCACCTCTCTGACCTGGCCCCGTTCAGTGGAGAGGTTGAGGCTGAGACTGCTGGAGGGACAGGGAGAGTGTCTCTTTGTTCCCTTGTTGTTCCAGGTGGGGCTTAGTGAGATGAAGGAGGGTGCATGATTTCAGAGCAGGAAATGATGTGGTGTGCAGGTTTCAACTGGGCCTACAACTGGAAATCTGACGAACTAGATTGTTCTTTGGGGTTCAGGAGCTCTCACAAGAGAGAATGTTGAGAAAAAAAATCGCATTTCTAGAATCTTTGAAACCAGAATCTAGGTCGTGGAGGGCAGTGCTATTTTAGGTGGGAACTTCTGATAGACCCTTGGGAAGCAGGCTTTCCTAGGGCCTGGAGCTGCTCCTGAAGGGAAGGAATGTGCTTTCAACCCCTTGATTGTGACCCTGGGCCTTTAGGAATACTTCCAAATCACTTTAGCCATGAAAACTGTGGGGGCTGATATCTAACTTCAGAAGACTGATGTTTTTCTCCTGAGGTAGATCCGTGCACATTTTCTTGTGACCTTCCTTGTGACCGAGAGCAGGTATTAGATGTCTCCTGGAAGAGACTAGTTTGAGGCTTCTGAAACTGAAATGCTGACTGCTCTCTTAGAAAGATAAGCAGTACATTTAGGAGACAGCATTGCCCTGACTCCCTGAAGAACTACTTTTGTTGAAATGCTCTGAAGCCTAAGGGCTAATTTACAAGATGCCTCTATACAATGCGCCCTTAGTCTAGTATTAAAAGCATGTTGGAAATAGTGTTATTTTATATGGTGGTTTTTTTTTTTTTTTTAAATTTGTAGACATAGTGAATTTCAAGTTAATTTTCCCTCCCTCCCTTCCTCAGTCCCTCCATCTTTCTCTCCCTTCCTTCCTTTCTCCTCACTCTCTCCCTCCCCCATTCCTCTCTTCTGTCTCTCCCACCCTTTTTTAGATCAATGCTAGAAAGCTCAGAACCCCAGATCTGTGGCCTAGCAAACATAAAAGCATATATCATTAGGGCATACATTTTTTTTTGGCTTTATTTTTGACCCCTTTTATTATCCATGGAGTTTTACAGAACCTAGATAGCCAACTTCTGTCCTTTCTGGAGGAAGGCTGTTATGAACACCCAAATTAGTAAATGAGATTCCTCACCCAGACATTGAGCCTGAGACATAGGCTTTTCGTAGTTGGTTCTGGGAACTAGGCTGGAACAGAACATAAAACTTTGGCGGACTCAAAGTAGAAAGCCAAAGGCCTGATTTATGGTAAGCTGAGAGGCTAGGCCTGGCGTGAATCTGACCTACTGATCTGGAAATGCTCATTTTTTTGTTAAGTGGTTGAAAGAGCGTAGACTTTGATGTCAGAAAGGGTTTTTGGGACTGCCACTTATTACATGAACTTCAGCAAGTCACGAAACCTTGCTGAGGCCTCAGTTTCCTCATCAGTAAAATGGGAATAGTATGGTTATTATGAGTATTAAATTAAAGAGTCTTTGTACTACCTGACATGTTGATTCCTCATCCCCTGTTCTCTTCCATGAGGTTAAGATCGATGTGTTTGGAACTGTTCTGCTTTTTCAAATCTCCAAAAAGATGTGGATGTTCATGCCTTCCTTTGTAACCATCCTGGCACCCTGGGGACTTGTCCGGAAATTCAGCTCATGTTCGAGCCTGTTTAAGGGGCTTTTGCTTTCATCTTCAGGGGCCAAATGCCAGTGACTGCTTTTAATGAAACCAAATCCTTCCTAGTTCTGTGTGATTTGGGGATTTGCTTCCCCAACCTGGAAAGCAGTCAGATACATTCTGTTTTCTTTATTTTCCAAGTGACCCCAGAGCACTTTGTGATTCTAAAACTGACCTATTGGGAGAAACAAAATAAACTCTTCCATTACATTTTCTCTTTCTCTGAACATATTTGGAGTGATCTGACTTTATACTCCACCATCAAGCTTGCTGGCTCCAGAGTGATAACAACTAACATAAGTACATTTATCCATGTTCTGGAAGGCTCTGCAGTGTGTCCTGGACAAACTGATACCTTTTCAGTCTTTGGTGGTCAGGAGCTAAACATGGATAAAATAAGTAAAATCACAGGAAAAACCAAACAAACAAAAATAGTAAGTCTTTTAGTGCCCAGAGGATACATCTCTCATTTCTATTTCTCATCAATAAATTATAATCTTTTCTCTTCAGAAACTGGGTATCAGGATAGCACAATAAGTTCTTAATTTGGTGCTTTCCTGCAGATGATTTTGTGGAGAAGGTTTTATAATGAGAATACAGTGAGGTTTGTATATCCATCTAACTTCGCATGCTTCTTTTTCCTCTACGCTTTTCTCTCTGGACCTCTGCAGCTGACAGGTCTGCGCCTGGCCTCAGGGGAGAGGGCCATTGTCTGTGATCATCCTCACATACTCCCTGAGCATTTCAGTTTGGCCACATGTAATTTGGGCCCTACTTTTTCCTGCTGAGCCTGGAGCCACCGTCTCTCCCTTTTGTGGCATTTCCTTCTACAAGGCCAACTGTCTGGTTAAGGACCTTGTAAGCAGTGATTCCATAGCTGAGACTCCAACCTGGGTTTGACTCCTCCCCTTACTAGCTGGGTAACTTTGGGCAGATTGTTCAGCTGCTCTGTGGTACAATTTTCTTGTTCGTAAATAGGGATAATAAAAACATCTGCTTCAGAGTTGTTCTGAGGATTGAATGAAGTAATGCAAGCTTAGCGTATTGCTGGCATATTTCAAGGACACCGTATTGACCATTACCATTATTATAGCTATGTCAGTTTGGCCATGTGCATTCAGTGGATGGGCTGTTTTCCTCAGGAAGGATAGGCATTAGGATGGACTCATCTGAGAGCTTCAAAATTAACAAAATCTTGGAAAATATTCTCAGCTTTTCATGTTCCCCAGAGGGTATGTAAAATCTTCAAGGTGTAGATCGGTAGATAAAGGTGTCATCCTGAGGGCAGGAGTCTGCTTCATCTGTACCCAACTTATACCAATGTGATCAGTCAATCCTAGGCCCCTGCGCTTAACTATCTGGGCACTTGTCTTGGCTCCTTCCAGTCTGTGCTACATGTAGTGCTATGCTCATCTGAAGTGCTGCTTCAGCCTTGCTGTTTGCCCTTCAGAACCTCCCACTATTCCATGAGACCCTCTGCTCTCTCTTTAACCGTTTTTCCACTTCTATCTCCCATTGCTCCCCTGCAGCCAAACTGGTCTACTTTGTTCATCCCTACTTCTGTGCTTTGCTCTTACTATTTTTTTCACTTGGAAGGCCTAGTGCTATGGATCTAAGTCATACACATTCGTTAAGTTCCACTTCTTTTAGGAAGTCTGCCCTGACCACTCCAGCTCATTGTTTTCTTTTTTTTCCCTTGAGCAGTCATAGTCACTCGCAATCATGCCCTTGGTGCTGTCCAGGCTCATTCTAAATTTGTGAGCTCAGATCACAGATGTACCTTTTGCTATGTATAACTATCCTATTACATTTTCCCTTTCGACTCAAACCTCTCTCTCCTCCTTTCTTCCTACTTCTTTTTCACTGGCCCCGTGGTCTCATAATTCCCAGAGAAAATAGAAGAAATTAGTTGCATCTCTTTTGCTCTACCTGCTTATCTGCATCTTTAGCTATATTCTATCTTCCCTCCTACTGAACCACGAGTCCCTGGCTCTACAAAGGCCAGCCCTTCCTTCTGTGCTCCAGATCTCATCTCTGGCTTTCTCAAGAACTGCGTCATTGATTTCTCCCTCTTTATGGAGTCATTCTGATCAGCTTGCAAACATACTCTCAAAACTTACCTCTTAAAACAATATCTGCATCTTGAAGCTACTTCTTTCTTCAATTTCTCTTTTCTCTTTCTCAACAAATCAAGGAAAATCTGTCCGTAAAGACCGTTTATGCCGCCTTACTGCACCTTTTCTTCTCTACTCACCTTAGTTTGGCTCCAGCCTCACTATTAAACCCAAACTGCTCTTCTCAACTTTACTACTGATCTCAATATTGAATCTCTGTCATCATTTTACTTATTTTTTTAGAAAATATCCCAAACGATAGACCATGCCCTCCCTTTTGAACATTTTCTTCTCTTGGCTTCCATGACACCTCATTTTCTTGATTTTTTTTCCATTCTGATTATTGTCCACTTCTTCCTGAAACTTCTTGCTGGCTGCATCTTCTCTTATGGGAATATTAGAACACACCAGGGTTGCTTCTCTTCCCAATCTATACTCCTTTCCTGGGGGATTACATCTAAGCAGACAGATTTAATTACAATTTATATGCTGATGGCTTCAAAACTTATATCTCTAATTTTAAACTCTACCTTTATTCTGGGCTCTTCTCTCTGACGACCAACTTGGCATCTCCACCTGGCTAAGAAGCACCTCAAACCTAACTGCCAGCTCTACCTCTCAAGCCAATCTGAATGAGCCCATTTCTCTTCATCTTCACTGCTACCACCTGGTCTGTACCATTATCATCTCTCTCATGTACTACAACAGTGGCCTCCTAACCAGTTCTCTGCTTCCATCTCTGTCCCCTTTTGTCCATTCTCCATACAGTACCTAGAGTTATATTTAAAAAATGTAAATCAGATCTCTTGTTTCCCCAGCTTCCCACCATACTCTTACTACCAGGCCCAGAGAGGTCTGGCTTCTGCATGCTCTAAGCCCCTTCACATGCTCTGTTTCCTCTGCATACCCTGCTATTGCTCCTATATCTAGCTTGCTGCTCCTTTAAGCTCATTTCCCCCAAGGGTGGTCTGCTGTGAGGACTTTACACTTGCCATGTCCTCTACTGGAAATGCTCTTCCTCTGGGTCTGTATACAGATTGCTTCCTTGTCATTGTTTTCAATTTCTTTGTCTCCTCTGTTGAGAAAGGGGGTCATTTTTTATGTCACCCTATTTTGATTTTTGTTATAGCATGTTATCACTCCCCAGTAACTTTCCTGCTTATTACTTTGTCTGTTTACTGTCCTTCTCCCCCACCAGAAACAAAGCACTTTGAGAAGAGAGATCTTCATCTTGTTTAACACTGTGTGCCACATAGATTGCGCTCAGTACATATTTTTGAATGAATAAATGCTGACTACATATTCTTTATTTCTGGTTTTTCCATACTTAGGGCTTGGAATGAAGAGTTGCCCTCTGAGAGCTAAGCTTTTGACATGGATCAGGGCAGGGATGTGGGAAGTCTCCTCCAAAAAGAGATTGGTTTTCAGGCCAAGACTTGGCTCTAAGGGACTAAATGTTTTAATACAACTAAAGCAAGAATGCATCAATGAGAAAAGGAATTGGCTAGCCCCCAGAAACCTAGAAAAAAGAAAGTCTTTAAAGCAAATGCTGGTATTGCTCTGGCAAGCACTGACTTGCCACTGGAATATGCATCTTCCTACTATGAGATCAGAATAGTTAGCTAGATGTGATTAAATATTCAGTTAATGAGTCTCCTCTTCTGTAGTCTATGTATACTACCTTACCTTGTGATTATGTTTGGCCCTCCCTGTAGGCCCACCTGCATGGGTGGGATGTGCTGGTCACAAGTACTTTAAGTATCCAGTCCTTGGAACAGTTATTGTTCAGTATGAATTACTAAAATTATATCAGCCTGGTGAGCTTGGTATAATGTGTGTCTTCCTCTGCAAGATAGATTTGTCTTTTGGATGCTTAAAAAATCTGGCCTCTGTGACTGGATTTTGGTACATTCACCCGGAGTGAAGGCCCTTCTATTGGGAAAACTATTGGGAATCAGCCTATTAACCTTACCCCGGCAAGATTACATTCACGTTTTATCAATTCTCTTCTTTCTATCCTTTCAAGTCAGTTATTCCACAATATATTTGAATCCTACTGTGTGCTTGGTTCTTTCTTAGGCCCTGCGATACAACTATAAACCCTGATACAGTTTCTGTGGCCTTGGAATTTAGAGCCCAGTGGGAAAGCAAACTACAAATTGCCTTGTTTCAGATAGTGGTAAGTGCTATGAAAAATGTGAATGGGGCAATGTGATTGGGGTGTGGGATACATAACAATATTAGTTTCTGGAGTCACAGAAGGCCTCTGAGGAGGTGACTTTGGACTTAACCTTGAACGGAGACCATGGGAAAGGAGCCGTTGGAAAATCATGGAGAGGAGTTCTACATCTCACTTTTCCTAACTAGAATGCTAGATTTCGGTTGGAGATTCTGTGGAAGGGATGGTGTGGGTCATACGGTCAGGATTGGGACACTACCTGCTATGGGCTGAATTGTGTTTCCCCGCTCCCCACCCCAAATTCATATGTTGAAGTCCTAACCTTCAATTTCTCAGAATGTGACTATATTTGGAAATAGGGTCTTTAGAGAAATAACTAAGTTAGTTAAAATGAAGTCATTAGGGTTGGCTCTAATCTAATATACCTGGTGTCCTTATAAGAGGAGAATAGGACACAGATGTGCCCAGAGGGGACACCATGTGAAAACATAGGGAGAAGACAGCCATCTACAAGCCAAGAACCAAGGCCTCAGAAGAAACTAACTCTGCCAGCATCTTGATCTTGGACATCTACCCTCTAGAACTGTGAGGAAATAAATTTTTGTTATTTAAGCCATCAAATAATCATATTTTGTTATGATGGCCCTGGAAAGCTAATGTGCTGTCAAAAGAGGGAAGTATTTGAAATTGGGACAGTCTTGGAAAATTCAAACCAAATGATCACCAGCCAGCTCAGGCCAGTCCCTTCAAAGGCTCATTTCTAGACCTGAATATGGCAGCAGCATGGTTACTGCAACCTTTCCTTCCCTGTGGGACCACTGGCTTCATTCCTGCTGACATGAAGCATTTGTGAGGCAGCAACTGCCTTTGCTAGTCAGCATCCTTCCTAAGATTTGAGCTACTGATCTTACCATTATGAATGAGTCAGATTATAGACAAGCGTTCTTACTTACATGCCCAGACTGTCCATGTATAATTAACGGTGAGTTATAATAATGATGATGATGTGAAGTACTCAAGGGCCTTTGGAATTTGAGGCCTGTAAAAATATAACATTATTATTATTATTGTTATTACTATAATCAGGTACTGATACCTGGATAAAAATGCTATTTCTCACTAGTGTAATAACACATGACCATAAAATTACCTAAAAATCTTTATTTTTTTCCCCCTTTAGAAATATTACCATCAAGTCATTATCATAATAACTAAAGCACCTTAAAAATTCTGTCTCAAATCTACATGGAGATGTATACTGTCTTTTTTACTATGCATGTTCTCACTGGCTCTTATTTAATGGCTTATGAGGACTGGGCCTTTGGCACTTTGTCTTGGAGACAAGACATTGGGAACATCTATTTTGGAAAGAGGAAATCATCTATAAAATATAATCAGCCTATAATGGCACAGCTACCTACAATGAGCAAGTTTCAGAAGTGGAATTCAGGCCATGCATTCTGAACCTGGAGAGCATGTTCTATGAATAAGAAGAATTTTATTAGCTGAAAATGTAGTAAAATTCTAAGCCAATTTGAAGGGCGTTTGTAACAGGTGAGGCAGATGTTCTAAGTGATCATGAATTATTTGGAAGCTCTCTCCATAGGGAAAAATAGAAGATCTAAAACCGTGGGGCGTTTTTCTTCTTTTCCCCTCCATCTCTTCTTTTGTTTTTCTTTCTGTCATTTTAACTGATTTTCAGAGGGTTTTAAAGGAATTTAGAAGTAAAATTGCCCAATAAATGCCATTAAATCTGCTTCCTCCCAGGTTGGGGAAACTGAGGTAAATGGGCTGTCTAACTCCAAATGAAACAGAACTGTCCTCCTTTCCTTTCTCCCTTCTCATCTCTCTTTTTTAGCCCTATTAGACTTTGCTCACAAGCCAAAGAAAGAACAGAATAAAGCAGATTGCAGAGGAATCTTTTGGAGTTTAAAGCAGATTCTGAGGAAGTGTGGTAATTCTGAGAAATCTTAATTAATGTCTGACTGGTGATTTCAGTACCTGGGGGCTTATGAAGAGAGTGAAGCCAGAAACAGAGGAGTTTATTTATAAAAGTCTCTGAGAGCTGCACAGATAGTCTGGTTGGAGACAGACTACTCACTCAAATACCCACACCAAGGGAGCAGAGTTGGTGAGGACTCTTAGTCCGGAAAACAGATCAGGGTACGTGGTCAAACCTTTTTGAAAGCTCCTTTCATTTCTTTGGTCTTCGATTCTCATCTATAAAATAGACTTAGCACGAATAATATATATGTACAATTAAATCAACAAGAAGCAAACCTATGCCCTGTCCTCAAAATATTTCCCCAAACTGAACCTGAAAACCTGAAAACTAACTAAATTAACTGGTTGAGAGAACACATTTTCAGCTGGTCATTTAACATCATAGAGAACCTAAGAATCCAAATGTTTGAAGTTGCAAATTTTTTTCCCACTGACCACAAACTGGTTAGTAGGTAGACATATAAGCTTTGGCTCCAGACCTTTGAGTGCCTTGTTGCTCCAAGTCTAAACTCTGCTTCTGGTTTTCAGGGGTCTCCATCAACTGGCCTTATCCTTCCTATCTAACTTAATTTCTCACCACTCCCTAATATTCACGATTAACTTGAATCAGGCTGGTGTTTTCTCCCCATGTCCTCTCATTCCCCTCTCTGTGCTGTTCTTGTTCACTTTCCCTGGGATAAATAAGCACAGTGTCCCTAGCAGTGTCCTTAACCATTAACGAGTTCATATCTTGAGTATGAGGCAGTAGGTGTCAGACGTTTGCAGTTTTCTGTGGTGGAGAAGTGGTGGGTAGGATACAGAGGACTTAGGCAGGTTCACTTTCTTTTTGACCCCTATGACTTTTTCTGTCTAGAAGAAGCAGAATGGGAAATGGACACTCATTCAACACCAAGATAAGTTGGTAAATGCTGTGGTGATGTATCTCATATGTTACCATTTTCTGTTCCTCCTTCAGCTCCCCAGCATTCCTGAGGCTCCCAGCTGTCTCCCGTGTGTGTGCACACCCAAGTCTGGTCAGCTAGCCTAGGATCTGCTCCTTATTTCTCTCCTCCTCGTTCTGTCATGGCTGCTGGGTGGGCTTTGTCCTATGGGCTCTGCTGCCCTTGCTACGGGGTGCTCCCCCTCTATAGATGACCTCCCCACTCCTGCCTCCTTTGGCCACAAATGCTACTTCAACTGAAGCCTTCTGCAGTACAAATCCCACTCAATATATGGTGGTAGAGGAACCCAAGGCAGTTGTCTCCACCATCTTACAGAGGTTTAGAAGGAAATAGAGCTTTTAGGTTTTGCTCACAGCCATCTCTCTCCCAGGGAATCCATGTTCTATACTTAGTCATCAAAAAAGGCTTATTGAAGCAGAGAAGGTAGATGGTGGGACAAAGAAGTGGCCACTTGAATACTGGAAAATGCAAGGGTTTTGGAGTCAACTGAATGTGGATGACTTTGCTTTCCTGGCTATTAGGTGTGTGATCTTGGGTTAATATGTCTTTTCAATGTCCCTACCTAGGAAGTGGACATAATAATATCTAACACATAAATCTAATGGGGAAATTTAATAGGATAATATATGAGCAGTGTTGGGAACATAGTAAACACTAGACTACTTTAAAAAATCAATAAAAATGAACAGAAACAGAATCCAAAAATGCCACAATGTGCTATAGAACTAAGAACAGCAACCGTATATTTCCCTTTCTCAAAAAAAGTCGCCTGTGTCTGTAAAACAAACCCTAGACGGTTTTGATTTATTCAGAACTCAATCTTGTTCCCATATGTTGCACAGGGAAATTCTTTCTCCACTTTTCCACTCAATATTGAGTAATCCCATCAGATTCCACCGAGCCTCATGCCCCTTTTGGGAAAGCTGACCTGGAGGTGAGAAGGAAAACAAGCGCCCCCAGCTATCGCTGCAGGAGACGTTCATGGTCCACTCAGGCAGCACCGTTGTCTCTGTCTCAGGTCTCTTCTTTGAACAACAAAAATAATCAGATCTTCTCCTTGAACTTACGTTTGTGGGAGGGGATGGTGAGGCCTGGGCAGACGTAGGAACCACCCCAGGTCTCATTGCCTTGATGGTCCCTGAGAGCTTCTTTGGTATCAGATTTTTAACTTTTGCGCCCTGAATGCTAATGTTTGAAATGCAACTGCAGGTCCCTGCAGTAAAATGCAACTCAGTTCTGGAATCTGGGATTCTGGGGTGGGGCCTTTCTTGTCTATCTGGGGACTTGTTCTTAGCTAGTCCTTCTTCCTCTTGTTGTTTCATAACCCTCACGAGACTGGGACTCCAGTTGTCCCAGAGCACCTGTCTGCACTAAAGACCCAAGACAAGCTAATTCAGACTGCAGAGTTCATGATTTAATGTTTTACTCCTCCCATTTCAACAAATACTTGTCAGATCTCTGTTACTCAGGCTGGGTGCTGGAGATACAAATATAAAAATAAGCAGGAGGTTCTGACACTGTTGTCCAAGAGTCTAGTAGGAAAAAATAGTCATATGTAAGTAATTTCAAAACAAGTGTGTGTGTGTTTGTGTGTGCACACTTTGTGTGCCCTAAAAGGAAAAAAGCATTAATTTTGCCCAGAGGTCTTTTAGATAACCTAGGGAGAAGTTGCGATGTGTGACAACTAGAACTGAATCTCCAAGGGTGGAACCCCAAGGGGCCCTGCAGGCAGAGGCTAGGATGCCTCTCATGTCCTGTGCAGGAGCATTGGGTCTTTTGGCAAGTACGGTGTTTCTCCATTATAAACTGAGCCATTAAAAGCCAGTGCCTGCCTGTCTCCTCCCTCACCATGAGGGTGGAGAAAGGTTCCTGAGGATTCAGTCACCTCCATAGGCAGGCACGGAGCCATCCGCTGCTGCTGCTACTGCTGCTGCTGCTGCTGCACCCACATTAACTCTTTTGGCTCCTGGAATGTTGTTAAGCGCTGGCCATGGGAGAACTCTGGCAGCAATTCAGGACGCCTGAGTTCTAGGTAGGCTCTGTGCCTACTTTGGAAAGGCATGTAACCTTTCAGAGCCTTAGTTTCCTGTTCTTGAGTTGGATAACTCCTACCCTAATAGCTATGCAGAAAAAAATGAGATTATAAATGTGAAAGCAAATGGAAAAACAACGCTAGTGCCCTACAATAAAGTTTTATTAATAATTAATCAAAAAGTATTTATTGAGTATCTGTGCTATACTCAGAATTTGGCTAGGTGCTAAATGAAACCCATTAGTCCAGTAGATTTATAATAACCAAGAATAAGGGTGATAACTTATATGAGGACAGGCATTGCTGTATTGCAGATGCTCAGTAGATGTTTGTGAATCATATAAAGCTCCCTGACCATGGTTGAAGAAAACTTTGTGGATGACTCAACAGTTAATGTGGTGGATGCCTCTGCTTTCCTGCCTAGCCTCTTGTGTTGTTGCTGCTGCTGCTTCTGATTTTGCCTGCAAGTTAAAGTAGAGGGGGATTCTTTATCCAGGGAACCCACATTTGTTGACTTGATTCCCTAAAAGTTCAGTCACATGATTTAGATGCAGGCTTGGAATTCCTGTTACAAAAAGGCAGGCTAATGAGCCAGCAAATACACCTTCAGTATAGACTGTGTACATGCTATCACCTAGGGTAGTGTTACAAAGACACAGAGGTGGGGCTTTTCTTTCCACACAGAACTTATGATGTCTTTGGGAAAACAAGCTATATTCATTTTAATTTCTACTAGTGATGAGTAGAAAGCTTTGTAACATTAGTAACAAAATATGAAAACAAAGCCCATATTTATATAATTAACTCTTTTAACATGTAAAGCACACAGTGAATTGTGTGTATTATGTTTGTGTGGAAATGCAATACATCAAGCAAACCTGTTTTGTGTGATACAATCAACATCAACATGAAACATATTTTTCTCTGTGATGATTAATTTTGTGTCAACTTGGCTAGGCCACAGAGCTCAGATAGTTGGTCAGACTTTATTCTAGATGTTTCTGTGAAGATGAAGATATATATATATGTATATATATATGTGTGTGTATATATATATGTGTGTATACATATATATATACATATATATGTGTACATATATATATAGATAAATAGATATATATATTAGATCAGATTACCATTTAAATCAGTAGGCTTTGAGTAAAGCATATTAGTCTCCATAATGTGGGAGGGCATCATCCAATCAGTTGAAAGCCTTAATAGAAAAAGATTGGTCTCCCCTGAGGAAGAGAGGGGATTCTGCCAGCAGGCTATGTTCAGACTTGAGCTGAAAGAACAGCTCTTCCCTGGGTCTCCAGCCTGCTGTCCTACCCTGCAGATTTTGGACTTGTCAGCCTCTACAATTCCTTAAAATAAATCTCTATATATCTCTATCTCTATACATACATAGCCATATGTGTGTGTGTGTGTTGTATCTATATACATCCTGTTGGTTCTGTTTTTCTGGAAAACCCTGTCTTCCACTGTCCTGAGAATACCCAATTCAATAAAATAATCTAGAGTCCCTTATGATAAGTGGTCACATCTCTTCATGTAGGGTGAGGGCCCTTTGTGGGTTGCATGTTTGTGGTGGGGTTGGGAGTGAGGGGAATTTCCAGACACGTCTTCTCTCTTTCTTGGTCATTTTCTCTGCCCTCTGGCTGGCTGCTGTAATTGACTCCTCCAGGGTTAGTGCATGGGAAGGAAGGAGGGAACATACAAAGTCCTGGTGGGAACTGCACTGTTGTAAGCCAGTTTCAGAATCTCTGGGCCTGGCTAATATTTCAGCTGATTCTTTCCCTTGTGGGTGCTTTCATGGGGATGCCAGAGGCTGCAGACCCAGTGGCTCGACTGGCCCCTGACATGCGCGATGCCTTTCCTTTGGCCGACCTGTTCTCCAGGGATCCAGTTCACACATGACCCCGGTCTTCTTGGGCAGGACTTAAAATGGCTCTAGGCTGGCTCTGTCTCCTGTGGAGTCTTCCTATGCATATAACATACAGTGACAGAGAATTGATCTTGTGCCAGATACCACTTTAAGCACTTTACATATATTAACTCATTTAATTCTCACAACAATTTTATGAGGTAAATACTTATCTCTTTCACAGAAGAGGAAAATGAGGCTCAGAGAAGTTAAGCAACTTACTCAAGGCCACACAGCTGCTAAGTGTTAGAGCTTCAGAGTTGGGCAGTCTGGCTCTGGAGTGTGTGCTTTTAAGGCAGACACCAGGTTCCATGGGAAATGCAGGTGTGCTCTTTGTCCTTCCATGTGCCCTCCTCAGTGGAAGCAGCTCCTTGGCCTGCCTCTTATTTTCTAGAGTTCCTGATATCCACTCTGTGTATAAACTCCAGAGGACTTGTATCAGCTAGCCAAGTGGTCCCATTGAAGTCCTTTCCCCCACTCCTTGCCCCAACACTGAGTTTGAGTTGGTGGGTGGCAATCCCTTTTTTCCATGAAAGGAAAAAGTTTTCACAAAATCCTTTCTTTCTCTCTAGTTTTCTATATTCTTCAAGTGGTAAAGGACTAAAGAGTCATGAAACCTATTAGAAAATTCTGCATAGGGCGGCCTAGTACCTAATTTGGATTTTCCCATCCATGGTATTTTGGTATCTCTTGCAGCTGCAATTTTTATATCTTACTATATATACATATGCATATTATATATATGGAATGATTATGATATATCTAATTAAGTACAAATGATAAGCAGTACTGAACACAAATGACTGTGATTGGTCTGAGGCAATTCACTATTTTTTTTTCATACTTTGTTTGTTTTACTTTGTTACTGTTATCTTCATCCTCTTTTTCATTTCACACAAGCTTACATGTTTTAAAGCTCAAAGCCATGGGCATTAATCATTTATTTCTGTTCACTTCCAATATGTTTCCCTCATGACTCTTTTCTCTCTGGCCCCCAGATTTCCCTGGGGGCGAGGTGGGATCTCTGGGTTCATAGTCTTTGTCTTTGCATAAGGGTCTGGGGCGTTGTAGGTCTTCTGTTCCCAATCCCCAGTGCTGACCCATGCTGAGCATGGAACCCATTAAAAAATGCGTAGCTATCTTAGCCCACATATCTATTCTTGGTACCCACCAAACTCATATCTACCTTCTCTACAAACACTGCCTCACCCCTTTGGCCTAGGCATGTGTATAATGATGACATAGTTAGCCTTCAGGAGAGGAAGGACACTAGAAACAGTCTGGGGCTATTTGGGCAGGACATTTTGGGGTCTAGGGTGCATGTGGGGAATGACAGGCCAGAAGAAGTAGAGAGCTGGGCCTTGAAGCATGGGTTCTTGGGCTGGGGACTCTTGCCCTTTCAAGGACAATAGGAATTGTTGGTGTTATCTACTTATACCTGCAGTGCCCTCCCCATCATTGTGCTGCCCTAAATTTCCCCCAAGGTGATACCACCCCTATGGATTTAGTTAGTTATAGCTTCAGCAGGGTGAACTAGAAAAATAGCCTAAGAATCCAGCTTTTGCAGGTTGGAAGAATTCAAATAACCACATACTCTCTGCATACTACCTACGGAAAGCTGTGATAGAAAGGAGAGGCAGAAAATTAAATGGTGGCTATAGAGATTTCCATATGGTGAGTGTGATTATTTCTTTCTTATTTTTAAAATTGTTTCATCAAGTGAGTTGAGCTCATGGAAAATTATTCAGTCATAAGACAGCCCTGGAAAAATCTATCTTGGCCATGGTGGGCCTTCCAGTTTTAAAAGACTTTATTCATATGTCTAGACAGGTTAACTTGAAGTTAACCATCTTACTTCACAAGAACCAAGCTCTCAATCTATTTACATATTTTTTATTACCCCCCAAATATCCTAAGACTCAAAAGATTGGGGTGGGGGGAAGTCAACATTATTTTAAAATGATCAGGAGGCCTGAGATCATAAAAATCACAAGTCAGTGTCTTTGGCTGGAAAATTCCTGGATTGTGCTAGAGTTTGACTCCTGCTGAATCTCTTATGTGAAATTGTATGATCGAAGCATTCCATCTCAGATTTCCTTGGCCACTCATTTTCCACTTCACCCTCTATCCCTAGTTTGTCTCTCCATCTAGGTTTCCATTAAAGCTGAAATGATTAATGAGGCTTTTTGAGTATATAAATGCATTTGCATGTTGGCATCAGCAGAAAAGGTGGGACTGAAGTGTCTCCTATGTGGTACTATAAAGTTAAAAAAAAAAACAGCTTAAGGCTCCCTTTGGAAGTAAGGCAGTGAGGACCACATGGTGCCAGAGGGAGCATCATTTACCGTTTACAAGGTGCATGCCTCCCAGCACTAATGCAGGGATTTTGGCTTTAATCAGAAACTTCGACTGGTAGAGAACTGTGTCTGTGGTTATCGCCATGTTGATTATTACCAATTCTGAGACCAGTGCTAATAGGCTTAAATATGGATGAACTTCTGGGTGTGTGTGTGTAGTTTATAAAACAAATAAATCTCACTTTATACAATAGATATTTAATACATGACTTAATCAATTCTTTAAATAAAAATAAAATAAATACTTCAAATGCACGGTGAGCTTGAGCTTTCTTTTTTCTTTTTTCTTTTTTTTTTTTTGAACTAAACTTGACTTGCAGTATTATATTAGTTTTAGGTGTAGAATGCAGTGATTTGTCATTTAAATACCTTACAAAATGATCACGATGTTAAGTTTAGTAACCATCTGTCACCATACAAAGTTGTTACCACATTATTGACTGTATTCCCTATGCTGTACATTACATTCCTGTGACTTATTTTATACCTGGAAGTTTCTATTTCTTAATCCCCTTTACCTAATTTACCTGTTCCATTGCCACCCTCTCCTCTGGCAACCAACAGTTTATTCTCTCTACCTATGAGTCTGTCTGTGTTTTGTGTGTTCAGTTGTTTTGCTTTTTCAGTTCCACATATAAGTGAAATCATATGGTTTGTATCTTTCTCTGTTTGACTTATTCATAGCATAATACCCTTTAGGTCCATCTATATTGTCACAGATTACAAGAGTTCATTCTGAGCTTGCTTTTCTTTTTTAATTTAAAATTTGTTGGAGAAAATATTTTTAATAAATAGAAAAATATTGCTTATATATAGAAGGAAACATCTGTTATTATTATAAAGATATAAATGATAAAAAATTACCTATAAATTCATTACAATGCAAATCAAAATATCAGCTAGGTTTTCTATGAAACTCGACAATATGATACCAAAAATAAAATAGAAGGATTGAATTAACATTGTAAAGAATAAGAAGGGAAAATATACCTTAATAGGTTTCAAGTTTTTTTATATATATATGTATTTTTAAGTTTTTATTATAACTAACATACAATATTGTATTAGTTTCAGGTGTACACCATAGTTATTCAACATTTATATGCTTAACACCTTGCTTTTCCAAAGAATTCCTTTTTTTCTTTAATTAAATTTATAAAAAAATACCACCTAGAGTTAGATTTCTTTCTGTCATCACATATTTGATCCATTTTACACCATCTACCTTCCCCCTCCCCACCCTGATAACTACTAGTCTATTGTCCATGTCCATGACTCTCTGTTTGTCCTGTTCATTTGTTGCTTTTAGGTTTATATCCCACATGTAAGTGATATAGCAAATTCCTCATCAATTTTTTTAAAAATACACATTTTTGGACTATTTTTTAAGTATGTCAGGACTCCTCTCTAGTATTCTAGTTTACCTCCATGCATTTTATTATATATACTACATACATTTTGGCTTAAAATGAAAAGGTAGTCATGAAAACATATTTTAACCTTGATCTCAATTTTGATTTCTGAAGTATGTTTGCATGAAAAACTGTCTAAGTAATGAATCCTTATGTTAAGTATAGAACCACTACCTTGTTTGCTGGTCAAATCCATGTGCATCAATGGAGAGACAATCTTTTTGAAGAGAAAGGAGAGTGAGCTTTGGATTCAGAGCTTTAGGTTAAATTCTAGTTTCTCCAGGTGTCCTTTGGCCTTGGGTGAATTGCTAAGCCTCACTGAGCCTTGGGTTCTTTTGCTTCAAAATGGGACTAATCAGGTTTGTGTTACTTCGTTGAAGCCACCATAATAAGGGCCTCTGTAAGGCAGATAGCCGTGAAAAGGGGTTGACCTGTATGTTAGTGTTGGGAGAATTTGGTCTTCCAGCTTCCACGGTTATCCTTAGATGGCTTGAGATGGAAATGAGCATCTTTCGCTCTACTTAGCTACAGGTGGCCCATCATGTTCTTTCCTCTTAAAAGGGAAGTCATCATTCTAGAGGGGTAGTATTATCTAACTTGTTTTAAGAGAACCAGTAAATGAAACTAATTACCAAAGCAAAAAGAAAGTTTAAGAGAAATGTATTTTAAAGCTTTTTAGAAAGCAACTTCCCAGAGTTCTCACATGTAATGTAGTTGAAATAAATATTAAGGGAACAGAAACATCCTGAGAGGAGAGGAAATATTTAAAAAGGGGCCATAAGAACCTCAATCATTATACCACAGACATTACTTAGCTAAAAGCTTTTTTTTTGGGATGTGTCTTTTTATGCCCATGAATGTCACTACTGATAGGTGTTTTAGAATGGTCAAATGTTGACCACCTCATGGGGCTTATATCTTGGAGCTTTCTTATAAAGTCAGTCTCAGAAAGACTCTTATCTCTACTCTTGCATCTGCTGCCACCACTCCTGATCCATACAGTGGAGCCTCTTGGGAGAAAGTGGCATTGCGATTTAGCTTGGTATTCTACTTCATGATCTCGACCTCTGTCTCCTTCAGTTCTGGGAGCTGAGGTCAGGGAATCAGAAACTGCCAGTGGCAGTTGATAGAAGTCTACCTGTTTCCATGTGAAACGAGGCTTCCTGAGGGTCTGGTCACTGACCACAGTGAGGATGAGGGCAAGAGCAGAAGCTGCCCCTGGACATCAGCTGATCTCCAGGGCCAGAGGGGAAGGCAGAGCCTCTACATTAGGGTTTTTCAGACTCTTGGTCTTGGGTTGTAAAATTAATTTAATGGATTGAGGACAGTCTTTTTAAATACTTAAAAAAGATGAGAATAGAAATAGAATATATTATACAGTACTTAAGGATAAATACTGTTTTCTGAAATTTTATTTTAATTTTATATATATGTATATATTATTATATACCCATATGTATATATGTACATTTATATTCTGCACTGAGTTGTGATAGAAAATGTTTTTCTTTTAGGATGTGGCAAAATTTCTTTTAGGATGTAGCATGTGCCAAAAAAATGTTCTTTCAGCAGTCGCTACTTTTCATGACCAAAAAAATAATTAACAAAGTTTGTAGATCGTGGAGTGATTTTACAGAGATACACATGTGCATGCATGAATGCATGTGTGCACACGTGCGTGCACACACACACACACACACACACACACACACACACTTTACTGCTTTCCCCAAAGTAACACACAAACCTACCTTCTTAAATTTCAAATATGAATAAAGCCCAGTTGAAACCATGTCCTCCTCAGTTTTGTAAATCCAAGACAATATAAGGAGTTAGAATAGGACTGTTGTTTCTCAGGGCCATCACTCTAGAAGGCTGGGGTGAAATACTGAGATCCATTATTGGGACATAAGAGACCGTGTCTTGGTAAATTGTCATTTTAAAGTGGGGGGAATTCTTTTGAGGCCTTTTCTGATCATTCTGGAGTGAGAGGAAGGAATGGAGAGAAAGAGAAGGATTTGAAGGAAAAGTGAAGGTATCAAACACTTTTGCTCTTACCACATGAATCCTGAGCAAGCTGAGGAAGTAGCTAATGAGGGACACAGAAGAAAAGATCTCCTTGTAGTTAGTGGCATTGTTTCTGTAAAATTCTAGATGAGGCATTCATACCAGGATCCAACTGCCTAAATGCTACCATGTTAGACTTGTGAATATAGCTGGCTGAAGCTGCAGATGCCATAATTAATCTAACAAGGTATTGATACTGGAAGAGAAAAAGGAATGCTTAACCTGGTCTAGTGAAGTATGTCAATGAATAATGGGATGAAGTTAAGAGAAAGTAAAATTGGGCTGAATATCAAAGAAAAAAAATAACCTAACAGAAAGGTCTATTACATGGTGGAATGGTCTCTCCAGGGGGACAATGGCAGGGCCATGGTGCTGGAATCATTTACAAGTCACCTGTGAAAAGCCCCTGAGAATATGCTAGGGGAACAGGACTGAGTTGACAAAAGTGGACAGTTGACCCAAAGGCCTTTTCCTTCTTTAGTGTCTACAATTCTGTGATCATCTTTCCTTCATTGAAGCACTCCAGCTCTGGCTACTCTCTGGGGCTTGAAACCATTGAAGTAACTGTTAGTAAGATATCCAGCAAAGAAACATTTTTGAAGAACCATTCGTTCTTTGCCATCTTTTTCCGTTCAAAACTGAGCTGGAGAGAAATGAATAGGATAAAGGAAACAAGAAAGAAATTAGAGTTTATTGTTCTTAGAGCTGACATTATTATTTTAGTCTGCATTTATTCATTCAAAATATTTGATCAAATGCAAAACTATTCTTAAAGGTTGTATTCAAATAAAGGCAGTTCCTTTGGGACTACACCATACTAAATTTCTTATTTCTCAACAGGTTGTTTTAGTATTGTATAGAAAAAAATCTCTTTTAGCAGTTGTTTAACAGATGAAACAAGTTCTTGGATAAGCAGCATTGTTCCATCTGCAGCATGGTTAGAACTCTTGCACATTTGTATTTTTGTGTTTCAGAATTATTCAGGCAATAAATTACTGAGGATGTCAACTTTATGCTGAAACAGAAATGACCTACTTCGTGAGGATATCATGTATTTTAAATTTAACCTTGTGCCTTTTCTTCAACTTGGAACAGAAGAAAGTGAGTGAAGAACGGTAAGTCCTAAGCTTCATAAGCATGATCAAAAAGAAATCCAAAATAGCTAAAATATAGTGAGCTGTTATTATGTGCTGGACATTATTCTGAGGGTATGGTATACAGCAGGTGTTTTATTACAATTTAGGAAACTGAGGCACAGAGAGGTTTAAAATCTTAGCCAGGGTCACAAAACCAGTAAGAGGCAGAGTTTGGATTTGAACATGTAGTCTGGGTCCAAAATCTGTACCTTTAACTATTATTATTCTATCAACTCTGTAAGTGTAGTTTCTTATTTCCTTTAAGAACAATGGTGAGGACAGATATTTTGGTCTCTCTTGTTTACTAATGAACCTTCAGAGCCTAGAAGAGTTCCTGGCACATAGTAGGCACTCAATAAATTTTGGCTGAAAGAGTAAGTGGAAGTTGGTATTGACAGTTCTGAGTTTTTTAATGCCAAATTCATTTATTCCAAATTTGCTGACTAAAGGAAAAAGGCAACTCTTTGTCTCTCCTGTTAATTTAAAAAAAAAAAAAAATCTCTTAGCTTCAAAAGTTTCTTCTCCAGGATGCCTTCCTTGACCTCTTGGAATAGATTAGCTACCCTTTATACAGGCTCTAAAAATATCCTGCATTTCCTTGACATGGCAAAATTTTACACGTTATTGTAATTATTTGTTTAGGTGTCTGTCTTCCTGGCTACATTATAAGCTCTGCAATGGTAGGGTCTGTGTTTTGCTCACTATTTGTACCTACAGAACCAGCACCGAACTGGGCTCAGAGAGGTCTATTTGTGGGTAGTTGTTGAATGAATGCTGGAAATAGGATATTGTTTTAAATTTACTTTTCTACTTATTATCTATACAGAACTGTCAAAATCTGTATTACCAAATTACCTCAAAACCCAGGGGCTTAAAACAATAATAAATATTTATTAATACTGAAAATTTCTATGGGTCAAAAATTCAGGAGTGTATTAGCTAGGTGGATCGTCAGCTAGGGCTGCAGTCATCTGAGGACTTGACTAAGGCTGGAGGATGCACTTCTGAGATGGCTCCCTCAAAGGTCTCTCATTGGGTTGCCTCGGTTACTTTTCACATGGGCCTCTCCATAAGACTTTTGAGAATCTCAATGATATGGCAGCTGGCTTTTCCCAGAATGAGTGATGTAAGGAAAGATGGTGGTGAATGTTGCAATGCCTGTTATGATCTAGCCTTGGAAATTACATACCACTGTATTCCATCAGCCATGTAGATGGGTCCTGATTCAGTGTGCGAGAAGATGCTACAAGGGTATGGATACCAGGAGGTGAGGATCAGGAGAAGCCATATTGGATATTGCTTGCCACACATACCATTTTACATCTCCTCTTCCTATCAAGCCTGTGAGATGTTTTCCCTATTTTACAGATGAGGAAACTGAGACTGACAATGATTTGCTTAAGATAATATGCTGAACTTGATTTCAAGTTTATTTCCTATAAATTAAGTGTTCTTTCCAACATATCATAGCAGTATGTGACTAATTAGTTATGTACAACTTTGAAAAAACTCAGGATACCAATATCTAAATACCAAATTAGAAGTATTACTTACATTATAAAAAGATTCCCCACACCACAGGATTACTTAAATGACATATTCAAAATGATTCGATTTATCGAACATGAATTTTAATGATGTGATTTCTGAAGACACATTTTTTAGGTAATATGAAATATAGTTTGAAAATGTGTGTGGGTTTGAAACATTAGATCGTGAGTTTCTTGAAGGCAAGAATAGGGTCAGCTACATCTTCAATACAAACCTTGGGACCTAGGCCAAAGAAAACTTTCAATAAAAGTTTATTAGATACACGATTATGGCAAAATATCTGTAGCTACAGTTTCTTAAGATTCTTTTTGCGTATGAAAAGTTGACACATTATTTTTAGATAACATTTTATCCTTATAACTAAGAGTCTGATCCCTACTGAGCTTTGTATTACTAGACTACCTAAAATTTATTTAGGTATTAGTACTGGCCTGATGTAACAGACTGAGAAATTTTTTATCGCTGCTGAGTTACAAGGTTGAAAAACTGACAGATGTTTAATGAAAGCAAAGAAAAAGGTAAAGAAAAATCTCATCTAAAGAACGATTGAAATACCTGGTGTTCAGAATGCACAGGAAATGGAACAGGGTTTATTTTTAGACTCAATTAACCAACCACACCAGTATCCTAAATCTGAATAAAATCTTTTCCATTGGGAAAAAATACAGAAGTAGTTTTAAAATGTTTTTCAAAATGCATTGCACTTAAATTGGTTTAAAGACTTGAAGAGATTTCTATCTGTTGTTTTTTTTTTTTTTAAATAGCCAGGGATCTATTATTTTCTGATTTGAATACCATTGTTATTTGTAAAGATTTTACAAGAGAAGGTGAACAAATATGCTTCTTTGAAATGATTCCTTATCAAGTCTTGTCTGTAAAATTAGTGGATTACTCAGGTTATGACTGTATGGTCATTAGCATAAGCTCACATAGGGGGTCAGGTTATGGCAGGACATAGATAAAAGATGAAAGAGTTAAAGAAAGGTATTTATTGAATTAACTACATTTAAGGATAGGAGGTTAGCATTAGAATCCTGATCACGTTGATAGCATGGTATGAATATTTTACAACTTTGTATAGTTTACTTTTGTGATGGTGGTAATGTAAGATGAGTTTTGTTCATCCTGGTTCAGGTAATGTAGATATATATTTGCAAGTGTAAATTTCTCAGCTAAGTTTTCTGCATGGATTTGGTATTTGTCTGTTTTCTGTCTAAATTTCCTGTTTAGGGTCTGGAAGGAGAAGCATCTACAACAGGAATGATGATTACTCATTACGTGAGATCATCCCCCTTTCTCACCCATGGCAGACATTTGTCATGGCACATTTTCTCCACAAGTCATTGATGGGGGTTTGCAAAAGAGCAAGAGATTGGCAAAATTAGGAGAGGTCAAAATTATAACCAATGAGAAGTACTGTATAACTAACAACAGATATAAATTTGCCTTGAAAAATAAATAACTTGCTTGTCATTGGTTAAAGGTAGTAAATTAGACTCCCTTGAGGGGAGTTATTAGGAAAGCATTTTCTCTTTTATGTACGTTGTCATGCATTGTCATTTAATGTTTTGAATATCGAGAAATATGTGGCATTTTAACAAACTTTTAGTTAAAAAATTTTTTTAAACCAAGAACATTCAAAAGATTGGCTCCCATTTTTATGCAGAATTTCTCCATAAAAGGCAAAGAAGATTAAAACTAGAAAAGACAACTGCGACCACTTATTCCAACTTTCTCTCTATTTTACCCTTGCAAAAACTGAGCCTTGGACTGGGGAGCTGATCCATCTAAGTTTACAAAGCTCCTGGATGATACCAGTGGGGCTATAGTGAAATGGCTGCCGTCTTAGTTGGCTGTTCCATTTGTATCACCACAGCCCCTATAATGACAGCATGAAGGAAATAGATTTCAAAATCTCTTCAACTCTAAGGTATAATATTTCTCTTTATCCCCTTGTGAACTCTCTGATTCAATTAATTAATTAAGTAATTTTTTTGTCTCTACCTACTAGAGTCTAAACTGCATGAGGACTAGTTCTGTATCTGTTTTGCTCTCTACTATCTCTCTACTATATCCCCCTCATTTATTGAAGATATAGTATGTGTTTAAAAAGCAGATGGTATTGAATGAAGGAGTTGAGACGAGGCTCAGAATCTTTGCTAATGTCACTCTCCAGATAGCTGCAACCAGTTAGTCGGAGTTAGCTTCCTAGTAACCTGTGGCAGATAGACTCCAAGGTCACTCCTGTGATCCTCTCTTCTGCTGTCCATACCCCATATAATTCTCTCCTTTGGGAGAGAGAGAGATTGGTGACTTACTTTTACTAATAGAATACAACAAAGGCGAACACATGTGTGTGATTACATGAATGCAATTCCGCTGTAACACCTGTCTTGCTAAGAAACATTCTCCCTAGCCGCTTTTGAAGGAGCAAGCTGCCATGCTGTAAGTTGCCTTTAAAGAGGGTCATTTGACAAGAAACTGAGGGTGGTATCTAGATGATATCCAGCATGAAACTGAGGCCTTCAGTGAAACAGTCTATAAGGAACTGAATGCTGCCAACAACCAGGTAAGCATGGAAGTAGATCCTTCTCCAGTTGAGCCTCAGATCAGACCCTGTTCCTGACAATACGTTGATTGCAGTCTTATAGGCTCTATAATATAGAGGACCCAGCAGAGCCGTGCCTGGACTCCTGGCCCACAGAAACGATAAGATAGTATTGTTTGAAGCTGCTGTTTGTTATAATTTGTTATTGAGCAATAAAAAACTAATACAGCCACCCCTCATTTAGATATATTTCTTTTATTTGGAAATTCACAAACTAGAACTCTATACCAGGTTTGGAGTATTTTTTAAAAATAATTTTTAATTTTCAATTATAGTTGACATTTATTAGTTTCAGTTGTACAACATAGTGGTTAGACATTTATATAACCTACAAAGTGATCACCCTGATAAGTCTAGTACCCATCTGACACCATACATAATCATTACACTATTACATATGAGGAAGCTTGTAGGTAAATAATTGCTTTTCTCTTGCTGCTTTTAAGATTCTTTCTTTGTCTTTAACCTTTGGCATTTTAATTATGATGCCTCTTTGGGTTCATCTTGTTTAGTACTCCAGGCTTCTTGGTCTTGTATGTCTGTTTCCTTTGCCAGGTTAGGGAAGTTTTCCATCATTATTTCTTCAAGTAGGTTTTCAATTTCTTGCTCTCTTCTCCTGCTGGTACAACCTATGATACAAATGTTGGTATGCATGGTTTTATCCCAGAGAGAGGCCCCTTACACTATCCCCATTTTTTTAAATCCTTTTTTCTTGTTGCTGTTCTGCTTTGGTGTTTTGTGCTATCTTTTAAATCACCGAACTGATCCTCTGCTTCATTTAATCTACTGTTGATTCCTTCTAATGTATTCGTTTCAGTTATTGTCTTCTTCATTTCTGACTGGTTCTTTTTTTATATTTTCTGTCTCTTTGTTAAAGTTCTAACTGAGTTTATTTAGTCTTCCCCTAAGTTCATCAAGCATCCTTATAATCACTGTTTTGAACTCTGCATCTGGTAGATTGCATGTCTCCATTTTGTTTAGTTCTTTTTCTGAAGTTTTGTTCTGTTGTTTCATTTGAGGCATGTTTCTTTTTCTCCTCATTTTAACTGTCTCCCTGTGTTTGTTTCTATGTGTTAGGAAAAGCTGCTATATCTCCTGATTTTGGTTGAATGGTCTTATGTAGTAGGTGTCCTTTGGGGCCCAGTGGTGCAGTCTCCCTGGTCACCTGATCCAGGTGCTCCAGGTGTAGTCCTTGTGTGGGTTGAGTGTGCCCTCCAGTTGTAGTTGAGTGTTGGTTGCTATTTGCACATCAATGGGGGTATTGACCTTCAGGCTGATTGGCTATAGGGAATGGCTCTGACTATAGCAGGGGAGCTATTGTGCAAGGGCTGACCCTACGGAATAGGATTTGCTTTAGCTGGGCTCTAGTGCCTGCCAGATCCGCTCTTTGGGTGTGTCATTTGTGGAGGTGGTTGGGTGGTGCTGTTGTGTGATCTGAAGCCGGCCATCAGCTGTGTTGGTTCTAGGGCCTTTTGGGAGGGCTGCTGTTACAGACCAGGTTTAGTTGCTGCCTGTACCCTGCCCAGGGCCACCTTGTATAGGGTACAAAATTATCTGCACTTGTGCTGGGCTTGGAGGCACCTGGGAGAGGCTAAGCTGCGAACTGAGGCCGGCTTCCAGTAGTGCTGGGCTTGGGACCACTTAGCAAGAGGTATGGGACATGCTGTGGCCCACTGCTGCTTGTTTGAAGCTTGTGAACCTTTGAGAGATTTTAGGAAAGTTTGTAGTACAAGCTGAGAAATTCTGCTTGTATGGAAAAGCCACTGGAAGTGGCTTGGGTGGGCCTGCTAGTTGGATGGGGCGAGGTCTCAGGGAGTCACCAGGGCAGAGTGAACAATGTTAGCAGGTTGATGGAGACTCAGATACGGTGCCCACCTGCGCCTGCACATGCAGGCTGGGTGTAGGGAGGGCTCCACAAAGCAACAATATGGTACCTGCCTGGATAGAGCTGCCCCTCCAGCCCTCTTCCTGAAGTCAGATTATTCAGTTCCTCCCCATATGTGCCCAGTGCCTTTTGAGCTGCTGCCCCAGCCCTGGAGCTCAGAGCAAGTGAGTCCATCAGCAAGTATGTCTGTGTGCTTGGGCCCTTTAAGAGGAATGCCTAGGTCTACTACTAGCCCTTTGTTTCACTCAGCCACAATGTCCACTGGTTTTTACAGCCATAAGTTGTGGGAATTTCTCTTCCTGGTACTAGAACCCTGGGCTGGGGAACCCAGTCTTGGCTGGGACCCCTTAATCCTCAGGGGAGACCTCCGCACTTGAGATGTCCATCTTTTCTCCTACTGCCACACGTGGGTGTGGGATATCCTTAGTTATAGGACTTCGGTTCAGCTGGTCTTCAGGTGGTTGTCAGTGATGGTTGTTCCGTAGTTTAGTTATAATTCTGATGTGGTCATGGGATAAGGGGAGCACAGCGTTTACCTCAGGTTTGGAGTGCTCTTAATCCAACACTATGATCTAGGGGAAAATGAAGATCCCTTTCAAAAATAAAAGGTTTAGGTTCTAGTTTTAGTTTCATTGAATCCACAATGTCACAGTGTTCAGATCTTTATAATCTACTGGTGCTTAATCATGGCTTATTTATGGAAGTCAGAATTCTCCCTGTACTTCTACTCACTTGGTTGCCAGCATTCAGGCTAATTCACAAGATAGGCTGGGCAGGAGTCAGGGTAGGGAAATATCTCAGTATCTCTGTTTTTATCTAAAAATGCTTTTCAACAGTTCGACTTCTTAGTTACTTCAAGTTTACATTACAAATTCGTTAGTAGGTGAGTAACCAAAGGTTCCACTCTCTGAAAAGGTCATTTTCATTTAAAATGGTTTGTCTGTGTAGACTGTGTTTTAGTAAAGATTGATGGAGCCCCTCCAAAAAATGTAGTCAAATAATTTTTTTATAAATCTAAATGATCTTAATGATTTTTATTGCTGAATTTTGTGGAGTTGGAAGTTTCTATGTACCGTGAAATTCTGGCTCTGCATTTCAAAGCCAAATAGAAATAAAATAGAAGGTGTAAGTTTGCATTGTGTTTGTCTTATCTTTCTATTTTAATGAGTAATTAATATCAGTACCTTTTACTCTTCAAAATAATTGCTGTTTAGCAAAATAAGCTTTATATCACATCTCATTTTTCCAAACTGATTCCACAAAATTTTACTTGGATATTCATAAAAAACTCATCAAATAATGAGTTGAAAATGTTTTATGAAGACAGTGTTAAGTTGGTAGGCAAGATCTATGGGTTCCTGGAGATATATTACTTGTGCTTTTGCAATTTTTTAGAATTACAGGACCTTGGCTACACTTTTCTATTATTACCTTCTTTATCTATCTCTACCTACTGTAGACTAAAGAATACCTTTTATTTTGGAGATTTTTTTTCTTCCATATATTCAAAGCACTCAAAACAGCCCTTAGGATTTCTTTGCCAGGCGTTATTTCCAATGCCTAGGAGAGCTAGCCTGCAATACTGGATTCTACCATTAGGTGCTGCTCTTTAACATATGATATTTAGCACAGTGATTTTTTTTTTTTTTTTTCAGATAAATTTGAGGGCACAGAAGCACCCCTGCTGTTTTACTTTGTGCAATAGGATTTTGATAATTTTAATTTGAAGAAATATTAGTTCTTATAAGCAAATTGAAAGCCACAGCCCTAACCTGAAAATTTCTAAAGTTTGATATTTAAAGTTTAGGTAAGTGAGCCATTCTAGTAATGCTATAAAGCTTTACTTTGACAGAATAAACTTTTTTTATAGAACTGAAAGGTCTTTCTTGTAAGAAATGTATCAGATATATTTAAAATGAATAACTTGGGAAGGATCTTTCGAATAAATTTTTAATTCAAAATTTTAATCTCTTTTTTCTTATGTGAGGTAGAAATTACCCAAGTATTTTGGTTTCACTGGTAAATACATAAATTTTCCAGGTGCAATTGAATTTTTTGAAATAAGTAAAAAATTATGCTTTTTTGTTTGCTCATTTGTTTTTAGAAATGTAGAAAGCATTCTAGAGAAGAAAGAACTTTTACTGAAAGGGTGGCATTTCTCATCTTTGTCCTTCTCTACCAGACTTGGGATGAACAATTTTGGCAGCAGCAGCAGCTTTTTTGTGTGTGTGTGTGGGGGATGGGGTGGGGTGGGAGGTGGATCACAAATACAATAGATCTGAGCTAATAATTCAATGCTGAAATGATCTCAAGTTCCATGAAAATTTGAAGTAGGATGTCAGAGTGGCTCAGACACAATGTTTTGTGACAATAAGCAGCCAATACCATGGCAGAAGCTGTGGAACTTACGGGTTAACTCTGGGTGTTCCATTAAGACTATCAACTCTACTCTATCAGTTCCTGGAAAGCTACTTTGGCAGGGAAAGATAAAAGTTAAACCTGGGGAGTGGGAGATAGGTATAATAAAAGTAATAAAAACCATACAGCTCACTATATTTCAACAGAGGGCCTTATATTCAGGTAAGAAGTTATCTTTATAGGATGGTTTTTTCCCCCTTTATTCTTTACCTTTTTTTTTCTTTATAAAAAAATATTTGCTGATCTTGGAAAATTGTTTCCGTGAATGAAACTCTTCACTTTAGGGTTGATATGTTGTGACTTATGAAAATTTGAAATACCTGTTATGGATCAGCTCTCACTTAGCAAAGGCTGTATTTGTCAGGTGGTGATTGAAGTTGTAAATCAGTATTCTGGGATCTGGAATTTCCTATAGTGAAGCAAATAGCTGCAAACATCAGCTTAAAGAATAAAATAAAATGAAACAAGCAGTAATAATAATAAAAAAAAAACCCTTGACAGGCAAATTTGGTGTTACACGTTGTGCATTCCTTTTCAGTCTCTCAGACTTTCTGAACACTATAATTTGTTTGTACTGCTGTATCACTATCATCAAAGATATAGGACTTCATTAGTTCTTCTCTCTTAGGAATGTCTTTTTTTTTAAGAGAGAGGAATGCATAAAAGTTTAGCCACTTGAATCTGTGTGTAATCACTCTTCCTTGCAAAAGTCTTATGTTTTTATAGTATGGGAAAGAAAAGAAGGAAGGAAAAATATAAAGAAAGGAAAGAAAAATGAAGGGGAAGGAAGAAGAGAGGAAAAGAAGAAGAAAGAGGGGAAGAAGAAGAAACTTAGGGGCAAATGATAAATTTTCTTTTGAAAAAGTTAAACACTAAGGTGACAATACTGTCATGAAGATCTTTTTTTCAGACCTCCATAGCCACCTAGCTCCCAAGTTTAAGAACTGTTAGAAATAAGTAGCTCACATTTACAGCACAATGTTAGTAAACAACAATTTAGTTTCTTTATTGTCTGTGGAAAAGACTTTGTCCTTGCTGTGGAACATGGCTGAATGGTCACCCTAGTTTTAGTTCAAGTGTCTTGAAACATTTGAATAGAATTAAGATTAGCTTGGGTGAGAGTTGATACATAAGTGGCTTTAACTGTCTGTTGGGCTAGAGTAATGGGTTATTCATGGCCTAAGCTGATCATTTAGTCACAGGTCTAAAGACCTTGTCTACTTTTGCTCTCTAGAGGTTGAGATCAGCTCCTAAGACAGCTGTCCAGGATGCAGAGTAGAGCTGAATTGTTAAAGGCAACTTCCAGCAGGTGGTGGAGAATGTTGCATTGGGTGCTCTTCTGTATTAATGATCACTTTTTCTCTAGCTCCAAAGATAGCTTGACAGCTTTTCAAAAAGAACATGTGATGGCCATGCCTTTTAGCCAGAGGGTGTGAAGGTAAGTTGGACTTCTCACCTGCTACCATCTCCTGTTTCTGAGTACCTAGATGTCCTCTCTTTCTATTATGCTTACCACCACTTTGTCATCTCAGTGTGGACTGTTTTGTTACCCTTCCTACTTGTTCTATTTTCTCTTGAGTTATAGATGAGGGGAGCTGAAGGCATAGGTAGATAAGAGTGGTGGGGTCCATGGGGGTTTCTGTGGTGCTGAGTTTAGAAGTGCCTGGAAATCAGGTTGTACTGGAAGGCCAGAAAGGTGATCTGTGAAAGAACCCAAGTCCACTGTGTGGAACCGTCACCTTGTGCCCAGAAAAGGGTCTGAAAGCAGCTCACTGTCTTTCACTGAAGGTTGTGAGACAGAAGAGCAATGAATTAGCAGGAGAGGTTGAGGGCTGGGATGGAGGAAGATGACTCTGCTTTGAAGCTCTTGAGTGCTGCCTGCCCTGTGGAGGTTGCTGTCTGGGTCTGGGGTTCTTGTAATTGCTCGACATTTCTGATAGGGTTCGCAGTCTGTTGGCAATGTATCCAGATGTAGAAAAGATTGTCTTAAGTTAGAAAAAAAAAGCGCTGCCCCATCTCAGGAAAACAAAACACAGACTTCTGCTTTGCTCCTCCTCGTGACACACAAAGAAGACAGCTGAGGAAGAAATGTAGGAGGGTGGTAGTGCAGCCTTCCTCAAGTGGTGTTTCTCTAGCGAGGGTAGAGTACAGGGCCGGGCTGACAGATTGTGGGCTGTTGAGGTGCAAGACAGGGAGACATCAAACACCTGAAGCTGGGGACAGGGCCTCCTCTTAGCTTCACACGAACACTTCCCTCCTCCCCAGACCTCTCCCTCAGGGTGACCTCACATTTCACCTGGTCCCTGCAGAAATTCATCTGTTTTTTCAGACCCTTCCGGGGGGGTGCCGGGTAACGTTCTTGGGACATGGCTTTGTCTTGCTGTGAGAACCATCTGGTGAAGGGCTGGAGGGTGGGAATGTAGAAAGCTCACTCTTTCTCATGGTTAGGTCTGGCCACAGCCTCCAGTTGGTTGTAACTATTCATTCTTGAGACCAAAGGGCAAGGAAACAGGGCACAGGGAAGTTGGAAGGGAGCCTCCCATGCTGTCCCAGCTTAGATTTTCATGGTCTGAGAAGAGGAAGGCCAAGTGATAACAAGGGCTAACTGCCAACCACAGAGACTTCCTCCGTTATCCTAGAGCAGCATGTGTCCAAATCACCTGGAGAGTTTGTTCAGAGTCAGATTTCTGGGCCCCACTCCCAGAGTTTTTGACTCAATAGGTCTGAGGCATGCCTGAGAATTTGCATGTCTAACAAGCTTCCAGGTGCTGCTGATGCTGCAGGTTGGGTACATGGTTGGAGAACCACTGAAGCCTGGGGTGAGGTCTGGCCCATTGTTTAGATAGCTCTGAGCACGTTGGGCTGCAGTATCTCTCCGCATGTCTGCCCACCTCTTCAAACTCTGCAGTCCTGAGGGGGTTCCTCTGTTTCTAGGGTGGTGCTGGGCAGGTCGAGGGTGTTTAGAAAGATTTTGTTGAAGGGTGATTTTTGAGACACTTTGTCACAGGCTTTGATGTGCTTAGAACCACAGAATGTTAGAGTTGAAGGGAAATTTAGAGTTGACCTAATCCAATGAAGTTCTATAGACAAGGAAATTGAACTTCAGAAACACCAAGGTCATAAGAACACAGGAGATTGCCAAAGATCACACAATTTACAGTCTTATACTTCAGTTGAGTGCCTTAATTTATCAAGTAATTGTTCACATTGTGTTAGACACCAGGCTAAACACTGTAAATTCTATTTAATTCTTTTTATTATCTCCCTGTATTATCTCACATAAATCTCAGAATAACCCTGTGAAGCAGTGCAGTTATTGTACTCATTTTGCAGGTACAAAAACTAAAGCTCTGAGAGGTGAATAACTTGCCTCCATCACATAGTTACTAAGTGAAGAGATGGGCCATGTAACTGGAGAATGAACTATTGACCATTTTGCTATTCTGCCTTGGTGACGATGAATGCTGAGGTTCTGAAAAGTCTGGTCTCTCACCACTTACTGCACAGAATTTTGAAAGCCAAAATGGGAAACATGTATTAGAGCCCTTTGAGACTGTGAAAGACTGCAGGGCCAGGTGATACAGTTGGGAAAATGGGCTTGTGTTCTCCAAAGCATTTTTGTAGACACTGCTTTTCCCTTGAGATGAAAGTTTGAAGAGGTGGACAGACATGTCGAAAGATACTGCACAGTGGGCCCAGAGCTATCTACGGGGGGAACAGACCAAGTTATGCAGTGGGCCCTTCCTTGTTGCATCTACAGCTGTCCAGGTCTTACTCTTACAGAGTCTTGGTCTTCCTCCTCAATACTCCTGTGTTCCTTACATGTGTAAGCATTTTCTTTTCTTTTTTTAAAACGCCTTTATATTTTGAACGTGGGACTTGTTGCCCCATATTGTAAGCTGTTGGCGCACACATCTGTAAGATGTACTGGATTATCAGGGGACCCTACTGTACCCACATCTCTACTCCCAGGAACATGTGGAGGGACCGTGAATGCCAGCTGACTTGGAGGTGTTCATATGCAGCATCAACAGGACCTGTGACATAGACTGGGCAGGTGTTACGGTCTCCTGACTGGAAAGCAGGAGGGCTGAGCCTGCTGAGTCTTGGGACTATCTGAGGTCCCGCATCGAGTTCCTGGTAGAACTTCACCAAGAGCTCTGTATTCTGAGCTTCTGTCTACACTGTCTTCTTGGGTCAGTGGAAGGAAAAATTGGGACTGGCCTAACTTTCCCTGTAGTCACCTCAATGTCCTCCTAATCTTTGGCAGACCAACCGTGAGTTATTCTTTCTCAAATATCTAGATCCTTGTGAAATGATCAGGAAACTTTCTGGGGCTACCCAGCTTGTGATCTCTTGAGATTTGGCAGAAATGTACCTCCGATGGGGTGGAGCCCTTCCCAGAGGAAGAGGAAGAATGTAGCCTCACAGGATCTCAGGTTTTGTGGACCAGAGCTGGGCTTTGAATGAGAAGTGCAATGCCTGGGCAGAAAAATGTTGCTATTGCCTTTCTCCTGCTACACACTCACGTGCCATATGTGTGTATATATGTGTGTGGCATGTGTGTGTGTGTATGTATGTGTACATATATATGTGTGTGTGTATATATGTGCGTGTGTGTGTGTGTGTGTGTGTGTGTGTAGATTGAGAGAGAGAGAGAGAGAGTGAGTTATGGCTGCTTTGAGACTGACTGAATTTTTCTTCCTCCTAAGTTGAGCTCCCTTTGGGAATATGGCACTGGTGGTAATTTTGGAGTATTTGAATCTTGTGTGTCATTTCACATGAGAGGCTTTTTTCTTTCTCTTGGTTGTTATTGCCAGCTCCCTTTAGTTTGCTCTGTATTGTAGTCTCAGCTTGGGATAAAATATAGTTATACTCGCTGGCTTGGAGGGGATGATTCACTAGAAGTTCAACCCTTCAGGAATAGTTTACTAACACAGAAATGAAGATGAGCTGTATCTGCCTCAATGTGCCCTACATATTTCAAAGACAGGGCAGAAGCCAGCCCCTCATGTGCACAGCAGCCTCCTGGAGGGCTTTATGGTGGTGGCTCCCCTCCCTTGTTCCACACAGGGTATCCCCGTGCTCACTTGAGTGAACATGGGTGCTACGAGCAGAGACAGGTTTGAATGTGAGCCAAGTGGCCACTTTGGCTTTGACTGCCCAGATCAGGCAGCAAATAGGTGATGTCAGGCTGGTGTGGGCAGGTCCAGGGTCAGGGTCCTGAGCCATGAGAAGCTCCTTTACTGTCTCTAGAAGGAACATTTTTATTCCAGGCTCCTTATCTTTCAGGTGATTTTGATCTGCCTTCTTCTGAGGAGTGAGCAGGGAGAGGGCAGGGAGGAGCAGTAATGTCCTTTTATGGCACTTTGGAAACCATGAGGACTCAGAGTCCTGAGGGGTCCACTCAGTGCTGTGGATGAAAAGTTCTGTGCTTTTCCAGGCACATGATAATCAAATCTACTCACTTTTCTTTCACTCTCAAGAGCATGTCAGAATGGAAGTGACAGGGAAATTGTGAATCTCTCCTCAGTTATTAAAACAAAATAATTTTCAAAGCATAAATTATCATAAGGAACAGTTTGCCCGTGACATACACCGTATCTCTACCAGATCTCCACCGTATCTCAACTGTTGCTTCCCAACAGTTGAGAACTGCCCTTCTGACTTTTACCATCTACTGTTGATAATGGATAGCCCTATACTGTTCACTGTTTAAGTGTTGTCCCCCCAACAGTATTGTAGGACCATGGTGTTAGGGCTGGAAGGAATATTAAAGTCATCCAGTTCAATTCCCATATTTAATGGATGAGGAAAGTGTTGTTTGAAGAGGTAGGTGACTTGTTCAAGGTCACACAGTGAATTATAGGCTGGAATCAGGTCTCTCAACTTTTGGTCTCGTGCTCTTTGCCCTTTCTGATGGCATCTGTGCCATCATGGTGTGCTGGCCATATATCCTGTTCATTAAAGGGTCTAGGGAAGGAGACACAAGACCTCACTTCCATGAAAGTAAGAATGAATCAGTAAATAGAGATGAAGTCTGGCCTGGGATTTTACTGTATTGCCTAATTCTTAATGTAGCTGGCATTTCCACCACAGCCTTCTTTACATTTGAGAATATTAAAAACAACTCAAATGTCCAAAAAGTGGAATGGTAAAATAAATTGTGGCATACTCCTATATTTCACTGTCAGTTATTTAAAGTGATACTGCACAGTAATAGTTATCAACATGGGGAAATATAGTAGTGTAATATATATAAAGCAGCAGACTACTCAGGCACATAGGAGTATAACCTTAGTTTGGAAAAAATAAATTCATGCGTACAACAAAAAGTTACCAAAACATTAACAGTTGTTATCTCTGCGTATTAGATTACGGAGTGATCTTTATTTTTTTCTTTTCTATATTTCCAATTTTTTTCGATGAAGATTTATTACTTTTATATTGGGGAGAAACAAAAGTTGCTATTTTTAAAAAAGTCTTCATGGATAAGATTTATATACAGTCTTTCCAAAAAGCCTCTTAGGAATACGTGCTATCCTACAATACAAATTCAGATCTTAATGTGGTTTGGAAAACTGGCTCCAGGAAATAGGATTAAATCACAAGAAAGGTGAATTCAGAACCCAAATTTTCTTTTCTTGATTGGTTTTGGGCCAGATCATTTGATCTCTTTCTGTTCTCAGTCTTCTCATCTCTCTTACGGGTATAATCCATCTGCCTTCCCTGGGGAGAGGGAAGGAGTTCTCTGTGGGAAGGAGCTTAACTCACACTCTAAACCACCTTGGAAATCTGAAATCCTGGGCCAAAAGGAGCCAAAAGTGAGTCCATGGTAATGACCAAAGGGACCTGTGGAAACAGCTCAGGCTTTTGGAATGCAAAAGAGAGACACGACTGGATCCTGCTACTCAGCATTCGCCTGCTGTGTTGGAAGTGAGGCGCGGAAATCCCTTCAGCTTGCACTTGGCAACTTCTCACAGAATAATCTTTAGCTGAGCAGGCTTCACCTTCAGCAAACTGACCAGGAGACTTTGAGAGAGTCTGAGGTTTTTGTCACCATGGCCTTTACCCCTGCAGACCCTTCTGTGGAAAAATATTTGCTGTTGGGGCTCACCTTGGCCTTTCTCAGACAAAGAGGATCTGGGTGGCCCCTTTACTTACACTCACAGGTGAACAAGAGAGCCTGAGGAACCTCTGTGGAGGGTCCAAATGGATCAAAAATCAGTGAATGGATTCTTCTCCCTTGAGGGTTTCTTGAGGCACTTGAGAAACATGCAAATATTTTGTCTTACAACCAGAAAAACGGCCAAGTTGAGGGCAGGGGAAAGAACTCCCTCCTGCTAACCTGATGATGTAAAAAAAACTTTCTCAAGGATGGGTCCCACCTGGCTTTGATTAGTGAGTGGCCTTGCATGACTTCGAGCTGATCCTGAAGGGTTTGAAAGGCTTATTCTCTCATTCCTGTTCCAGACAGTCACAGGTTAGGGCTGCTGGTCCATACAGTCTACACTGTGGAAAAGAGCAACCCGATTACAATTGGTTTCACAGGCTTCCCAGGAGTGAGGCTTCCTTGTTGTACTTTGGAGCTGACCACCAGGATGACCTGGGGAACTGGCCTCAGGGATAAATCTTTGACCTTAAGTAGCCTAGACATTGGCAGAGGTCTTGAAGTAGAGCAGGGCAGGTCCTTCTGGACTGCTTGTGACCTCTTGCTTTAATCAGCCTTAATCACTGTTGCTCTTGATCCTGCAGCTCCAGGGAGTTTGAAATGAATCTTGCAAATGGAGCTAATAGCAAGTCTTGAAAGCCTCTGCTGGTGACATCCTCATGTACTTTCAATGCTCAGCTCAGATGCGACTTTCACAGTGAAGCCTTCTCTCGCCCTCCCTTCCCCAACTTTTCTGTCTCCACAGCCAGCATCTCATGCCCGAAGTCAGCCCTCATTTCTTCTGCTGTGCATTACAGTTGATTGCTTGCCTACCTGTCTGCACTCCAGAGCTGTCAGCGCCACAGCACTCCTTACAATGCTTACTGGTATAGGTGCCCATCGAATGCCTGATGGTTTGAAATAAAAGGATGGGGCCCCATGGTACTGGGCTCCAGCTTTGCTGATTGCTTTGACCATTCCTGGTCGCACACTAAGTTTATTCTCTTCTCCTTAGTACCTAACCTGGTATGCGAGACTGAGGCAGTCCTTAATTTAGCAATAAATGAGAATTTAGCAAGGAGAATATGTCATGGCCCCCAGCTTTGAAGGGCTTGTAATGGAGTAGAGAGAAAACACAATCCACCTGGACCAATGGAAGAACCATGCCGGCTAGTGCAAGAAATTCGTGGGTTAGGTCAAAGGGACTATCAGAGCAGCCTTCTGGAGGAGGGGGAATTTGCCTTGGAGCCTTAATGATGGAAAGAATTGTGATTAACCAGTCTATAATTTTCCAAACAGATATAGGAAAGAACTTGGGGTTTATGTCAGATGATTTGAATTCATTTTCTAACACTGACTTGCAATGTGGTCTTGGACAAGCCACCTAACCTCTCAAGCCTCATACTTTAAAATGGGAATTACAAAAAAAGATCTGTTTGGCTTTCCTTATGAAATACTGGTGACATAAAGATTGTGAACTCTTTCGCAAATGATAAAAGCATGTATAAATGCTACTTAGTGCTCTTCTTATTCTTAGACTATGAAAATGCAAGATCTGCTTCAGTTCTTGCAAAGGCAATTCACACTACTTGTCTTAGGGTTTTTGGTTGTCTGACTTTCTGTAGAACCCTTTGGCATCTTTCTGATGAGCTCCAATTTTTGCATGAACTTCAGCCATGTACATTTTGCTTTTTTTCAGTGCATTCTAGTGCTTTAAAAACTATCTTTTAAAGATAATTCGTAATTATCAATACATTTTATATCATTACACAGTACCTCACACTTAAGTTTCAGTTTATACATACACATACAAATACATATCAAAACAAAAATTTCACAAAACCAAATACCCTTGTTATTTATAATATACTGATCTTTCCTTTCTTATCCTATCCTATCCTGTCCAACCCTATCCTACCCTACTCTACCCTATCCTATGCTATTCTATCCTCTCTTCAAGTTCAATTAAAAAGTTCTGGTTGTAAACTACTAAATTGATTTCACATTTTACTAGTAGATATTGCCCCATAGATTTAAAAACTCTGTTCTATAATACACAAAGTACCATCTCGGAAGACAAGATATGTGGGACAGCAAGCTAGAGAAGATATCTGATGAGAACTAAATTAAATTCAGGCTGTAAAATTTGTAGTTTAGAGAAGATGAAAGGTTCAAGTCAGTTTCTAAAGTTTTCCTGAAGAAGGTTAGAATGAATTTGGGCCTTCAGCCCCTGGTACACAATAGATGGTGAACAAAATAAGAGCATAAAATGGAATGGTATTGGCAGGGAAGAAGGGCAAGTAAAGGTATTAATGGGCTGACTGTGGCTAAAAAGAATGTGCGTTTTTGTTTATGGGACAACATAAACAAAGGCATTGTGGTGAGCAGTTTTGAGAAATTTGGTTTATTAGATAGTAGGACAGATTATAGGCTTTAGTGCCAGACTAAGGCAAATAAAGTTGATATGAAAATTTGACTTGATGTGGTAGGACACGGGATGCCATTGGTGGTCTCTGAATAGGAGAGTGACTTGTTGAAAGCAGTATTTTGGAAGGATAGGCAGTGGTAATTAGGATCAATGGTTCTTAAGGTCTGAAGGAAGTGTTTATTTTCCCTTGTTAACGGATACATTGAATAGTTCCCCTTGCAGTCTGATAAGGATGCCTTAGATGGGAATAGAGCAAACTCACTTTTTCCTTCTTTCCTTTCCTTTCTTCTTCTCTTTCACCTCCCCCTTCTCCTTCTTTTCCCCACTCCTCCTTCTTTCTCCCTTCCCCTCCCTTCCTCCTCCTCCTTCTTCCTTCTTTTTTCTTCTTCCACTCCCCTCTCCCTCTCTCTATTTCTTCCTTCCTTTCTTCCTTCTCCTCTCTCCCTCTTTCCTTCCCTCCTCTCATTTGCTCATGAAAAGGCTACTGGCATGATTTCTGTGAGAAAGCTTGGTCTTTTGGCATGTTCCTGTTTAAGGGAATCCTCATGAAGCAAGGTCTACATAAATACACACCAGACCACTTCCCCAGGCCTATTAATATCTTCCTCTAGGAGGATCTCTGGCTGTTAGCTGCCCATCACTCACAAAGCCGCAATGCCCATGGTTTCTTTGTAAATCTATAAACAAACAAAAATTGAAATTATGAAAATAATTGGGTTTGATTGTGAACTTATCAGGGGAGAATTTCCAGGGAGAAGTATATGGCATTTCTAGCATAAGGCTTGGAATAACAGCTAGGACAAGGAGTACATAAGCCTGGGTAGTCTCTTTCTAAGCGGGCCCATGGTAGGCAAAATTTAAAAATGGCCCCAATATTGCTTATTCCTCATGTGCATACCATACCATACTTAATCACCTCTGCTTCATTATGGGTGGGACCTGTGAATATGAAAGGATAGCATTCTCATGATTAGATTACGTTTATGGCAAAGGTAAAGATGTTTTATAGATATAATTAAGGTTCCTATCCAGTTATATTTTAGCTAATCAAAAGGGATATTATTCTGGATGGTCTGGACCTAAAGAGATGTGCCCTTAAAAGAAGTCAAGAGATTTTCTTACTAATCTTCAAGAAACAAATAACAATACTATGAACTACCTATGGAGAGGCCACATGGCAAGTACATAGGGTGGTCTCTACTAGCTGAGGGTGATCTGTGGCTAATGGCCAGTGAAAAAATGGGGACCGAAGTAACCAAAGCCTGCCAAAAACTAGTGAGCTTAGAAGAGGATCTCAAGCCTCAGATAAGATTGCAGCCTGGCTGACACCTTGATTTCATTCTGGTGAAACCCTGACCAGAAGACTCAATTAACCTGTACCCAGACTTCTGGTATACAGTAACTGTGAGGCAATACATGGGTGTTGTTTAAATCACTATGTTTGTTGTAATTGGTACATAGCACAGAAAACTAGTACAACGTCCTAATACAGTATTGGTGTGACAAAAAATTCCTTGGAAATGTAACAAAATAGGCTTTTCTAAAACACAGAATTGTTATCAGGGAGATTATGGTGTAGGGTTAAAAGAAATACTCTGACCAAATTCTTGGAAAAGGAATGAGACCCCCAAAGATCATGCTCAGTAATTACTAGATTTCACTACACTACAGGTTTTTGTTTTCTGGGTGGAGTATGCAGGTTTGGGGCCAGAGCTGAATTGTTTCAGAAGGTTGGGAGACAGGGGGCTACCATCTGAATAAACCCTTTCTCCTTTATTCTAACTAGTACATGGTCTCTCTCCTAAATAAATGGTGAATTCTTGTTTGTTCACTTATTTTAAAAGAGGCCTGAATTTTTAGCCACCTGGGTTTATACCAAATCGTTAACCTTCTCAGGGTGCTCAGATGTTTGATCTGGCTTTGAAGTCTTAACAAACATCAGTCTCTTCCCTCTTTCTCTGAAGTAGGAAGACTCTACGGTTGCCACCTGGTTTAGCAGTGAAGGCTTGATTTCTCTGGCAAGGCTTTAGTGTGTGACAAGAATAACCAGGGCATAGAGTTAATGTGAGAAGGTCTGTGTTACCAAAAGAGAAAGAACGATTGAAGAAAGATATAAACTTGAGGGACTGGACACACTCACCATTGGTTTCCCTGTGTGCAGTTATAGAATCAATGAATTTGGAGGCTGAGTCTCTTAACTTTGTAGACTTGATGTATATCTGAGTTTACTCAAATGGTGTTATTCTAAGGATTGATGGTAGCAAACTGAGCTACAAGGAAAGATGGAGGAACACATAATTGGTAGCTCATAAGTAAAGTAACAAGAAGGTAGCTCATTTACAACCTCCCTTGATAGGACGTGATGTGCCAAATTCAAGCATCAGAGGCTGGGATAATAAGAGACATGGCCAAGGGTTGGAACAGAGTGTCCTGCTCCTGGTATTCCTGCAAGGTGTAAAAAGAGGGGATTTTCTGATTGTCTCTGCCATGCTGACCTTTAGCGTGTTTGCTTTTCAGTGTGTTTAGGGAAGGCATGTTTGAACTCTGCGGTATGAGCAAGTTCACTCCTCTCCCTTTCCTTTTTCCCCCTTCTTGCCTGGAATGGTTTGCTGAGTGACAAATAAACACAAGTTGTTTTTACAGGTGTAAAACCAACAGATCAAATGCTGGCTGGCCTGTGCCTGGGCTTGTGAATGGGGACTGTGTTATGTTTGGAGAATACCACCGCATCATTTACACTTGCAAACCCTTTGTAATCTTAATCTCTTTGTTGCTTTTATGTTATACTGCCCCCCCACCCCAAGGTTAAAGAAAGAGATTTAGACCTTAAACACAAATCCAGCCTTCAAGCTCTGGAATTATCTTTGCCTTTAAATGCAGCTGATCAATGCCCATTTCTTTTGAAAATAAAACCCTTTTGAACCTTGAAAGCCTTCCACTGTTGAGCTATGCCTAAGTGCCACATGGGGGAATGGGCAGAAAAGAGCCCATTTTTCCCTTAGTGCTTGCATTAGGGGTCCCAGAGTTCAGTCCAACGCAATCAATTTAATTGGCGCTAGCTCTGGTGACAAATTATGCTGGTTTACACTCCAGTGTAGCAGAGATTCCTCAAATGTAGGGGAAGAAGGGAGATACACTTCTTGGTCTCTACTTAAAGAGGGCAACAGTATTGGAAAAGGAGCACATTTAATTTATCACTGTCAGAGCAGGTGCAAAGTTTAATTCTAACTAAAAGCATTAAACAATTAACCCAGACAGTCAGGCCTTCTGAAAATGCTCAGTAGCAGGGAACACACGGACCAGATTACCAATGGAAACGTCGATGCCTCTCTTTAATTCCGCTGAATATCTTCTTGCACTTTTTTTTTTTTTAAACAAAGAAAAGTCCCAGAAATACAATAACTTCTCAGGTCTTTTGGTTGATATCTGAATTGAAAGGGCCAGAGAGGACACCACCTTACACTCAAAGATCAACAAATAACTCCCCCTTGAGCCCTAGTTGATTAGCTGTGAAAAGAGAAACAAGTCACTTGATTTTGAAGCTCCCAGAAGCTCATTGTCTAGCTTTTTTATGGTAAAGTAAATTGCTAGGCAATATGTATTCCACTAATTTGAATTGTTCTGCAGTATCCGAAGTTTTGGAGGTTATCTCTTATTTGGGGGCAAGGACGGACCAGGAAGAAGAGCTAGGGGATGAAAAGGATTCAGATACCACTGAAATCCGATTAGACGTAGAGATGAACTGTGTTTCACAGATAATTAATACATCTACTTTTTGTGGGTTTTGAGTTGAGTTGACCAGAGAATTACTGAATTGTAGAGTTGCAAGGTCCTTGGCGAACCTTAAGGCTTGACCTGGGGAATTTTACTGTGAAAATATTCAGGGCCAGAGAGGGTAGATTTCACTCCACGTTATGTTGCTGAGGCACTGCATGTGAGCTATTCCGACTCAATGCAGGCAGTCCAGGAAAGGTTAGGCTTTGGAGACTGTTGGACCTGCCTTTGGTTTGTAGCTATGCTTCATATTTTGCATTTGGGGCATCTGTAGGCACTGGAAGATGATATGCCCCTTGCGTGGTGGTATAATAATGTGCTCAGCCCTATGGGTAGCACCAACAGCCCTTAAGTGTTGGTTTCCTACCACTCTTCCTCCAGGTATTCAGATTTCGTGAAGAACTAAGGGTGAAGCACCTAGTCCAATACACATGTTAGCAGTGTATTTTAACTCTTTGATCAACCAAGAAAAAATAGTTTAACTTATGATCCCAATGCTTTGGAAGATTAGAAGCATTATCATTTTTTTGGATTCGTTTATCAATTCAGTTCAAACCTGAGTTACTGAGCAAAGAAAGTGAAATTGAATTTGTTAAAACAATGTGTGGCTAAAAGGTGATTTGGGCTGAGTGGGACCTTAGAAATGATAGGCCACCCTCTTCACTTTACAGATGAGGAAATATGGGCTAAGATTGGACACAGCTGGTTACCGTTGGTCAGCCCCATCTGGTGATCTCAAGGTCTGAGAACTGCTCAGATTGGGATAGAAGCAGGGGTATGGATCCCTGTCAGCTCAGCCGCCCCCACCCTGAGCTTGCAGAACTTCCTGGCTCCATTGAACACACTCTGAAACCACAGGGGCCTGCTGTGAAATTGTCAAAAAAGTAATCTACTCTTGGGTAAGCTACCAGATTGAATATTATAATGCTGATCTAGCATTTTGTATAAGTTAACTATATACTAAAGTTTAAAACATGAGGTTCTCTTGCTGTTATTTTAAATATAATGTAGCATTAGAAAAAAATTTAAAAAGACACCAACCAAGCAACCATGCGTCATCCCACACCCCCACATGTCCTGCTCAAGCATCAGACAGAGAGTACTGAGCAGTTTCATTTGTGGGTGCTGACACAGCCCCATGATTGGAAAGGATCAAATATCCGGGTCTTAGTCCCACACTTTGTGCTTCAGTTTCTGTTTTATGGAAGGATCTCTAATGCTTCTTCTCAGCCAGTCTGCTGACTCAAGTGTTTGCATCATCATTGTCTGTGGAAGCGTAGGATCCTCCCAGAGATGAGCTCTATTCACCTACTGTAAGGGGAAAGTGTTTATTGAGTGCCTACTGCATACATAGCTTCATTTACTCCATGTAGCAACTTTGTGAAGTAGATACCATTATCTCTGATTCAGAGGTAAAAACTAGAGAGAGGTATTGCCCACAAACACCAGGGAAAGGAGGAGCCAGTATTTGAACTCAATTCTACCCAGAGCGTAAACATACTCTTTGTAATCTACTACTAGTGCTGTTCAATAGTTAAGGCCTCATTGGATTTACCTTACCAAAATGTCACATGACCAGAATTTTGGGAATCATAAAGATAGAAATTGCTCACTGAGTATTTGGGGATATCAGTTGCTGATGTTTTTTCTTTGAGATCTGTGGTCAGTATGGTTTTTTTTTTTCTTTCCAAGTCCAGTTTTTAAAATGATATAGCCCATCTTTATTACTCAGAAATGTTCAAAAGTGACTTCCATGCCCTAATTGCATGTTGCTCCCATGGAAGGAGGGTTCAGCTGGTACTTTTTCCATGGGTTTTGTCAACTTTTGGAAGCCCAGCAGCCATCTCTTAGTAATATTGGTATTGTGAGGTTTGGAGGGCTAGAGGCTAGGAGACATCTTTTAGAAAAACAGAACCTGATGTAGCACCTGTACACTCTACTGAGTTTTAAGAGAGGAGAAGAAAATGATGATGTGGGCACTCATTTTTTTTTTTTTTCCCATCAAAGAGAAGATGAAGTGAGGCCCCAACAATACTCCAGTTGAGGTCTAGTGCAGGCAGACCTTCTAACAGTGGCCGAGAAGTGTGTAATTTAAATTATTACTTCAACTCCCAAAGCTCTCATTTAATATATCTGACTGCAAAGTAAGGGATCTCATATCCTATTTCTCCATTATTTGCTTTACTCATTCATCTAGATTTAATTGCCATTTCACAGCAGTCTCTGTGAAATCTGGTTAAATTGCCTATTGCTATTATAATTTTGGGAGTCTTATATAACTTAACATTATTAACAAGAGCTGCCCTTCTCTTGTGGTCTCTTTATTATGCTCTTTACTGGGCCTTTTGTCTCTACCCATTCTGGTCCAGGACAGCCTGCTCTGAAGGCCATTTCCAAGGAGAATTGTTACATAATAGTGGGGTAGAGGCTCATGAGTCTTCTACAGACAATCTAGGATAAGGTCTGGGTGCAGTATAGAAAAAATGGTTAAGGTCTAGTATGTCTCAATTTGTGTTTTAATTCAAGGTATTTTAATCTTGATGGAAGAGCAGAAAACAAAATTTTGAAAGATTGTAGAATAATGTTTTTTTCCAAATTAAGAATTATGTGTGAGTCTATGTGTGTGTTTGCGTGTGATATGTGTGTGTCTGTGCTCAAGTTTCCTCTTTAATGCTCTTATCTTTTAAAACAAAACTAAAAAAAAACCCCTGAAAAAAAAATACAAATACCAAAATGCATTTCCTTATGGTAGGATAAACATTCAGCTGTGTCATTTGCAAGAACTCAATAACATAAACAAAAATAAACTAAGCAATTTTCATAGCAAGTTTTTGTGTTTACTATATAGAGTATTTCTGGATTGTCATTAAGCCAGCATTTATGACCACTTTAGAGAAATAAAAATTTTAGTAACAGAAAATTATAACATTGTCCAGCTCTTGATCCTGGGGCAAGGGAAGAGAGGAGACTACAAATAATCTTAAAATATAGAGATATATTTTCTGAGGCATGTGAGGACAGAGTAGAGAGAAGGGGCTGCCTCCAAGATGTATGAACCCAACACCAATGTAGGATTTCTCAGTGTCCAGTCCAGCTTTAAAGAGGGCTGGATTTCTGTGGCTAATGAAGTGGCCCTTCAGTTTTGTCATAGACCTTATCCTGGCCAACTCCAAAACAAGAATTCTCTTGTTTATGTCCCTGGGCTAAGGACTAAATCAAGTCAGCCCAAGTATTTACCGTCTTAGAAATGAAGTCCATATAATTTATTTCAGGTCTCATTTGGCATGTAATTGCAAAATTTCCCTATAGAAAAGGAAAGAAAAAAAAACTCTAAAATCTGTTTAGTTTAACCATGGGAAAACATTATGGCAGAATTAAAAGCATACTTTTCTTGGTTCCCTGTAGAGGAATTCAGTCTTGGAGTTCCTCTGCCCACTCACCTTCTACATAGGTTTGATTTCTTCTTAGTATTCTGCCTTGAGTCAACAGTTGCCTAGTGCCAGCTCCAGTTCTGCCCTCTGTCACCCACTCCGACTCTCTCCTAGTCACACACATAGTGTAATGACCTCTCATTCCTGTGACCTCTCCAAAGTCTGGGCATTTTATTGTCTTTAACATTAAGCATTAAACCTTTCTGTTTGCCCATGTCTCTGATTCCCTTTAGGGCTTTCAAATTTATCATTCACTCCATTCCAGGTGGCAATTTTCAAAAGTGTGGTCTGAGAGTTGTTCTTTTCTAGTGCTCGTGTTTCCAACATGATAAGGTCTGTAATTTTGATTCTGGCAGGAATTAATAATCTCCTTGTTATATTCCTAATTAGTTTTTCATCAAAATCACTGTTAGGGTCTACTCATTCTTTTATTCTGTTGAGGCTTTCCTCTCCCTCAGGTGACAAGCCAGAGTTGGTGGCAGAGATATTCCAAGGAGGTTTTAGCTCTATTAAAGGCTCTGTGGGCATATCTTTTCCTCCATTCAATTAAGAATTTCCCCTAAAACTATCCCAGTAGGAACTAGGTGTTTTGACAGAGCTCTCTGAATAACTCAACTTTTCAAGACCACTGTTATGTCCTTCCCATATGGATACATTTTCTGGGTTCTAGGCTTTGGAAAACATCCAATTGACATCAATTAGATTACAAAACTGTCTTAGGAAGCTACTTTCTTGCACAATTAGTGATTCCAGTGTAACCTCAAAATGATCAAAGTAGTGATAGAAAAAGCATATTTTGGCTTCAACCAAGAGAAATTTGACTCAGGATTTACTTGTTTCTTGTCTCTGGTTAGGCAGTAGAATTAGATGCCATTGGTCAAATTTGTAGTGACATATCCTTGTTGAAATAGAGTAGACTAATGTTATTAATGCTACTTCTGGTCTTGTCAGTATCAGATTTTTCTCCAAGAATCATTCTTTCCCTGCCATTGCTCATTGTTTTTATTAACTCCTACATAGCTCAGGGCTAGAACCTGGGAAAGAATCCCAAGGAAAGACCTCAGTTGGATGGAGAAGTTTATTCTGTGATCTGTTACTGTGTTTTCTCTACTCTCTGTGAGGCGAGGCTCCTAACGGACAAAGAGAGCAGTTGTAGGTGTGGAGGTTTGTGGAGGCCCTAATCTATATTGATCAGACCTGGTCAGAGTGAGAATCTGAAAACGCACATGATCTTAATGCTTGGAGTTGGAGCTCAAGAATTTCTGATAGTCTATGGGAACTGGAGCCCTTCCCCCTTGTAATTAGTGAGCAGTAATTCTTTGGGTGGAGGGATCTACAAACCTATTTCTTTTCTCTAGCTTCCAGAAAGCTTAACTATTTTGTTGATGTGCTTGCTTCCTACATTTACAGTTGCAGTGGAGCTAAAGTTTCTCTCTACCGCTACTCCATCTGCAAGCTTAGCTTAAAATATAGCAGATCCACCAAAGCAGTGTCTGAGTCATCATGGAGAGACATAGTGATGGTGCTTGTCACTGCAGTATTTTCCTGGCACATGTTTGAGAGAGAGTGCTGGCATGAGCACAATTGAGGCTTTTGTGGTGGTGTGCACCCTTGACTTGTTAACACTGATGATCGTGTAAATCCTCTTCAGTCAACATATTCTAGCTCCACTCAGTACTGAAGCATTTATTGGGCATCTTCTGTGTGTCAAGCACTTGGGATATAAGGACGAATAAGACATGGTTGCAGCCATCAAAAATTCCCAGAGTAGAGGAGAAGTACACAACCACGCTATTAAGGCCTTGCAGGAAAGATGGGAACCTGGCTCTAGGATGCTGCTCCCTCCCTATGGTAGGTTGAAGATTAGCTGGTCAGAGGTTGATTGTAAAGGACAGAAGTATTCAGAGAAGCTTCTGGAAAGATGGAGATGTTCCTCACCAGGGCTGCTGTATGTGATTGGAGTCTGGATGAAGGAGCAAGTCGTACTGAAATCCAGCCGTGCTAATGTTGACATGGGGCTATAGAGGGCACTCTTTCTTTTTCCTTACTTTCATGTTTTATTTTTAAAACACATTATTTTAAAATAATTTCAAAATTGGAGAAAAATTGCAAGAATAATACAGAGAACACTTATACACCTTTTATGCAGATTAATCATTTTTTAACATTTTGGCTCAATTGTTTTATATCAATCTTCTATTGTAGTGCTTTCTGAATCATTTGAGAGTAGGTGTCAATACTCTGCCTTAATATTTTAATGTATATTTCTTAAGAACAAAGATATTCCTTTATGTAACCAGAATAAAGTTATCAAATAATAGGAAAATTAACAGCAATGTAATGCTTTTATCTAACCTATAGTTTATATTCTAATTTTTTTAATTATTATCTATAACATCCTTCATAGCATTATTTTTACCTCAAGTACAGAATGCAGTCCAGGCTTATAAATTGCATTTAGTCGTCATGTCTTTTTTTCTCATTTAATTGGAATACACCTTTTTATTTTGGTCTTTATTACACTGACATTTTTGAAGAATACGGACCAGTTATTTTACAGAATATAAAACTCCCTGGATTTATTTGATATTTCCTCATGATTAGATTCAGGTAACACATTCTTGGCCAGAATTCTGTGTCAATGACGTTGTATACTTATCAGAGTAACACATCCAGAGATACGTGGTGTCTGTCTTACCTTTGTTGTTGATGTTAATTTTGATAACCTGATCAAGGTATTGTCTGGTTTCTCTACTGCATAGTTACTCTTTTTACCCTTGTAACTAATAAAAAATCTGTGGAGAAACACTTTAAGCATATAAAAACCTCGAACTCATCAAATTTTGACTATCAGATTTAATATCTATCGAACGTTCTGTTCATTGATGGTTAAGTATGACAATTTTCCAGTCTACCACTTTCTCCAAATTTATTAGTCAGCATTCTATTGTAGGGAAGAGCCCTCTGTTTTCTCTCATTTGTTTACTCATTTGTTTAAAATCAGTATGGACTCATGCAGTCATTATTTTTTACAGTGGATTCTAATCTAATTTATTCTGATGCACAAATGATCAGATGTTGACCATTGGGGAGCTTCTTCAAGTGGCGCCTGTGTTTTCTGGACATGCCACCATCAGTTTTTAAAGTACTTTTTCACTTTCTGGAGTAAGAAAATGTACCAGGCTCATCTTGTATTTTCTCTATCCCAACTGTGTAATCCTTTTTCCATAGAGTTCCCTGATTTCTTTTAGTGGGGAATGGTAGGTTACCAATTTTATTGTTTTCTAATTTGTCATCCCTGTTCCTTTTTTTTTCTAAACAGATTTTGTATGCTTTATTTCCTTCCCCACTTTTTCATTAAAAAAAATTACATACAGAACTTTCTTTTTCACTTAATAGTATATGCTAGAAATTTCTCCATATCAGTTCATATAGATCTTTGTTTGCTTGCTTGTTTTTTAATATTTGCATAGTACTTCATTGAGTGCATCAACCACAGTTTATTCAACCAATTACACACACAAATAGTTACTACATTTAAAAAATATTTTCTCCCAATTTTTCATTTACCTTTTGCCTTCTGATATTTTTTTGCTAATTGAGCTGCCTCATTCTAATTAGTCTGCCAAGAATAAGTGCCTTTTTTTCTAATCTTCATAAGGGTGCTGTACATGCTGATGTGACCTGAGTCTCACAGACGTTGTCTGCAGGAAGAGAAGCTGTGATTCCTGGGAACTGCATGCTCCTAGTAGGGAGTAGAGGGCATTAGGACACCTGTTCTTGTCCCAGGGTAGCAGGAGAATTCGGTTGGCTTGCTCTCTGGTGGTCATCCCACTATAACTGAGAGAGAAAGTCTCCAGTTGAGTTGCCCAACCATGTTTGTTTTGGAATCTATACAGTGATTGGTGGAGAAAGATGAGCTGGGATGTCTGGATATAGAGTGTTGACCTGAAGAGTTGCTAGATCCTATAAAATCTTTATGTATTGCCAGGTATGTAACAAACTCTTAAAATCAGTTACTATCATCATCATCATCATCATCATCATCGTTGTCATTTCCACTTTTATAGACTCCTGTTTGTGTATTTATGCTAATCACTCTCCTCTACCCCAGCACTCCCCAATCCCACCTCAAGTGTTGTGTGTCTATGCTGTCACACATGAGATATTACCTGTTCTGTTAAAAACAGATTAATTCTTTCTTCTATTACTCTTTCCCTGTTCTTTGCCTTTTCAATGATCTAGAAGTTGAATATAGACCCAGGTTTGTGGGAGAAAAAAATTCCTTTCTATTTGGATAATTTGAAGAATTCACAGCAGCTTAGCCAGTATGTACCGCTTCCTCCCATAACTCACATGATTATGCTAATTCAGAAGAAATGTGTTGATGCACTATTAGAAAGCATGATCTGTTTTTGGCTTCTGGGTAAAGAAGAGAGCAGCAGCCTTTAGTGGCCGTGTCAGTTTTGCCCATATTATTATGTGCAGATGTGCCAGCTGCCAGTAGGCATTTTCTCTCTGATAGCGCTAACCACTTAACCGTGGGTCAGCGAGGTGCAGCTCTCAGCCAATAGATCTAATTGCAATCCTTCTATGTTCCCTGTGATTGCAGGTTTCTCCAGCTCTATAAACAAATAGTAATCAACTAAACCTGTTACCTCTGAGTAGAGATGTCACGATATGAAATATTAACTGTTCAAAATACAGTAATGATGGTTTAAAACTGTATTTGTTTCTTGAAAATAAAGAAAAAAAGATTAAAGAAAGAAGGGAAAATCAGAAGCTCAAGAATTGAAATTCTGAAGGGCCCTCTGGCTCTTTTCCCTTTACATAATGAAAAATTGCATATGTATACGACATGTTTTATGTGGTCAGATACAGTGTAAATATTGTGTACATCTTTTGCTGGAGTAACAATGCATTAGCAGCATCACAAATAAGCTCTGCCTCAGCATCTACATTTTTATGACATTTTTATGTTAATGCACGTCAAACTTATGTTTTGTGATGTATCTAATCCACCCCAAATTAATCCATTTGTATTCCTATAATCCAATCAGCTCTCTCCTCCCCTACTAAAAAGTTAGATGCAAAGTCCAATGCAGAAATATGGCAGTCAGTCTAGGCCTAGGGAGACTGTGTTTTTAGAGGGTGCTTTTCCCCTTTGGCACATGGAGGCAGTGTGGGATTGGATGGGTAGTTTTGGTAGGGGCAGTGTTGGGGAAAGGAGAGATGGAGGAGGATCCTATTAGTTGAAGCTACCAATGTTGATAATATGATGTCTTTGTATACTTACTTTTATTATAATTTTATTTTTTTTGATGCTATTTGAGCAACTTTTTAGTTTATCTCAGTTTATGGTCTCTGCCATGTTTCCTAATCTCATTGTCAAGATTCAATCTAGCATTTCCTGTATACTTGGCATGGTGCTAAGCCTTTATTGAGCATCTACTGAGTATAATGTCTATATCATATTTACTAAGCATCTATTATGTAGAATGTATATGCCTGAAATAGAGATCAGCTTTCACCCATAAGTTCCATTTTTCCCATATCAGCCACTGAAGATGGTATATCTGTTAGAACATATTTGGATATTTAGGGTCATGCGTAACCCCCCCGCCCCCCCCCCCC
>CM053515.1:70404555-70432055 GCA_028627145.1 Eidolon dupreanum
CCACACTATCATTTACCAACTCAGGAAAATAACTAATTCGTGTCTCAGTTTTCTTATCTATTAAATGAGGTTAATAACACTTATTTCATAAGGTTGTTGAGGAATATTGAGCTAAGGTATGTAAAGTAGTGTTTGGCATTCAAGAAGAGCTCAGTCTATGTTAGCTACTGGCATTGTTAGTCATGGAGCTATTGTTGTTTAGAACTATGAGAACTCTTGAGGCCAAACTTTAAAATTTTTCAGATGAAGAGAACTCTAAGACTAGGGCCCAGAGGACTAAATAACCTGCTTGTAATCACACAGCTACATGAGACAGAGCAAGTATAAGAATATAGGTCTCCAGAATTGCAGGCCAGAGTCCTTCTAGTGCATCTGTGACTGCTTTGCTTGGAGAGAACAAATGTAAGTAATGATGTAAAAAGTTTACATCTTTGTGATTGCCCTAAAGCATGTAGCTCAGTACGGTGCTTATTGATCGCCCTTTAGCTTGGTTGATCTTGAGACAAAAGAGCCTGTCCCCTGGCAGCCTTTGGTGATGGACTTCAGGACCAAAGCCAGCTGGTTTGAGCTCCTCCCTCCACGTCTCCATCCTGAACAAGCTCTTCCCCTGAGCACAGCTCTCAACTTCCCCATCTCTACTCATGTTCAGGGATGAGTCAGCAGACATCTTCCTTGGGCTCTTTTTCTGGGAGAAGTCCAGGAGCTGCAAGGAAACCAAGGCTAGAATTCACTATCTTTTCTTTCTTTAGAGCTGGGTCTATACAACTTCAAACATCTGGTCAGAGTTTGGACAATACAAGGAGGGGAAAGAAAGGGGCCTTAATTGACACTGGGAACCAAAGAGTAGGGTTTTTTTTTTTAATTTTACTTTTTGTTTTAGAATTTTGGCTTCCTGTAGAAGTGACCTCCATCTAACTGTGATTCTTTGCCCCTGCTCCCTCCTCCTCATTGATTCACCTCATATCTTTGTGTGTGGAGCTATATATAAGATTGCCTTTGACTCTGGAAATTGTAGGAAAGAAGTTCCTGCAAACTAGGATCATGGAATGGGACTTTTTCTTGAGCTCTCTGGTATGATGCAGGATTGGAATCTTCTGTCAATTTGGTTTAACTCAAATAGGTCCACGTGGTTAAATTCGGGGGAGCATTGTCAGTTATATACATGAGAGGAGAGAAAATAATGGTGGTGGCAGTAGCAGTGGTGATTTGAGTGAGTGTGTGTACATAGGTGGAGGCAGGCTCGACAGGATGGAATTGGCTTGAAAATCTGCAATGGGCTCTTTTCTCCTTTAACAGTGATGCTGGGTAATTAGCAAAATGCGTGCAGGGTTTTATCCATATTCATGCGCCCTTTCCCACAAGCATAAACAATTCAGTCTCTATTATTTCCTTGTGTGTGCAGCTTCCCCCTCTCCCTGCCACCTGCAGAGCCCTGTGCTGCTCTGTCACATCATTCTGGTTCTGGCTGGGAGTAGGGGGGCCTGGCCTGGGTGTGGGCTCGGGTAGAGAACTCCACAGCGAGCACCGGAGGTGCCTCACCAACACAGGATCTGCAGCAGGTTAGAAATTTAACAAAGTGTGTTTACGGCTACGATTACATGTGATACTTACAAGGACCCTGTGTGGTACATAGGGTTGCAAAATTATTCCTGTGTGAGAAAGGAGAAAATAAGGCACAAAGATAGGGCTGTTCATCTCTGCTCTTTCAGAGATATTTCTCTGTTCTGCTTTGCCTGGCTTTTTGCCTTGGTTGGCTGATGTGAAAGGACCCCATCGTCCAGTCTCTCTTCTCTTCTGACTCTGACATGAGATTAGAAGGCACCAGGAGGCAGAGGTTGGGGTTTATTACTGCTCGAGTGGTATTGGCAGTGCCCACGTTCCTCTATAGCCACATTGCTGTTGATGGCTTCTTTTCCACCCCTATACTTTCTACTGTTTTCTAGCAGCCCCTTTGCTCCATCTTTCCCCATTCAGACCTATGATGTTAAAGACTTCCTGTCGATGCTAGCCCCTTTGCTGTTCCCTGTTGGTTCCCTTATCCTCCTCACATCTTTGTAAAAAGTACTTTTATGTGTTCTTTTCTATTATACTCTTTGAGTGAGCAGCCGATGCCTGCTGGGACCTGTAGAATGAGTATCTTGCCAGTGACCACACAGCTAGTAGGTAGAGCCCAGTGTTCTTCCTTGCTCACCTGTGTTGTTTTTATTAGGCTGTGACGTTCCGTCACTGCTGTCCTCTTCTTTGTCCTCTCTCAGTGGGCAGTGAAACCAGCAGCAAGTAAGAGATCTGGATCCTGTTCTGTCTTTCCTATCCTTTATGAATAGTGGCTTTCTTGGACGGACTTTTCTTTGTAGAAACAGATAGCCCAGGCATGGGGATAGGCAGTGTGAAGGGAATCAGAGAAACCCATATTTTTTTACATGTCTCTCCTGCCATCTGAGGAAGAACCACACTCATGAGTGCAATACAAGGAGATGTGGGTGATGTCGTACACTCAGAAGTGGCAGATGACGATCACTCTCAGTTCACTTTCGTTCCTAATCTCTCCATGAGCCTGGATATTTGCTAACCCCTTTGAATTCAGTGTTTGGGAGGTGTGATCATTGTTCTTTCCTCTTTCTTCATACACGACATGAAAGTGAACCGCCCGAACATTCTACCTCATGATGCAACAGTGTAGGATAGTTTTCTGCAATATTCATTGGACTCAATAGTACCTGGCTTTTCTTTCCCTCACCTGGCACACATGTGGAGACAGGCAAACCACATGATTAGAGGGGCTCCCAGTGCAAAGGGCAGAAGCAAACCGCATTATTATGCTCTGTGTTTTTTCTTTCCTTGAAAGGAAGTTTAATATAGACCTGTGCACCATTTACATTCCAATCTGATAATTTTAACTGCAAGCTTATTATGAACCTGCCACATGACAGGTCCTAGAAGTCTTAGAAGGGATAGGGAAGGAGCATATGGCATAGTGTATGCCTTCAAAAGACTTATACATTTATTAGGGAAATAAGATCAACCTGGAAAAAAGCCAGGCAGATATGAAAGGCGGTTTATGTGCAAATGCTAAAAGTAAGCACTTGCTGCATATCCTGTCTAGTTGTGACGTAAGGAAGATGGTTGTGAAGGTATTGGGATAAGCCTTGTGAAAGACCTGTTAGAAGGAGTAGAAGGATTTGGACACTGCTGGTCATTGAATCTGATATGACCAGAGATTTCTCTCCTTGGGGCTTAGAGTTACTTTTCTGGAAAGGATGTACACGTATCCTGAATTTGGTCTTTACAGCTAAGGTGTGGTTTCCTCTCCATAGTCACACTATGACCAATCTGTTGCAACTCCCTTTAGTTTAGGGAATTTTTTTCTTTCCATCCTATGTGACCAAAAAAAAAAAGTGGATGGTGACAACTTGCTTCTCTGTGGTGGGCGAAGTATTTTCATGGAAAGCCATTTATATCCAGACACTTGGTTATGGAATTTATTCTTCCCCTAACACCTCAAAGGCAGAGAGTAGCTTGAAAAAAAATCACTAAGAAGCCCTTAACCTTGTAACATACAGTTTTTGCTAAAAATATATATTAATAATATATTATTGAGCGAGCATAGATGAAGAAGGCCAGGGAGGGAGGAAGCAATAAGAGTGTGAGCAAGGTCAGTGCTCTTTGCCCGCAGACTCTACAATCAATAAGATCTGGTCAATAACTGCTTTATTACTGCACTACCACCTGGAGCAAAATCATTTTTAAATTAAGAATATATTTTGCAAAACTGAATTAACAATATTGAATATTTTGCTCTTTGATATGACTAGCCTTCAAAATCAAATTATTAAGTATGGAAAATGCTTACCGGGTAAAGTTTTTCTTTCTTCTTCTCCCTCCTCACTTTCCCAGCCACATTCTTTCTGTCCTTTCCCTCATGCTCAACTCTACCCCCACCCCCAATCCCCCACCCCCACCTTACAGCTTGGGAAGGAAACAACAGCAGATTTTGAAAATCTCCGATACAAATGTGGATGTAAATTAGTATTGAATCCAGAACATGAAAATTAAGAAAGGAAGATGCATTTGCTTGAGTCCAACAAAACTGTACATTTCCTTAGAGAGGAAGGACCAAGTAGAGAAAATTGGGAATTTTCCACTTGGGTAAAACTGATGCCAAAAAATCAACCTTTGGACTTTTATAATCTTTGGCAAGCTATGAGATCTCACCATTTCTCTCCCTACACCCCCCACCCTCAGATACCCTGGCTCCATCCCCTGTTCTGTTCTCTCCTCCTCTCTTCACAGATGGAGGGGACAGAGGAGAGTCTTACATGACTCATGTAGTGCAACTTTAAAGCATCCATAAGGCCAAATTCCCCCCCCCCCCCAAAACTATGAGAAGTATTCTGAGTAACTCTGTTATGCAAAAGTGAGTTGTGAAGGCACATGTAGCCCATGGCTCTGGAATATGTTAAGTGATATTATTAGAATTGATTGTACAGCATCTTTCTTTGTGAAAACATAAGATTTTGGTGCTCACATTTTCAAAAATTATAATAAGCTTCTCTCATCCCTTTTGTTTTCTTGGGACACATCTCACTGTTTGCCATTAGTGATTATAATCTCCTACATATAATTCATAATTTATCAGGTTTGGTTTATATAAAATAACAAACAACAGAGAGAAGGAAAAGTTTCACTGCTTAGTATTGCTCATACTGCAAAAGCCATTAATATTCTCTGTATTTTTCAGTGAAAGGATAATGTTGTCAGGCCATGCAATAGTGTGTCCATTTCTTAGGTAAGTCTGATGACAGATTTGTACTCTTTGAAAAGGGGCATTTGTTCAAAGTATTGATGAGAAAGAAAGAAAGATAGAAAGAGAGAAAAAAGGAAAAAGAAAGGAAAGAAAGGAACAGGAACAAGGGTGGGCAGGACGGAGATTACTAGTGAAGCAAGGAATGGAACCTGAATTTATTTAGTATTTTCTCTGCATTTGTGGCTTCTGGAAGGCAGGCATTATTGTCTCTCTTATATAGGAGCTCAGGTAGCTTAAGTAACTTGCCCAGGTCAGGCAGCTGCTAAGTGGCAGAGTTGGAAGTCCCCTTCAAGTGGGTCCGACTCTAAATTCTGTGCTCTTTTTATCACCCCATGCTTCTTTCTAATGTAGAACATTTTGAGCCTATTACCCAGCGGACGATTTTGACCAAACTTAAAATACCTAGGTTACTTAATCACTGATTTTCAAGCCTTTACACAGGTCTCAGATCCCTTTGAGAAACTCATGCAGGGCATGGCCCTTCCCAGGAAAATGCATGTACACATAAAATAATTTCAGAGAGTTTATGGGCCTTCTGTAGCACATGATGGCCTCCAGCTAAAGACCTCCTGGGTGAAGTACCCTAGAGGAGACTCATGCTTTCCTCTTTAGGAGACTCCAAGGGTTCACTGTTGAGTTCCTCTTTGGCACCAGGCCTTCAGAAATTCCAGGCCTGAGATAGTAGTAAAAGTAGAGGATGACAAGTTGAACTGTAGTTGGCTCTGCACTGTGTAGTTGGCTTGTCCATAGGATTTGGTGTTCGTGCATCACAGTGGTTTTTGAAGGGCCTTTGAGTGCAAAGCTTTGGCTTATTTTCTACATCCTAGAAAAGGCCACAGAATATCCAGTGTTAAGGGTCCACCTATTCTTTAATTCATTTTTCTTGGCTTTTATGCCTTTGAAATATTTTAGTTGAATTTTTTATTTTTATTTTCTTAGTTTTATACAATAAACATTGCTGAGTTTCTACAAAGTACCAAAAATGATGCTATGCTCTGTGTAAATAGGGAGGAGACCACAGCCTCCTGTTAGTCTGCTGAACATTTTAGTTCATCTTGACTGTATCCCAAGGTTGGATTATTGATCAGGGAAGGCTTGACAAGGAGACAGAGAACCCAAAGTTAGGAAGAAGCCCCAGCATATCTGTTCGTGCCTAACACCCATGTCCTGACCTAAACTCTCTCCCAGAACCTGGGTCTTGCCTTCTGTTTCTGCTGTGATGATTTGTTTAGTTCAGCATAAATATGTGGAGCACTTATGTGCTAGGAATTGCACTTGGTGCTGGCGACAAAGAAGGAGAAGAACTTGAGGATGTGTTTGTCCTTGAGGAGCTGATATTTTACTAAGACCATCACATTCTTCCAAGGAAAAGATTATCAGATGCTCAGGAGAGGCTAATAAAACCTCAATGCCTTATGAAAGAAACCAACATATTGGAATTTTTTAGTCAGATGTGTGTTGCTGTCCTCGGGTAGCTTCAGAGCATCTTAAGAAAACACTTTAGGATGAGATGCATGAAACTGTTTTTAGGTTCTTTGGATTCATGTAGGAAATCTAGTAAAGTAAAGGTAATTTTTTAAATGTGTACAACAAATGAGAAATTATTGGGGAAGGCATCTTAACCCACTGTTTCTAAAGTCTTTAGACATTTCCGTTTTCAAGTAGTGTGCCTTCTCATCATCAAGGATGATGGAGGATAGTCTTGGCTCAATACAGGAAGATGTTGGATTATAGGGACCTTCCCCATGCCATTTGTTTTTCTAAGAAGGGTTTAAAAATTACTCTGTCTTTTCTATAGTTTAAATAGCACAAAGGTAGACAAGAAATTTGGGCATTGGTACCATGGCTAAATCCATCTCAATGGTTATATTTTCAAGATAAAAATGAAGTTCTTTTTTTTTTTCTATGTAGTTTTACTTTAGTTTTGGAAAATTCCCCAACTAAAAAGAATTGACATCCTGGTAACTCAATTACCCAGGCCTTTCCCCCTTCTTTCTGTTTCTGACCCCCAGAAAACCATCACATGGCAAAGCAGCTAACTTAGCTGATAGGGTGCAGAACTAAAGATTTTCTGTATCCACAGGGGAAGGCTGAGTCCTGGGAGGGAATTCAAAGATCCATAAGAAGGTGGTGTTGGAAACCACCTGTCATAGAACAGAAATATTTCAGAATTAAGGCACAGCTTTTGGTTCTCTCTGACATCTATGCAGGTAAATTTGGAGACTGTGGTTAGTGAGAGAAGATTTGAGTGCTAGATTCTACAGAACCAATTCTGGGCCCCAGACCAAATCCTACATCACCCACAAAGAGTTTTCTGCCCATCTAAGCACACACATACCTCCATCCTCTGATTTTCACAGAACTTACCACTCATCCTAGCACTTACTCACATGCCAGCCTTTCCTGTTATTTAAGGGTGCCAAGTACATATGTCTTGGCTTCTCAGTCAGCGTATAAGAAGATGCAGGTACAATAACTCTTGTATGTAATCCCTACATTTAGGTGTAAATGATTAGCTGATTCTTTGTTAATGTTTATAGAATTTTGCATTTAACTGAATAAAATTGGCACTATTCATTCTAGTTTCCTCTGAATTTGCCACCTTCACATACTACCCTGATATTTCCCTTTTCATGTGTCCTCCTCAAACTCCTGTTGCTTCACAAGTCCTTCTGGGACTGCAGGAAGGACTCTTGTTCATAATGGCCATTTATTAGACTCTGTTATTTAGATTCTTCTCTTTAGCATTAGCTCTCAATTTTTTTCTTTTTTTAATCAAAGGAAGCTTGAAGGTGCTTAACCTAACAGAGATAACTACCAATTTGCCAACACCTCAGCCTATTCAGGGCATTGGGATGGACTGTCTTCACATCTAGAATGTCCTAGGTCTAGTGCATTTCCCCTTGACCTTCTGAAGCAGAATGGGTCACAGTGGAGCTGATCTCGGATCGAAGGAAGCAGGCTCACAAATTCCACAATGACCTGCTTTGATGCCCATCAGTTTGACTTAGCTGCTTTTCTCTCCCTGTGGGGCCCCAGTGTTCTGATGCAAGTCCTGGATTCAGTGAGTGACAGGTGCGACCAACGGCTGCATGAGTTATTTCCTTTGGAAACCACAGCTGTGGCTGAGGCCAACGGATGGCAACGGTGCCACTGGGCTCTCTGGGAGCAATCCGCTTGGCCATCTTCAGCCTCAGGAAGGGCTTTTAAACTTGGTGAAAATAACCTAAGGCTAAACTTCTGTGGTAACTGAAAGTGAACTAGAGATGGGAAGTACCCAAGAGGTAGAAGAGTAGGACTTAAGAGCTAAGATTTTGGAATGAGACAGACTGGGTTCACATCCAAACTCTGCTGCATTTTAGCTTTGTTCCTTTGGGGTTTTTAGAAAAAAATCTCTCTGAGCCTCAGTTGACTACTAGGTAAAATAGGGGCAATGTCTAGCTTTATGTTTATTGTAAGGATTGATTTTACAGTGTCTGACACATTTGATGTTCAATAAATTTTAGCTATTATTGTTAAAGGGCAAAAGGTGGGAAGAAATATGCACTTTTTCCAGGAGCCCACAGCTCCTTCAGCCAACAGAGCAGCCTGTTCCCCTGTCCAGGTGATGGTAGTTTCAACCGTACCCATATCATCAGTTTGTTGTAAGAATCAAGTATAAGGCACTTAGAACAGCATCTGGCACATAGCAAACACCATAGTATTAGCTTTCATTCATTTTGTTATGTTTGTTTTTATTTACTAAGTTCATGAGCATCATCCTAAGATGATGCCATAGAATTGTCTTATGTTGATTTGGAATTGGAATTCGATGGGCTACCAAAGCAGAGGAACTGGCAGCAGCTGTTCTAGTTAGTTTGATATTTGAAATACTTTGTTCTAGAATTAATTCCTCAGATGGAACAAAAAAAGGAAGAACTGCAGAGTTTTCCATAACATTAGAACTCTGTGCATTTTATCATATGACCCTATTTTTAGTCATTGATCTTTGGGAGCTGGAACTATTCCTTCCCTGTCCCCTTAGTTGTACTGTTACATCATCTTAAGCTGTGGCTCCCAGAGTCATCTACCTGCTGTAAGAATGTGTTCTTGAAACAGGGGTGCTTTGAGCCTAAGAGTGTTTGCTGGGTTTTAATGCCTTAAGTGATTTCCTTTTCTGTTGTTTAGCATTCAGATTTTTGTATTGTATGACATTAATCAAGAGACAAGCATGTATTCATAAGAGATGAAAATGTCATAAAACTCCAGTCTGAGAAATGAACACACCTTGGAATGCATGATGGCACCATTTCTGAATAATTAGTAAGTTCATACTGTACATGTTCCATGCAGTGTTCCTTGCCTACATGGGCAGGTTTTTGTCTATGTTTATCCTTTTCATGCTCTGCTTCGGTATGGTTTCTGGATTGTGTTCCATGTCCCTGAGGCATGCAATCCAAGGGAAGGAGCCAGAGCTGCTTCTCAGCCTGGCATGGAGGGGATGCTTTAGTTCACTTTAAACATTAACCACCCAGTTGTACAGTAATTTGTTTTGGATTTTAGCATCTTGGTTGTTTTCTACTCTCTTTTTGAGAATGTGGACAATTCTTTATTTTTTCCTGGACTTATATGGAGATTCAGAATAACTTTGGAGAGCTAAAGAAGTGATTTTGCTGATAACAGGTACAAGATGGACAACTCTTCAAAAGGCCAGTACCCTAAAGAAGTGAGTTGGAAATACAACCATGTTGGCAATAAGTCATTCTTTGACTCCTAAGGGTAGGTTCTCCATCCCTGGGGACAAGTTCAAGTCGAAGCCAATATAGAATTTTGTAATGAATTCTTAGGAATATCCATTTCTAAAGTTGGGATGTGAAATATGAAGACACTACCTCTTACAGCCCTCAAGGACTAGAATCAGGCCAGCTCAGAAAGTGTGAGACTGGTTCTAGGTCAGGTAGAGAAATGTGAATAGCAGGTATTTGGACCTCAGTTGTGAAATAAGACAGAGAAATCTTCATTTCATGCACCCCTGGGCCTTATGTGGGGGCACAGTGCTTATATAAATGAGTTTGCAGTCGGGAGGATGAAACTCATAAAGGGACACACAGCCATGGAGGTTGTGCAGAATGAACTCTTCTTCTGAGGAAGTCAGGCTTTCTATAAAATTTATTGTAAATGTCTAAGACTAAAGAGAACTTAGTAAAACTACCCAGCTTTACCGTGGGTTTCAGAGCAAACCTCACAAAGGAGAGTTGATCTTGTCTTCTATTCTGTATCTCCCAAGGAGACACCTTTTGATGATCTCCTTAACATCTCATGGTCAGAACTTCCTGCAGTATAAACCATACTTCTCTTGCTATATATTCAGTTCATATCCTTCTTAAGCTGCCCTCATTCTTCTCTACTGGATCTCTTTTTTTCTCTTTTGTAAGGCCAATATTAATTACTTTAGTTCTTTTTCAAGGGGACGATTTCTTCTAAACCTTGTGTCATTTTTGTGAGTCTCTCTCTATACCCACAAAGGTATTTTTGTGGCTAGAAGGAGAGTCCTTCTGGGATGGTATTTTTACCCCCGGGTGGATCTGTGCTGTGAATAACCTGAGCCGTTCTGGAACCATCCCCAGACCGGGCAGGTGGCAGCCCCATTTGCTCTTTCCTAAGCGCCAAGGCAGAGAAGCAACTCTGGCTCCTTCTCTCTGGACCGCGTGCCTCCGGAACACGAAACTCAGTCACAGACACCATATTTAAACAGAGCAGGGAAAGGATGAAAATAGATAAAAACCTGTCCATGTGGGCCAGGAAAGCTGCATTTTCAATATGTTGTTAGCAAGACCCTGTGGAGATCCATGGAGCATATAGAGCTCCCTCGGGGCAGAACCTGGATGGCAAGCAGAATGGCCACCCATGGGATCATTCCTGGACATTGGTGTGCCAGGAATGTGACAGGGGCATGATCTGGGGCAGAATAAGTAAGACAGGGTCCTTCTCTAGATTATGGGGAGGTATGGCTTAGCTAAAATTACGATAAACAATAAAGAGTCCATGGGATTAAGCGCTGAGCTTTATGGGTGAGAGCAGTGATGTTTAAACTTTTTAAGCTAAGAGTTTCTTCAAATTTTGGAACTTTGATATGTAAAATAAATGTCAAAGAATGACCAATGTGCTTTTTCCTGTGGTCCTAGAGCTGTAGCTTGGGCTCAAGACTGGGGACAAACCGTAACCATGGGCTGTCACCTCTCCACAGGGTCTCCAGGGAGATGCTCAGAGCACCACCCCGACCACTCCATATATCCAGTATGAGAGCCAGGAGGGCAAAGATTACTGTGGGGAAGGGTAGTGTGCACAGGTCCCCCTCATCATCCCCAAGAGCTGGATAAGATGGCTCTTGACTTGGCCTGTGGGTCCTTGGCTGTCCAGGGATGGTTGAGGATAGTGAGAAGTACCAACTTCCAGACACCGTTGCGGTGGAGTGATGTGGCTGATGTTAGTCAGAAAATATGGCCTGATTATGTGGTAATAGCACTCAGGATTGCTGTTAGGGGGCTACCCCCTGTCAATGGGGCAGGTCAATGCCCTCATCCAACCTCAAAGAGTCTAGAGATGATGAGTTAGAACAACAAGGAGGCAACTGTAAAGTATTTCAGCCAAACTGGGAGTGGGCTACCTTTTCCCCAATTCGTCCCCCCACACTGATGGCGAAGGCACCTGCAAAGGAGAGACAAGGACATGTTTCCAAAGGCCAGGCCAAGCCATTTCTCTGTTCCATACTACTGCAATCGAGCTCCAGTCCAGGCCTGGGAGGAAGGGGAGGGAGAGTTTTAAGTGAGATGTGAGAATGAAGTTATTAAATGGACAGATACAATCCCTGGCAAGACAGGTGAGAAGGACATTTGGATCAAGATAGAGAAGGTAGTCTTGGGAAGGGAAGGTTCTAGGCCTGAGTAGGAAGGGAGGATGCCAAGAATCACTTTCCTGATGTTTCCAGCTTGGACTTCAAGTGAATCAACCTCAGTTTGTCCTGACGAAAGTATCTCACAGAGCAGACTGGAGGCCACTACTTACCTCTCATGGACTGGCAGGAAGACCTGGTCCTCCAATTAATTGTGGTCAGGATTTCAGCCTTATTATTATTATTATTATTATTATTATTATTATTTTTTTTTTTTTATTGAGTACAGCTCAATTCCAGTTCAATTCAGTTCAGTTCCGATTCCAGATTTAAGTCACATTTTTTGCATACCTATTATGTATTTGGTCCTGCGCTAGGTTCATTTATCAAGAATGGAGAAAAGAGAAGAGGATAAGATAAGCCACATCTACTCTTAGTGGCATGTGTTTGTTGACATTACTATCTTTACTCATTTCTCTCTTGCCCAATCCTACCCAAGACCACCCACATATCCTACTCCTTCAAGAAACCCTTTCACACCACCAGCCACAGGACTCCAGCTCCTTCTTAGCTTCCTAATGATCTCTATCACTCATTTCATCCCCTCAGTGTGGTCAAGTTCATCTCATCTCAACAATCTTATGGAAATCAGCTCAAGGACAACAAAGGCATCCTGCCAAGAGTAGATGTGCCATGTCTGTGGTCTGTGAAGGACTCAGCTTCTTGGTGTGTTCTGCTTGTAGTGCGTCCTGGATTGTTTCTAATACCAGAGATTCCATTTATTTTAGCTGTGGCTTTGAGAAGCTTGGGAGATGTTGTTGCCCACATAGGGTAGCTGTATCAGAGGCAGCTGGCAATGCCCTAGTTGAAGCCTGACTCAAAACTCCAAGAGCACGTGTAGTATGAAAGAGGAAGTGCAAGTTTCCAGGGTCTTCAGACCTGGGCCTGGAAAACTGGCTCGGTGTCACTTTTGCCATATTCTGTTGGTTGCCATGGGCCACAGACCCTGCCAGTTTCAGAGTGGAGGGGATTAAATTTTACATCTCAGTAGGAGGAGTAGCAGAGATTCCTGGCCATCTTTAATCTATCACACCTTGATGAGAATAAAATCATGTTCAGAAGCCCAGTATGTGAAAAAGAGAAGGTGGAGGACTCAAAGACTACTTTTTGGTCTCTTTTAACCCACATTCTCTTCATAGACCTTTGGAGTTATAATCTGAATTAGAAAGCTACAATAACAGCTGTTTGAGACAATAACAGAGACAAGATAGTACTATATACTTAATGGTAATTCGCTCCAGATATTGTCTCAGCTCGGGACTTATTCTGTCCAGTTCATACAACCTACCCTTTGGGTCCATGCTGTGGACATTCTGACTGCACATCTCAGCACAGGCTGTGGAGACACCTAAAAACTACCTTGACTGCCCGTCAACCAATTTTCATGTTGGAGAAAGCAATTCTTTGGGACACTGTGGGAGTTTTTCCACCTATTATCTCCATTTAGCCATGCCAGGAAGGTTGTGCCACACTTTGCAGCCTGGAGCAGAGGACTTTATCGATAGAGTCCTGCCCTTTTTTGTTTGAGATTCTCAGCAGGTGGTATCTGAGAACAAGCAGGTGGTTGTAGAAATGTGGCTGTAAGCCCTGGATACTGACCTGCTCTTTTGTTGTGGTGACTCATTTTCTCTTGAATGAGGTTGGTTTCTATTTATGAAATGACTGTGAGGCCACAGTGACCAGTCCGGACACCACCACTCCTGTCACGAAGAGCAGAGAAATTACTGAGTGCATTTGATACCTTTCTGCCAGAGGTATAACTATCCTGGCTCCCATAAGTTTGTCTATAAAAAAGGGCAAATAAAATATGCTCATGTCACACTTGTTCCTTAAAGAAGGTTATGTCTATGGGAAAACAGAAGGTGCCTTGTTCCAATGACCCTTCTTTTCTCAGGCTGGAAAATAGAATTTAACTTATCCCAGGAAGATACTGGGAATTTTGGAAAATCTTTGGATAATAGGAAATAATTTGAAACAGAGAACCCTGGAATTTAATGGAATTCTGCACTTCATCATGTTTCCATTCTCCTAATTACTGTGGAGGAGTGTGTGTATGAGTGTGAGTGCATACTTCTGGATCTCCAGAGTTAATGGTTCACTCTCTCAGGTCCTGTAAAGTGTGAGTTCAAGTTAAATCCAGAAATAGAAAGTGTTTATATCTTGTGTTAAACCAAGTTCAATATAGACATTGAAGTACATGTAGTTATATAAACCAACTGACAAAATTATATTTTGGAATAATTTTCTAGAAATATTCTACTGATGGTAATGCTATCACAAAATTATAAAGTTCAGCATCAATCTGGTCCTGCAGGCTCTTTGCAACTACTAGAAATAAGGCCATTAACTCAGAAGCTACTGCAACTGTCAGTAAAAGATCATGCCCAATCAAGTGCCAAGTTTATCTTAGGATTTAATGCTGGGCTTTATCTACTCAGGCCACATGACTCTGTACCTCATGTAGAGTGTCAGGATCTATGGAGGAATTTTCCAACTTGATAACACCTGTGATGGTTAAAAAATATGAAAATATTCAGGAGTCAGAAATCAATGAAATTATGGAGGTAGGAAGGACTGGGCTGTTCCGTGAGCACATTACGTGGTTGGGGTGTTTCTACTGAAGTGTCATTCTTATAGTATCCTCCAAAGCACAAAGATGAGTGCTACTTATATTTTGATCAGTGGCAGATATAAAAGTATTTTAAAAGGATTTCTTCATAGTCATACAAGAGGTAACATAGTTTATTGACATGATTTCTTTGGGAGTTTTTTGGGTTACTCTTGTTCCTTATGTATCTAGTCTTGATGGAAGGGTGATATGCCCTTCACCAATGTTCCTGGCATCCTCACCAATGTTTAACCTGCCTAACTTATAGAAAAACACTTCCTAATTTCTCTTCCCCAAAGGCAACAGTGTACAGGATGCAACCCATTGCATGACATTGTTATGAGGGGAAGGAAAGCCACATTTATTAGAATGCACTGGGGGTTTCAGTAGAGCACAGAGCTGAACAGAGAGCATCCCCCCTTAGCAATTACTTGAAACAGAATGAGCTTCTTTGAAATATAAGTGGTCCTATAAAAACACAAGCAGATTCTGCAATATCTATTTTGGGCATCCGGGAATGCCACGTAATAGGAACTTGAGCGCACCTGATGGTAACCATATGGCAGGTTCTGATGACTGACAATAGGTAGAGGCTGCAGTAATTAATGAAAATGAGAAGCCATTTGTAGCCCCCACAATGAGAGGATGGAGAAGAAGCCAGTCTGTTCACAAAGGCTGGGATGTGCCCAGAGTGTGTTTCTAGACCAGGACTGGCTGGGCACATATCTCTGTGTGTTCACAGGTGTGACAGAAATGACATAGTGGAAAAGAGGTTTTGGTTCTGGCCAGAGAACTGCCATTATTCCTGGGGCTACAGTTGGCAGGTCACCCAGGCTGATCACACATCACCAAACCCCTGTACCTTGCTGGCATTTTAGTTACTTGACTTGGTGGGAGTACAAGACCTCATTGTTTGAGGATGAGGATTTGGTGGGTGTAATTTTTCCATTTCTAGATTTCAGGGCATGGTGCCTCTGTTTGTACCTTTGGAAGTGACTGTGCTCCCTGTCTTGAGGTGTGCTTTGGGTCAGAGCATACCAAGGTTCGGCTAGCCTCTGGCAAAGGAGGGAAGCACTGCCTCCTTGTTTTGTTACTTCTTTCTTGGATGTGGACTGGAGTGGAGGATGGGAGTGGGCTAGGCAGAAATGGGCCACAGAGAGATTCCAGAGAGACTGATTGATCTTGTCAAAAAGAATAAAAGTATCCAGTCCCCAGCACCCCCCTTCAGCACATGGGCATGTGGGACTGAAGCGGTCACTGTGAAGTCTTGCGGTTAGGCGTTCCAAAAAGAAGTTTCTTCATGATTCCTGATTGCTTAGGACAGATATAAGCAATACCAGCTGGAGCCCAGCAAGCCTGTCTCCAGCTTTATTGTTTCTGATTTATTGGTGGTATGTCTGCCTAAAAGAACTGATCTATCTGCCCTTTATTACTAGCCCATTCCATAGCCAGATAGGAGAGTCAAACATTAACAAGTGGATTTGCTTTCAGTAGGAGTGTGTAAGTGTGTGTGTGTAAGTGTGTGTGTGTAAGTGTGTGTGTGTGTGTGTGTGTGTGTGTGTGTGTGTGTGTGTGTGTGTGTAGCAAGATAATAGTATCTGGCTCAGGGGCAAGTGACTCTGATTTCTACTTGAAGATTCCCATTCTTTTGTCTCCCATCTTTAATTTTCCCTAATTTATTTGAAGCTGCCTCTTTTGCTAGAATCAGAGAAGATTCATAAGGCTGTTTTGTAAGAGTCCTTGGTAAGTGGTAGAAACTCAGCTGGAGCCAGGCTGAAGGCACCAGACGCTGTGCATTGCAGAGACATTTCAAGTCATTCCTGGTGGACAGTTTACACTGCTCAGTGTTAAAAGGCTCTGTGGCAGTGGTTTGGGGAGCTCTCACCATTCTCCTGCCTTGGCAAGTCGAGTTTACAAATTATGTGCTCTACTCGCCCTGCCCAGAGTTTTCTGGCTTAAAAGTGAATCATCAGAACCCTCAAGATGTGCAAAGGTAAATGTTTATTACCTAATGGAAATTGAACATTGAGGTTAACTGTTCATGGACTGACAAAAGTAGACAGACTACTTTGACTCAGGGTCTGAGCGAGAAACTTCTGGAACTCTTCCACATGGGAAAGGGGCAAGTGGTAATAGGAGTTGAGTGACTCATGACTCACCAATTTGGAGTTTGGACCATTCATTCATTTCTTGGACAAAACAAATGATGTCCTGCAAAAATGACAATGCTCACTGGAGAACTTCTTTGCATTGGAGTTTGTTTTCTGTAGCTTCTGAGGAATCTTTTCATTTGTGTAGTTATTCCCTTCTGCATTTCCTTGATTACAGGTTATAATGAGTGGGGGAAAGGGAATAAGGGAAGGTGAATGCCCAGCTGAACAGCAACCACTGATGGAAATTTAGCCTTGTCAAATGTGAGTTCTGGGTGTAGAGATATGTGGGACTGGGTGGCCCGCCCCTCCTTGGTTGGAGGTAAAGAACTCTATTCTGCCTTTATTTAGGATCCAAGTGGACACTGGGGCACCAGAGCACTTCCGCTGACAGACTCTTTTCTGCCACGTTTAACGAGCAGTTTCTATTGTCTTATGCATGAAAAACATCAAGGAAAGTTTTAATAGTTTAATGTAATCCCTAAAGCATGGTCCATGGCCAATACACATTAGCTTTCTAAATCTTTAACAATATTTTCCCCTGCGAGAATTAGAGCAAATTTTTATAGCATTCTCAAGTGCATGTGTTCTTTTTTAAAAAAACAAAACCAAACATTAAAAAAGGCCAAGACTAGTGCTATTTTATTACCTTTTTAGATTATTTCAAGATTGTACTGGAGAGAAATGTGTATCCCAATTTGGCTCCATCAGAAATGAGTATATGAGAATGATGACGTCTTTAAAATATTTAAACTATGGATTCTTTCTCCCCCAAAAGTACAGGGATGCTGCCTTCGGCACCTTTCTTAGAGTGAGAATTGAACATTTGCTTTTATCAGACATGGACATGGTAATGAAGCTATTTTGATAGAAATAGAATTATTGCTGTTTGTTTCTGTTGGCTCTCAACTAATTTTTGAACCAAGGTTCTATCTTTTTTTTCTGCCAAAGGAAAACAGGCAGAACACAGAAAATAAGATGTTCTTAGCCTTTGAAACTAATGGCAAACGCAGACTGGTCTTGCCTCGGGAGCTGCTTTGGAGGACCCTGCCTCTGCCTGCACGGATTCCCCACCACACCAGACGGTATGGAGGGCTGTCCCTTTCTCCTTACACTCCTTCCCTAGAAGCCATAATGTTCATAAAATAAAATTAAAAAATTCACACACACACACAAAGACATAATGTCCAATTCAAAGGGGCATTGCCTTCCAAAGTTAGCATTCATCTCCTGTTTGGAGGAGTCTTAACTATCCTTTCCTAGTGTGATGTAGTGAGGAGTATCCTGCACCGAGATTGAAGAGACTTGGCTTTGGTTCTGGTTCTTCTCCTAGCTGTGTGACCTTGAACTATTCTGGACTTCAGTTTCTGTGTGGAACAAGGGGTTTGGCCTAGATGACCTCTAAGATTCCTTCTAGTTATAATATTCTGTACCAATTCTCTTCCTATTCTTTACATTTTAAAATAAACTTTTAATTTTAGAATAGTTTTAGATTTACAAAAAAGTTGTAAAGACGGCACAGAGTGTCCGTGTGTGTCCGTCTTCCCTTTTCAACTATGTTTTACATGACTGTAGTACATTTGTCATAGCTAAGGAACCAGCATTGATACATTGCTATTAACTAAAATAGTTTATTCAGATTTCACTAGTCTTATAATGTTCTTTTTGTGTTTCAGAATCTTATCCAGGATACTATTTAGAAGTCTTGTTTTCTTAGCTTCTGGTATGTGACAGTTTCTCAGATTTTTCTTGTTTCTCATGACTTTGACAATTTCGAAGAGTACTTGTCAGGCATTCTGTAGAATGTCTCAATTTGGGTTTGTCCGATGTTTTCCTCATGGTTAGACTAGGATTATGGGTTTGGGGGAGGAAGATTACAGCAGTGAAGTGCCATTCTCATCACATCATATCAGTGGCACATGGTATCAACTGATAATGTTAACCTTGATCATCTGGCCAAGGCAGTGTTTGCCAGATTTCTCCAATGTAAAGTCCCCCCCACTCCCCTTTCATACTGTACTCTGTGGGGAGCAAGTCATTAAGTGCAGCCCTACGCAAAGTGGGGTGTGGGGAGGAGGATTAAGCTCTGTCTTCTGATGGGAGAGTGTCTACATAAATTATTTGGGATACTTCTGTAAGAGAGATTTAGCTCTTCTCCCTATATATCTACTTAATCATTTATATCAGTGTGGGCTGGTGGATATATATTTTATTTTTCCTATTTTGTTGAGATATAATTGACATATATTGAATTTATATATTTTAAGCTTTGGATTATAATACACATACTGTTATTTATTTTGTTTCTCGGATTGCTACAGTTTTGATCATTAGGAACTCTTTCAAGCTGGCTTCTGTGTCCCTTTTGCATGTCCCCGTCATTTTGTTCTGCGAGTACTACCTTACTTTCTGACACTACATAATGCTTTAGGCTCATACTGTGTTTTCCCTGTCTAGCCCTAGGATTGACCATTTCTCCAAGGAGCCCTGGTTCCTTTTATTGGAGAATGGTGTTAGAAACCTTTGATTTTTAGGATTTAGGTGATGGGTGTGACTTTCCTTTTTCCTAAATATCCCTTTTAAGTATATTAGTTTGTCCTTTTGGACATAAAAAGAAATATATGATGTCCTTCCCTCAAGTTTAATATAGGTCAACATCATGAAAAAGAGTACATAATCGAGTGTTAGAGTGAGTATTATTTTGGTTTAAATCAAAAGGAAGTGTAGATTCTCATAGCTCACATAGTTTTAAAGACTTGCATTCTTTTTCTTTTCCATTCTTTTTACTTGTTGTTTACATGTAGTTAGTATATGCTGGAATTGGGAGATGTTAATTTATTTACAAGGATATTTTTACAGTCTGAATAAATGCTGTTCACTTCACAGTTGGGTCCCTGATCCATGTAAACTCCTGTTTCCTACAGAAAAGTGTCAAGACTTAGAAGACTGGGGAAGGCTTCCTGGAGGAGGTACCCTTTGACTTGGTACTTGAAGAACAGGAATAGTTTGGGGCAAAGGAGAGGTTCTTGTATGTCTTTTTGGGAGAGATAGTAGAAAGGAACTATCTCAGAGATGGGGTCCTAAAGGATTTATTGAATATCATTATTCTTAGAAGTCTATCAACCTTAAACCTATGATGGATTTCCCAAATATTACAAAGATATGCTCCCTTAATCCAGGCCCACCAAAATGTTGACATTTAGTTGGAACATTCTTAATATTTTTTTGTATGGAGAGGGAGTCAATTGAGCTCATACCAATAAAGTCATAATTATTAAATGTCTGCTGATTACTTCAATAGTAGACACTGGGACAGTGGCAACCTTTGTGCCCATGGTGGCAGCTATGTGCTTGGGCTCCCCCATGTTTTTTGCTGGTACTTTTGACTCTTGGTGTTCTTTTATGTAGTACTTTGGAAAGTCTGTAGAAAAGGATTTAGAGATGTTCTTAAATTTTCCCATAAAGCAAAGTAGCCAGAATGAATAGGGCAAGCACTGGCAGAAACTCTGATGGATGGCGTCTTGTAAAAGTGATCATTAGCTTGGGTCACCTGGGTCATAACCACATAAATGACCTCCATCCAAACTCTTAGGTCAAGTGTGCTTACTACAGACCCAGATTTATATATCTTTAAACGCTGGATCATGTTTTTTTTTTCCCCCCAGTAAACATGACTAGAATTCACCTTTTTAAAAGAAGTTAAGTCCTGCTAGATCAGATGATTTTCTTTATTAAATAGTTTAATATGAATTGATACATTGATGGCAAATAGGGCTTGGGACAGAAAAAACCTTATCATACACTAGAGCAAAAAATATAGGAAATAGAAATCTTTCTCTTGTACATATTAGCTTTATTGCAGCATTAAAAGAAAGTTTTTAGCTGTGGAAGGTAGAAGAAGCTTGATGATATTACAATAGCACTTAATTATGTTCATCTTGCTGCATGTAAACTTTGAGTCATACATCACTCCAAGATATATAATGATGTTTAGTAAAAGCTTAATATGAAAGAGTTGCTCTAGAAAGTCACAAACTAATGTGAGAGCAGAAGTCCACTGTACTTCATGCTAGTAAAATTAACTTCAGTTACAAGGACAGATGGGTGGATATAAAGAATTGTCTTTATCCCCCTCTGGTTATATTAAAATCATGTATCTGGACAGTAGAGTGATTTTTTTTCCCTTCAACTATTGTAGCCACGTTCTCATGGAGGACCCCTTCTAATGCTTCAGCCTCACAGCTCATGACACCTCTTTCTCCAACAACCTCCACCTGAACTTCACTTTAGCAGCTGCTCCCATAGCAACTACTAGACCTTGTCATCAACTGGAGTTGCTCCATTTTTGAAATTCTGAACTCTGAAATTCTCCTTTCTGACCACAACCTCTGATCCTTCTATCAGTCCCCACTCTTTCATGCCCTTGAAATATGTTCTTTGGTCTCATTGGGGCTCTTGGTCTTTTGACCTTTCCTTATGTTAGCAGTCATCACTCCCTTCTGACTCCATTCCTATTCCTACCTTGTTTGTGTAACCATTTCAACTATACTCTCACAAGCACGTTCAGTTCTCTCACTCCTTTGACTTCTTGTTTTATCTGTCTTTCCAATCTCTGGATAATAATTCTTCTCTCTTTCCTTCTCCCTCTCCCCTCTCCTCTCTCTCTCAACCTCTCTCCCTCCCTCCCTACCGCCCCCTCTCTCTGTCTCCATTTATTTTTTTGTCCTGGGCTTCATGGAAGAAAATTTCATAACCAGGATGATCTACCTCATTAAAAATCTATGATTTCCATATAAATGACAAGGTGTTTAGTAATCCCAGGGTCTGGTTTGGGAAGGGGCAGGTGAGGTGCCTAGAATGCAAAATTTAAAGAGGTACTCATTCTTGGAGCCAGTCCTGCATTCACTGGACCCTGAGAATGAGATCCTCCTTAAATTGTGCCCTCAGTGCCTCACTGGCCTCACTTTAGTCTCGATGCTGACATTCACTCATTTCTAAATACCTCTTTCAGGTGCCACTAGGCACAGCCATTCTAGCCTTTATCACTGTCTTCAGTCTGCCTGTTCACCCACACATAGTAGATGACATCTTATTTCAATGAAAAAATACTGGTAGCTAGATTTGAATTTCCTCAACTGACTACCATCTTGCCACTGAATATACCTAATTATTCAACTACCTTCTTTCATTGCCTTAAGAGATGTTCCACACTTTTCTACCTTTGTTCTTGGTCACATCACTTCATTAACTCTCTGGAATTCTCATCTATTAATTATTCTTTTCATCTCTTGCATTGACTCCTTGTAAATATTGAGTCTCTTCTTAACTAAAAATATAACCTTTTCTCAACCATGCCTTTCTTTGGAGCTAGTTCTAATCTCCAGTGTGTGTGAAGAATGGTCTATACTCTTCCTCATCCTCAATTTCTACCTAAGCATTACCATCTGATTTTTTTATCTGACCTCTGCTCCTGTCACTGTACTGTGTTCTCTCTTAGAGTTACTGGTGATCTCCCAATGGTCATGTTCATTGGTTCTTCTAAGTTTTCATCTTCTTCAACCTCTCTGTAGCACTGTTACTTTGACTTTCCTCTTCTTGATGTCTGAGGCATTCATTCCATTATGGCTCTCCACTCACCTCACTGATGCCTCTTCTTCAGTTCCATTTTCTGGCATCTCTCATTTGTCTTATCCTTACATGCAGTTCGTTCTCAAGTTTCTTATTGGGTCTTCTTTTCATCTTGTACCATACTCTTCCCTTGAGTGACTACCTACTCCTGTGGCATCAGCCACCACCTATACATTCTCTGGTGAAACCTATATCATTATTTCTAGATGATATTTCCCCATTGAACTTCTGATACAGTTTTTCAGGCTCAATATTTCCCTCAAAAAATGAACTTTTCCTCTTAACCCATTTTCTTTTTGTGCTTTTTCTTCTTCACTAAGGCATAGTTATTCACCTGGCTAACCAAATTAGAAATCTTAAAATAATTTTTGAATTTTTCTTTTTCATTCTCTTTATATAGTCATTTGCATCAGTCATCAAATGTTCTTTCAAATTGACCCTCTTTATACCTCTGTTGACAACTTAGTTCAATCCATTATTATCACTTGACTGAACAAATATAGTAAGCACTAGCTAGTCACTTGGCCTTGCCTGTAGTCTCATCCCTTTATAGCTTTCTAAAATACCAGGTTTGGTATTGTCATCCCCCTGATCAAAACCTTTGGTGACTTCCCATTGACTCTATGAAACTCAGATTCAAATTCCTTAGTGTGGTATTCAACATCTCTCACAACCCACCTCTCCAGGCTCCTTTCCTGCTCCCTTAACCATATACTCTCTGGGACTGCAGCCACTGCTTACTAACTGCTTTTTCAACGTTTTTTCATGCCCTAAAACATCTCTCCAGCCTTTTGTTTCTATTCACCTCCTATTTATCCTTCAAAATCTGGCTCGAATGTTACCTCTTCCGAGAGGCTTCCTTTGTCTCCCTCTTTCTTTCCCCTATCTTATAAGAGCTTTACCCAATCTTCTTCTAAAGGATGTATTTATTGTGTTGGAGGTAGTGGTATCTATATCTCAGTCTATTCCACTAGGCTATAAACTTTTTTTAAAAATAAATTTATTTATTTATTTTAATTAGTTTCAAGTATACAGTGCATTGGTTAGACATTTATGTAGTTTATAAAATGATCCCCCTAATTGCTCCTTCTCTTTTCTGGTTTTCTGCCTAGCCAGTACATTAATGCTAACTGCATTCCCTCTACCATGCTCCCCATCTCCGTGACCATCTATCAGCTACTAATTTGTACTTCTTTAACCCTTCACCCCATTCTCCCAGCTCTCTAATCCCCCCTGATTTCAGGAATCAACCTTAGTCATGTTCTTAGTCATGGTCCTAATGTGGAACTTTGCACATAATAGGTATTTCAACACGTTTCTTGAAAAAAATAATTGTTCCTACTCTGAAGCTAACTTAATGGGTGACTTTGGGCAGTTACTTCCTTTGCTTGGCCTCAGTTTTCTCCTCTGTAAGAGAAAGGAATTGGACTAGAGGGTCTTAAAGTTCAATAAATTTCTCTGATTCTGTGCTGGCATTTGCTGGATTTTGGAGTTGCCTGAGAGGCCACTAGGGCACATATGGATATAGCACTGCAGAGAAGCAGCTTGTGAGGAAAGTAAGGAAGAGATAAGTCAAGTAAAAAAGATAAAATGAGAAAAGCATTAAGGAAGAATGAATAAGATAGGAAATGTGTTCCTGCTGGATCTCATACCTTCGAAATCTTGTAATTCATTAGTAAATATTTCTGATTTATTTGCTATGTGTAGGCTGTAGTCTGGCTTACTGTGGGAAATCATAGTGCAAGTTTAAGACACGATTGCTGGCTTCAAAGAGCTTGCACTCAAATTTGTAAGAACTATAGATATGTAAGGATGTGATTACAAGGATGTTTGAGTGTTTGATGTTATCTAAAATGAGAAGAAACTCATTCTTTTAGAGATAGATAGATAGCCTCTTGCTTGGCCTGGGCAACCAGTAGCACAATTTTTTCAGTGTGATTACAAAATAGTGCCCATATTCCTCTGTATAATGGAACGTGGACTAGATTTCCTATCTCCATACTCTAGTAGCCTCTGGGCAAAACCCGCACAACTCTATGTCGAGGTTCTGCTCCTAGTTTCCTTTCCCAGCTAGGGTTTTAGAGAGGATGTAATGAGGGCCACTGGCATCATAATGCCAGACACTCCATGAGGATCATTGGTTAGGGGGCCAGCTTCCACGATACTAGTTCATTTGTAGTAGGACTGGCCAGACGTGTGCGAGGGTTGCTGGGAGTTTGGTTCAGTTTTTTGAAACAAGCGAAATTGGTTCTCTCCTGCCTAAAGTAAAGTTATAGGACTTGTTGATTTCAACATTCTTATGCCAAAGGGGATGATGCTGGTAATGGAACCCTCTCCCGACTATCCCTTCCCTTGATACATCTGCTCTGCCTGACTTGCCTCAGCCTGTCTAGGACCCTACTACTGCTGCTGTGGTAGTGGGATGTGCCCAGAAAATTTCCAGAGGCTGAGCTATGCCTTTTGCTCTGCTGGACACCATGATAGGCATAGGGCTGGCCACGGGAGGGGCCGCTAAGTGATCAGTGAGTGGAGAGGACTTGGTGCTGTGTCCTGCTGTCTGCTGTGGGTTCTGGTAGGTAGGAGAAAACCTGTGAGTGACATGAAGGGCCTTCTAGTGGACTCAGTGACCTTCCTGGGCTGCCAGGCCTCTGTTCCTTTCTCCTCCATCGCTCATTTCTCTTTCCTCTTGACTTCATTCCCTGGTGGGCTGGCTGGGAATCAGCAGAGGGAAAAAGTAATTGAAGTGCTTAAGAGGAATTGTTTGGGGGAGGAGGAGTTAGGGTCAAAAGGAGAACAATTAAGAAGCGATGTGATACAACTGTGCGGAGAAGAATTTAGTATGAATATAATGATCAATTTCCTAATAATTAGGTCTCTTAGATGGCAGAATAGTTCCCCAAGAGGCAATGGTGAGAACCCCATTGCTTGGTCATTTCTAATTAGACTGGAGAAGCACTCACAGAAATGCTGCAAAGAAAATCCCCCATGCTGCGGGGATGGGCACGTGACCCGGGGGGCCTCCGCCATCTCTCATTTCTGTGATTCATTGATGAGCACATAATTCACCGATTAGTTAGGCAGCCAAACTTTAAGGGGTTTATTGGTTTCTCACCTCACCTCTGGCCCTTTTAAATTGACCAGATCTATTATCTTCAAAGGGAAAATTCAGGGCAGGCAGTGACCTAGGCCAGGGCAAATGCTGCCTCATTTCTACCAGATAAGTTTAAACAGAAAACCCGGCACCATCCTTCATCTGCTCTGCAGTGGGTGTGGACAGTTTGAGATTTTACCCAGTGATGTTTCCCTCTCCTTATGAGCCTGAGGGTACTTAGGAGTTTCATTTAGAGAAGGGATTCTTAACCAGCATCCATTTGGTAATCAGGTGCCTTACCAAGAGCCAATTCAGGGTGCTGGTTAAAAGCTACAGCTCTGAGGCCAGCCTGCCCAGGACTGGTCCTTGCTTCTTCACCTTTGAGATGTGACATTGGGCCAGTTACTAAGCTTTCCAGGCCTATTTTCCTATCTCTAATATGGTGCCAACAAAAATAGCTGCTTCATTTTGTTTTTGTGAGGATTAAACATGCTAATACTGGGAAACATAGAACTGTGCCTGTCAAGTACTTTGGACCAGTGCTATCTTGGTGGCTGTTATTACTACTAAATTATAATCACTGTTGAGGAATATGTCCTCTTTTAGAACTCCTGAATTTGTTAGCACTCTATTTATCATGTGCTGATAGAAGTGGCTTGACTGTTCTTCTGGGTATCATCATACATTTGAACATTTGCTCAGCAAGCATTTATTGGATCTCTACTGGGTGCAAGGGGAGAGACAGTCCCTGTACTCGAAAGGTAAATGATCCTGTGTTTGTATGTGTGTGTATGTATATGTTTGAGGTAGAAAAGAGCAAGATCAAAGATAACTATCCTAAAAAGTTGTTGAGTGCCCAAAGAGATGCTCTCCTATGGGAATACCAAGGACATGTAGTGAGCTCATCTGATTGGGGTGTAGCTGGTACTTCTGGGAGAAAGTGTTATGTGGGAGGTGGCTAGAGGAGCAGAATTTGAGGATTGGCAGAGGGCACTTCTCGTGATATGGATCTAAGCACTTGACTAGAGCCTGAGGTTCACAGAGAGAGGCCAGACAGATCTACATGATGATATTGCAGAGAGCCTCAAATGCCAGACACAGAAGTTCTGTTTTCTTTGGTGGACAGTAGGGATCAAGGGAAGATTTTCTGAGAACCAGTAACAAAGTTGTCCCATCCACAGCCCCATCCATCAGGGTGTGGAGAAGTCAGAGCCTGGGGGCAGAAAAGTCTGGGCAGGAAAGTCTGGGCAGGAAAGTCTGGGTAGGAGGCTCAGTGTCCTTCATAGCACTCCATGCGTAACTGGGTCCCAGGGCTTTGCTGCTTTTGAGTCCAATCCTGGGCACCTTTTCTGGGGTTCTCAACCTGCCCAGTGGCAGGAACCTGGATAGAGTGCACATGACCATCTTTGGGACAGCCCAGCATTCATTAGAATGTACCATTTTGTCTCCTTCTGGCTCTGTAGTGGCAGTGTGATCTCAGGACTCTGTCAGGGCTCTGTGGAAATGTTGCAGGCAGGCCCCATCTCTTCAGCCTCTCCCATTTAAAGCAACAGAAGCTGTTTTCTGTAAGAATCTGACCCAAATGCTGTTATTTAGGGGGGACAAGTGGGCATTTGCTTTGTGTCCTGTGAAAGATAAAGAGCCTTTTTATTTTCTTGGAAAAAAAGAGGTGGCTGAAGTGGTTTGCCATTAGAAAGGAGGAAGGAAGAAAGGGGAAACATTTATTGGACACCTGTTATGTCCGGCAGATACCTTACCATGCACATGAGCTTTTATTTTCTCATTTGTCTTGTCATAACTCTGCAAAGTAAGAATCCTACCCATATTAAAGATGAAAAACTGAGGCTTGTGTAAATGAGCAAACTTTTCTGACTCCAAAGCCCATGTTTCCCTGTTCCGCGATGGTTTCCAGCAGGTGGCTGTGTATCAGGAGAAAATGCTCAGCCTTTAGAGAAGGAAGTCCCAGCTTGAGGCTGGCACTGCTTCTCCTACGCTCTGTTCTGTCTACTGTGATGCTAATGAAGGTAGCAGAAAATGTTGCAGAAGGGAGAATCTCATTCCCAGGTGTGGGCCCAGGCAGTACTTGACTTTTCTTAGGGGCATGGTCACCTTCACAGTGACCTTCCCCCTCTCTCCACTTACAAAGCCTGGTTCTTTCATTAGTTTCCCACTGCCTGTGGTCTGTAGTGTGTGTGTGTCTGTGTGTGTGTGTCTGTGTGTGTGTTGGGGGGCAGGGCACTGAATCACCGCCTGTTGATCTCAGCACTACCTCTCCAGCGAAACCTGCC